>OZ032120.1:6715497-7080847 GCA_964026355.1 Pseudorhiza aurosa
GTTTCCTAGAGCATTTTGTCGATTTTAATTGGCAAACTGGGCATATTCATGCATCCTCGTGCTTTGATAATGTCATGGGCTCATCTAGCCAATAAATTGCACAGTTACTATATAATCCAATAATCTAATCCAGGCCAGGATCGTAATTGAGTATTAATCTTGCGACAAGTTGACGAAATGTGAAATATTCAATGAAGGATGATGATATTGAGGGTGATGGTGATCTTGGATATGATGATGATTTATGATGATGATTTATGATTATGATGATGACTTATGATTATGGTGTGATGATGAATATGACAATGATGATGATGATGATGATGATGACGATTATATATGATGGTGTTGATGATGATGATGATGATGATGACGATTATATATGATGATGATGATGTTGATGATGATGATGATGGTGGTGATGATAATGATAAAATTGATGAGGGTGATGGTGATGATGATGATGATGATGATGATGATAGTGATGATGATGATGATGATGATGATGATGATGATGATGATGATGATGATGATAGTGATGATGATGATGATGATAGTGATGATGATGATGATGATAGTGATGATGATGATGATGATGATGATGATGATGATGATGATGATAATGATGATGATGATGATGATGATGATGATGATGATGATGATGATGATAGTGATGATGATGATGATGATGATGATGATGATAGTGATGATGATGATGATGATAGTGATGATGATGATGATGATAGTGATGATGATGATGATGATAGTGATGATGATGATGATGATGATGATGATGATGATAGTGATGATGATGATGATGATGATGATGATGATGATGATGATGATGATGATGATGATGATGATGATGATGATGATAATGATAATGATGATAGTGATGATGATGATGATGATGATGGTGATGATGATGATGATGATGATAGTGATGATGATGATGATGATAGTGATGATGATTAGATGATGATGATGATGATGATGATGATGATGATAATGATGGTGATGACGATGAAGAATTTGAAAATGCTAATTATGATGATAATGAAGATATTGTTGATTATGAATATGATGATGATGATAATGATGATGAAGTTTTTAAAGGCAGTTTGAGATCACATTGGGCGTTTCTTAGAGCTTGCAAAAAGCAATGAGATAATAATGCAACAGATGATGACAGCTGATATTGATCATGATGGATAATGGTAACGAAAAATTTGGATTATTGTTAAAGGGAAGAGAAATCATTAATGCAAAGAACTAGGTGTCTATAAAACATTTGATGCCGCATGTGAAATCATACATCTGCCCATGGTTGGTAAAACGCCCTAGAAATACGACTGATGCACCTTTTCGTATTCTAGGATCAGGATTCAGCTTGATCTCACCAGACATTGCCAGCGTATACTGATGATTCTATCGAAGCGATGATGGATAGGTGAGATGAGTGGCAAGGTGCACAATCTGAAGATTATGTGCCAGGCCATTTCAATCCATCAACATGGTATAGTGATTTCTATCCGATAGCACAGAGATGTAATTATCACTTTGTGAAAGGGCTAAATTTTCAGAACATCGAAGCCTGCCACATTATTGTTCACAATAAATCTGCTACGTTGCGAATTACCCCTGTTGAAAGATCAAGGACACGCTGTCCTTCTTCTTCGCCTTCCATCGAATAACATGCTTGCCAACTGACGTGGATGGTGGACGTGTAATTTCTAATGACAAAAGCGAGTCTTGGGAATCACTTGAGATTCAAAGAAATATACGAAGCAAAAGGTAAGTAAAGAATGCATTGGCAAAGATTTTAAAAGACTTTGGGAATAACTTACCAAGGTCCTTGATTGACAAAATTTCTAATGGTGAGCCTGCTGCTATGTGCAAATGTCCATATCTTACTAAGGAATAGAGGAATTCGAAAGCAATGACGTGTATCTTGCCATCAGCCAGGTTTACGAATGAAAATCTTTGAAAGCCTCCCCAGAAAAATTGGGAACACTTCATGATTAAGACGTCCTCGGTATTGCCGCATTGCAGTTATTCATTTATAAATCACTGCAAATCTCAAGCCTACTTTCAATATGGAATATACCACTGACACTGGAAGTTTGCAAAGATGCAAAAGACAGGGAAAACACAACACAACACTCGTCTGTGGACAGTTACATAAATGAGAATGTGGCAAAAACGCCTGTGATTTACAGCGGAGAAATTCGCACTTCGTAAGTGGATTTTAGACGGGTAAACTTCTAAGGTGAGTGTCCAGAGCACCAAGGCTCCAGTTAACTTATAACAGGAATCACAAAGTCCTAGAATCATGGCTGAATATGTACTATTTCACTTTCGACATGTGGTTGAAAGGTCGACGTTGCAAGCTTATTATGACATGTTATTGTAGTATTGAATAGTACTGGGTGGGGAGGTAGCGGTGCGAGATGTATCCTGGTTTACATTTCCTTGCAGAGACTCTCATTAGTTTTCCGCAGATAAGTAATGCAACTCAAGTGACAACTGATAGTGTGCCATATTATAGTGGTTCAGTGTCAGGACTTATAAAGTAATAATTGCAAGCACCAATCCTAAAAGCGTCACGGTAAGACACACCATTGGCGTGGAAGGTAACGGGAAACCACCTGATAAAAAATAATGTGTTGATGATGATGATAATGATGATGATGATGATGATGATGATGATGATGATGATGATGATTACGATGATGATTATGATGATGATTATGATGATGATTATGATGATGATGATGATGATGATGATGATGATGATGATAGTGATGATAGCAATGATAGTGATGATAGCAATGATAATAATAAAGTTACATATAATGCGTCATATACCCTCAAGACTCAACTTCCTTAGAAGAGCCTTGTCTTTTGTTTTTGACACGCTCGCATTGGAGTAGCAATGCAGAATCTATATTAAATAAATGATACGAAACATTGCTGGAAACACACGTTATGATCCAGTATACTCAAGAGGGAAAACTGTAAAGCAGGGCAGCATTAACCACAGAGCAAACGGGGCAAGTGCTCAGTGGCCCTATTCATTCCAGCGGATTTTTAAAAATCGTTCTGAAAATATATTTTAAGACAACGGACGTCTGTGTTGCAGAAGAAACTAAACAAAGACCATGTAGTTCATAGCCAGTATGACAGTCGATGTGTTAGCATGTGGGCGACAAACCTGGTTGGTTACGTTCTTGCCTATTCTTTGCATAGGATCACTTCACCTCAAGAGCAATACAAGTAAATGCGCACATGGATTTGATAAACTTGATCTTATCTCTCTATCCTCTTAGCTGCTCGCTTTCTTCTTTCCTCCTATGTTGGGGGCTTTGTATAGGCCACCATAGCCTTTCCTCAACACAACCCACTAAAAAAAATGGGAGGGGTCCCTAACACCAGTGAGCCTAGGGTCCCCCAAATCCTTGATGCACCCCTGCTGTAATGCGAACAGTATGTTTAGAAAAATCAAAGAACTTGCATTGATGGGGAACAGCTGCAAGGGAAATGATTCAGAATTTTTCTTTAACCAAACGATTCTCATTGCAGAAACAATACACAAGTGCATGTAGTATCTTTGGTTGAACTGAAGCAATCACGACCGCCATTCAAAAATGTCCAGTTTCACCATTGAGAATCTATTACGCGATCCCAAAGAAAAGCGATCAAAGATTGAGCCTAAACCCGAGAAAAGACACAACTTTGATAAATACAACGAGTACAGACGAGCAACATTTCTCAGAAATAGCACGTACGGCTACCGACAACGACCTTTTGAACCTGCCTCGTTTGCACGTGGGCCTATTTCAATTAATGAGACAAATGATACTTGTTTAGCCTGCTGTCCATTAATTGCCTGTTGCTGTGCGGAATTTGGTAGACAGGGTCTAAAAAGATACTTTATGAAGGTATGCTCCACTGAACAGCGGTTTAATGTCCATGCAGTAATAAGACAGGACATAGAGTGTGGAGGAGCATTCAATGGCGAGGCTAACGCGAAATGTGGAATCTTGGAGCCAAGCCTAGCATACGAAACAGTAGCCAATAAAAGGGGATTTAAATGCTTCTCCATGCAAGAAAGAGATTTGAATTGTGTTGACAAGAACAATTTGAGGACACCAATTGCACCCCATCAAGAGAGGCCATCGTTGGTGGACGGAAAGAATAACGATGGAAGCGTGCAGCGCCAAGATGAAATGAGAGACGTCAAATATGATTGGATGGTCAATCCGAGGCCATTTTACAGAAAAGGTAACTTCGTGTCGTTTTGTTTTGCTCTCCGTTATTCTGCTCTCAAAATCTGCAGCGTGTGCTTTTTTATTTACAAATTCGAAGATTCTCAGTAGTGATTCGACATGTGAATTTTCATCTAGCTGCATCTACTACATTGGTCTGTCGCATTTAACTTCTTTTAAAGGCATTTCAGGCCTCACAACCAACTTTGCAATGGAATAGGGATTGGTTGATGCCAAGCTTATTCTCCATTCAGTACATCATCATATTCCCTGCAATCATTTCAGTAGTGTGGAAAACACTGCAATTAGTCTACATATAGACTATAAACTGCAATTTTGAAATGTCTGCTTCTTTTACACTAAACTGCAATTTTGAAATGTCTGCCTCTATACACTAAACTGCAATTTTGAAATGTCTGCCTCTATACACTAAACTGCAATTTTGAAATGTCTGCTTCTATACACTAAACTGCAATTTTGAAATGTCTGCTTCTATACAGTTTTGAGCTGCAATATCTGAGAAATAGAAATTTGCACAGTTTTTGTTGGACCTGAAAAATGTCGCAAACACGAGCTCTTCATACCAGCTATTGTGTTCCTGTGCTCGGTTCAGATCATCAAAAGAGAACGTGGATTTTTTGCTTTATTATCAGTCAACCAACTCAAACGTACTGAGTTACCAATTTAACAAAAATGCCAGTAAGAAACATGTGATAAGGCACGCGAGACCAATGTGTCGCAAACTATTTTCAACAAAAACATGCGTTACACCTTCTTTCAGGGTATTGCACATTCCTTCTGCAATCACACTGAAGAGATATCGATATTGTTGCTTGCTTGATTACAAACTACTAACCTTGCCATCTTTTTTTAGACGGCAAGAAGCAGAGACAGAGCGACTCCGTTCTAAAGCGAGACAGGATATCTTTCAATGCGAGGCAGAGGAATGAGCTTGAGCGACAGTTTCAGTTAAGCCATTACCCGTCACGTCTTCAGCGATCTAACATAGCAAGGTGCCTCGATCTCTCTGAGTTTCAAGTGAAAGTCTGGTTTCAGAACAGAAGAATGAAGTACAAACGATGGAAAAGTGCGGAAAAACAAATCGGCAATCAGTTTCCAAAATGCTACTGTCTTCTCGCATGTAATGAAACGAGCGAAACTAAATACTAAACCACATTATTGTCCAGTACATATTGATAAGAGAAATGTTTTATGCATGGTAGACCTTGTCAGTAACCCAAGTATTATTATTGATAAGGGCTCTGTTATTGATTCCACAACTTTGATGTAGCCATTCTCAACTGCTCTAAATATAAGTCTCCCCCTGCACAACCCGTAAAAGTTAGATTCTTAGACTAGAAAATATGGTATCTTTAAATAAGACTTGAAGAAAGCTTGGCAACTTTGAACTATTAAACTTTGAAAATGTCTCCTTTTTCAAGATCAATTGAGATGTATACGAAGCTAGAAATGTGTTACGCATCAATATTCCAAACGTCGTAATTATCCCTTTTCTTTGCATCTGTTGAAAAACTGTTGCTGTCCGAGCAAAACGAAAAGAAAAACAACTGGTGGCACTCCAGGTGTCTTAAAATGCATGCGACTGACTTAAACCCCACGTTTGAAACTTTCAAGGCTCAATCAAGCTCAAATAGTCCTTCCAACGCGCGGTTAACCGCACACAGCAGACTTAAAACTCGAAAAACGCAGGTGCTCGAATCCCTGCACACATTACCTTTGTGTCATTAGGAAAAAGCAAGCGAATTGTTTTTTAAAGCATTCGTTCAACTGCGTTGGCAGATTGATGGAAGTAACGGCACCACACACAAAGACAATTTTGCATATCCCATGTAAAATCTCATTCGACATCTGATTAAAGCGAATTAAAAAGTCCAATATCTCTTTCATCCATTAAATGTTGCATCATCTTAAAAAATTCATTCATCTTTTCAGTGAGTTAAGTTGGGGAAAGGCCATGGTGACCTTTACAATGCCCCAGCAAAGGAAGAAAGAGGGAAGCGAAAGACTAATAGGAGAGGGAGATCAGTTCAAGTTTATTGATCTTAGATTTGAAAGATGGCTGGTTGTAAGATTGTGGAAAGCAAGAAGACGGCAAGGCGTTCCATAAATTGTGTGCTCTTGGGATTAGTGATGATTTGTGGGATATATTTCGAGAAGTAGGCAGTAAAACTTGGGAAGGGTGTGAGTGGGTTGAGTTTCTTGTGTTGCTGACACGCACCAGAGCAACAGGAATAATATCTTGATCTTCTGAGAGCAATGTCCGTGAAAGTATCTGTAAAACATGTTAAGATCAACAACTTAATGACGATGAAAGAGAGCTTGGAGAGATTTTGCGGGGTTGAAATTGTTGTTGAGACAAACGGTTTTGGACTGGAATTAGTCAAGAAGACAGCCTGGATTTAGGAGCACCACCCAAGAAATAGGAGCATTGCTCCAAAGAAGGACGGATTTGGGATCAGTATACAGTTAGTAGATGAGAAAACCCGCGAGATTTTGGATGGAAACCAAGCTTTTGAGATGGATGTTTAACAATGGACGTTTGATTTCCAAGTGAGATTGGATGAAAGAGAAACACCAAGTTCTGTGAAAGAAGTTGAAGTGTCCATCTCATTACCTTTCACGGCAACAGATTGAGATTCTGGGAGGCGTGGCTATTACAAATTATGATCAATGCAAAATCCATGCCATAAATCAGAGAGATTACATACAATTTCAAAGGCATGTTTTTGACATTTTCTGTCATTATACATTCTGAAATTGCCTTTGTATTGTAGAGCCTAAAACCAACATTTTTTTCTACCAGTTTTCGTGACAGCCTGACGCTCAAGGAATTTCGCCCCTACTCATCAAGGTGTTTAAATGCCTTGTTAACAACGTAACTCGTCCTTTTTCACAATGAAAGTAAACATTATGGATATTTTGATCAAATTCTTTCGTATTTACAGCAATCGGCTCACCCTTTCCCAAAACAAAGGTTATATCTGTGGACAAACACATTTATCGTCAATAAGACGCAATAAAAATCAGTCCCTTGTCTAGTGAACGTAATGAAAGCATGACGTGCGAATCGAAGTATGCAACCGGCCGTGGCATGTCAGCCAATGATTGTGAAATGGGAAAGTGAATATGGAAAGAAAAAAGAACTGGTCTCCATTCAAGTTGTTTATTTCTCACTAAGGCAGTCCAATTTCCGCACTATCCAATTTCGATTGGAAAGCAAACGATTGGCTGATGCTCGAGCATTTTTAAATGGACAAAAATTTCTTTACATGGAAAACTTTCTCCAAGTATTTATTGCCTCCTAGCAATCCAGCAATAAATGAAGTTTTGGGTAAGAAGATATGAAGAGAAAGCCGATTAGTTTTGAGCCAGTCCCTGGATAGGCTGCTACAAGATGTGCAAAAAAATCGATCCTAAATCCAGGGCCGGTTAACACGAATGCATCTGCAGGCCTACTTTTATGGCGAAACTCAATCGCTATCATAGTGGCCTACTTTGATAGACTTTTCATTAGGTTAGGAAATAGCGAAGATTATCCACCTCCTTTTAAAATTAATTCTTCACACCAATGTGCTTAAATCACGATACGTGCTTATAAGAAAGATAGAATACAGCAGAAGTTACTACTCTTCATAACTTTGTATAGTCGTACATCTTCTCCCATGGCTCTTCCTCCCTGAAAAAGTCAATTGCGATGAAGGAAATCAGCGTCACACCAAAATGAGCCGGAGGAACGTATGCGAATGCACCAACCCACCAAAGGCCAACTGCTGAAATCATGAAGGTGATGGGCTGCAGGATTAGCAAGATGAGAAATATCTTTGGCCAATCACGAACATTCTTTGGCTTTTTATGGAACTTGACACCCATCCAGTCGAGAATGTATGGAGAGAACAACGTAGCCCAAACAGAGGCGATCGCCAGAAGAATGTAGACGATAGTTAACGTAACTTGGATGTCTTCACCGAGGTAAATATCCGTCATGTTGGCCGCAATTCAACGCTAGTTGCAAGACCGACGTTTTGTATGTTGATGACGCTGTATTCGGCTTGGTGCAGTTAAATCTTCAGCATTGAAGCGGACTTTGCCTTGTCTGCGTATTCTTTGCAGTTTAGTTTATTACAGATCTCCTTGCAAAATCGCTATCGCAGTATCTCTCGCAATGACCGAACTTTAAATATTAATAAACGCTTCATTCATGGTTTGGTCAAAACCAATATAGAAAAAATCTAGATCTTATGAAGTTAAAAACTGAATGTCACCTGCTCATGCAAACAAGCGAAATAAGTAGCGAATGGCAACAGCACGCCGCTTCTAGGCAACAAGAATCAACCTGCTATGGCATATTGTTAGGCCCGACTGATCTGGTTGCAAAGAAAACAGACTAAGCCGACGAGAGAGAGAGAGAGAGAGAGAGAGAGAGAGAGAGAGAGAGAGAGAGAGAGAGAGAGGCCGTCTAAGTCAACTTGTGAAAATGCTGAGAGATCTTGCTCGGAAAATTTAGACAGAGGTCCACATTTCATGTTAAAATACTGCAAAATAAGCACGTGGGAACAACTCTCGATGAGAGCTGCTCGCTGATTATAGCACACGAGTTCTTGCTCAATTGGGCATATAAGTAACACAGTTAGAGGAAAGAGCTGCACGACAACTGCATAGTTCCCTGCGGAAGCATTGCGTTTGTGTTTCCTCTGCACACCGTAAAAGGTGACAAACAGAGGGTGACGACAGAAGTGGATTCCAAACACAAAATACAAGCCTGTCTTGAAGACCTAGACTTGATACTTGACAATTTCCAATGACGGCACAACATTCTGGGAGAAGCTCATGGGGTTATCCGAAGAAAGAACGGCCATATTAATGATATGCAAGCCAAGTCTAGCTTGTTGGCGAATTCGGAATGATCTGGGGGAAATGTCCTTCGTTCCTCCAGTCTGTGCTCGGCATAGCTACATGCTTCCTGCTGATCTGAAATGATCCCTTGAACATTTCGAAGTCCGTCACAGAAACGATTGATTTAACCAATTGTTGCACGATAAATATTGTATTCGTGCTGTCTCAATTTGCATGCATAAATCCTCGCATGACACATAATATTTGTAAGTTTTGGATGGGGTAATCCTAGAATTGGCGATTAAGAACACCTTCTTATCATGTTTTCAGCACTGTTCACAGCAGTTATAAATTAAGCTTCATTGTCAGTACAGGATCTTTGCTTAACTCTGCTTTCAACTTTTTATCATGCAATAAATTACTTGCATGATAAAATGCAGACGCTCGTTTCAGTAGCTTTCTCACGTGTCTAAAAAGTTGAAAAAAGAGCAGTTTTTGATCCGTCAAAGACCCTTTTTGACAACTGTGAACCGTATAAAGGAAACCTGAAATTGATGATTTAGCATTAAATAAAATTACGTTCATTTATTGATAAGTAAAGAAATTGCTATAATAGCATTCTCATAATAGTGTACCTCTCCTCCACATAATGCTGCCTCTTCTATTGGCAGAGATGGAGGCGCGTAGATAGACATCGGGTTCCGGTTAAGAAATTTTTTCAATATTTCCTCCATAACTTGACTCAACGCATTAGAGTACCAAAAGTATGTAACATAATATTGAAAGAAAACCAATTCGCTTTCAATGTATCAAATCTTGATCTTCTGAATGCAAATTTAAATCAGTAGTGACTGAATTTCGGGGATTTTGACAAAAACAACATACAGCGCAACAGTACGCGTTGAGTTAAACAAAACACAAAATAAATCTAGCAAAAAATTATGGTACACCCGGTAATTTAAACTGCGACGTTCTGGCTTGAGCACATGTACAATCAAACATGCTGTGTGGCTAATCTGACAAGCCTAGAACATCCATCAACTGAATAGGGTGTCAAACCCGATGAAAATAGTAATAGGGTGCGAATGCGCGCGGCCTTGGTCGCGCCTTGCTTTACGTCATAACTAAGACTGCATTTACGCTCTACCGGATCATTTTTTGATCCGATACAAAAGTATTCCATATCCCTCGCGTTTACAATGTACTGGTACAGTTTCGCAGCAGTGCAGGTACAAAACTGTCCCTCTTTTCTAGCAGGCACAAAACTGTACCTGATAGCAGGTACAAAGTTGCACTGGATCACTTTATCTAGTGTAAACGCACAGCTGATCCGTAAAACTTTTGCATCGGATCAAAAAGCGATCTGGTACAGCGTAAACGCAGCCTAAATAACGGAAATTCCATTTTGATGGGAACTTAAGTCACGTCTACACTACTGGCCAAAATTAAGTTGCTACCCCAGCTCTAAAAATTTTTCGCATTAAAACAGTTTTGGCTCAAAACAATAACTGTACCAATGAACTTGTGTCACATTTTTGTATAACAGTATGGCAGGCAGTTGATGCATTATCTAAATAAATTTTTTCTAGTTTAAGATTGATTTTTATTGCTTGTAATGCAACAAAAATGCTCAAAAACGAAGATAAGTCTGTTTTTCCAATTTTTGCTTCGGTAGCTACATAATTTTGGCCAGTAGTGTACATTATGTAAAGAACGGTGCTTATGTAACCTTGCCAACTCAACAACAACGCAACAATGAAGCTCCTGTGCCAACAACAGGATCCCTTTGCATCCGTTCCCAAACTGGATTTGGTCCGAAATGTTGTCTGGGTGTACGTGGGATCGAGCCCAAGACGTTCAAATATGCACGCGGATCCGAATTAAAGAGAATCACAAGCGGAGGAGGAGCATGCAAAGCAACATTGGGGCAAAGGAAAATTGCGTTACACCTTGAATTTGCTGACAATCAGCCTCGTTCTACGTCTTTAATAGTTCGGGCCAGATTCAGTATGTTCATGTGGAATTCATGTCGATCGTAAGTAACGATTACTCTCATTATTTGCGCCAGTCTTTTACGGACAGTCAATCCCAACTAGATCGGACAGAGGTGTTGTCGTGTACACGGAAGGCCTATCTGCACCAGTTTGGAAACGGAAACGAACGGATACCTCGCACATGTCGTTAATAGGAATATAAAAATGGTGGTATTCTGGGCGATTCCAACGTAGAAACCCCAAACGCAAAAAATTCTCGATTCACCTGTAAATGTGACACTAATGATGAGACATTTCCAAGTTCATCCTCGAGCTTGGCACCTTTGCCTAACGCAAACGCAAGTCTTCGTGTTGATTCACTTTTTTTGGTGCCTTTGTATCCCATTAAGATTGTTTCTCAGATACATGAAAACTTGGTGGAGGCTTTCTCTGTTACCTTCCAAGCAAAAAATCTCAACTCGTATGGGCTCCGTTTCCATACTCTCTGAGTCTCTGTTTGAGCAAGCTCTTATTTTGAATCCAAATAGGGGCTTTTCACTGCAGTTCTTGCTCTCATTATACACTGGAAAATGAGGTCGTTTAGCCCCAATTGCTTGCTCTGTTTGCCCATCGTTCATGGTATCATAATCTTCTTTACAGGGAGTATGCTCTCTAGACTTGTCCACAAAAGATGGTCCTGCATCGCTACAAATTTTCACGGCTGTAGCATTAACCTCGTCATTCTCTTGCTTACGTAACGCAGGCACTGCTGTAATTGTGGTAGATTTTGAATCTTCTGACACTTGTTCAACTATTTTAAGTCTCTTTTCCAACCGCCGTTTAAGTCTTTGGTGGCTCCACGTGTTTTTCCATGCCTCTCCAATGAACATGTAATCGACGTCGCCAGAATCATTGAACGAAGTGGATTCCGTAAATTGCACCTTTGTTGACAAACAAATGAACTTAAATAGTGCCCAAACAAGCGGAAACATATTTCAATCACACTGAAAATCTGTTCATCCGACACTCATTACAGAATAAATTTTCAAATAATGGCCGAAATTAGACAATAAAACTTGTACCGAGATCCGATCGAAGTATCTGAAAGCGCACAAATGGT
Source organism: Pseudorhiza aurosa (assembly GCA_964026355.1). NCBI lineage: Eukaryota > Metazoa > Cnidaria > Scyphozoa > Rhizostomeae > Lychnorhizidae > Pseudorhiza > Pseudorhiza aurosa. Next base: position 6,727,713 of record OZ032120.1, read on the forward strand.
GCTAGTGATTGGTTGCCTGTTAGGACAAACCATTGCCATTAAACCTTCAAGTGGCAATAGAGCCCGAGAGAAACAAGGAATCATTTTTTTCTGAACAAGACAGGGTTCATGTATCAGGCAAGACAGATTCAAAACCAAATTGACCAATTGGTCCACTGATTGACCGATTGCCTCGGTCACTCAAAGCAGCGAAAAATGTGCTTGAAAGGAAGCTTTTTGCTTATCAAGAAATTTCCAGGTCCTTAATCTCGATGTGATCACACCTCGTGATTCCTACGCCTGGAATTACAGAGAGCTGGCGACTCTCCTCACTCTGAGTAAAAGTCTAGCAGAGGATGCATTCGAACCACTGAGCATGGGATCAATGCGTAAGAATCTTACCAATGAGCTATCCTAACACTATATGCTATCTTGTGTACATACAAATGATCTGGCTATGCTTTCTACCAGCATCTGACGGTAGCTTTTAGGATCCTGAGAGGTTTTGCTTATCGGTCAGTGTCATGTTCCTTCTTCTAAATGCGGCCATACCTTGTGATTCCTACGCCTGAAATTGCAGGGAGTTTGCAAATCTACTCACTTTAATTGAAAGTTTACCCGGATGTATACTCAGACAACTGACCATAGGACCCTATGGGCAAGCACCTGACCACTGAGCTATCCTGACACCTGACATTTGCCTGTTGACAACCTAATAATAATAATAATAATAATAAACAAAAATTTAAACTGAAAAACAATTCAACTACTCAAAGCTGTTATAAACTTAAAAAATAAAACACAAAACATAAAACTTAAAACATAAAACGTAACATTGTCCAGTAAAGTAAAACAAAAGATAAACGATAAAAATATTCAGCATCTACCGTTGCTTCTTATGTTAAAAGAAAGTTAATTGTAGTGGTGTTTCTCCTTACCTCTAAACCAGTTAGAAGAGACTTAATATCACTCGAGACCAATTTGACTTTTGCGAGGTCATTTATAGCTCTGTACTGCTCTTCGCTGTATCTCTTCATAATCTCACTCTTTGGAACCACAAATGCAAATGGCAAAGGGTTTATCTTGACAGCAGGGCTCAATTTGGGCTTCTGTGTTACCTTTGGTAAGAACATGAGTATACATGAATAATGGTTTGCGATATCTACAGCAAAATAAAACAGGATCAAAGCTAGATTGTTCATACAGATGCACTATGAATAAAACAGGATTGCCAACTTCTGAAGAACAATAACAATCCATATTTTCATGATTTTTAAATAAAGGGTGCAAAACATAATAAATTTTTTCATTTTTCGAATCTGAGTCTTGCATTACCGGTAATCGTTAGACAATTTTAATTCATCAACATTGTCATCTCTTGCCAATGTACTGTTCGGATAGACTTTAAAGTCATACTACTTTGAGGATGACCGAGGCTGTGGGACTGAAACTTAGCAAGAGAATCTAATCAGATGTGCAGTGGATTCTCAATACAAGTGCAGTAGAAGCCAGCAACAGAACTTAAGAGTTCTATTTTGAAATGGATCTCAAAAGGTGGCTTCCGTTGCATTCTCATTTCAGCAAGTAATTCCTCCTATTCAACTAAGTCTTTGACTTTCAAAGAAATTTCCTACCCCAACCTGTGTCTCCTAGCTATGACATCTATGTTTCTATGGCAAATGAATGCAAAGAAAAATACATATTTCAACAATGCTATTTGTGTGATACCTTGTTATGAAAGCTCCAGCATATACCCCATCTTGCTGTCTTCCCTTGTTGAAAAACTGTGTGAGTTACAGATGGGACCTGTGAAGAGATAGATTGATGTTGCAACTCAACTAGAAGTATTTCAACAACTGGGGTAAACATATCTAAAACCAAATAACATGCAAACATGCCAGTTGAAAACTCATTGTTCTTATAAACATCATTTTTCATAGTTTGTTTGTAACAGGTTGCTTTGAAGTTCAATGGGGGTTTCTGAAAAGTTATATTCCTGTACAGCCACTGTATGTGAGCTGGAAAGGCTTCATTGCTTAAAACATTCTCTGATAGTCTTATCTAAATACCTTTTGCTCTCGAAGGTACAGCTTCAAAGCCTTAAGACTTGTCTTTTTGCCAAGCATTGAGGTATACCATCTAGAAGAGAATATCACCTTAAATGCCTGAATTCTAAGTCATAATTAGATACTCAAGGAGCGATAAAAAACTTAGTTAATATCAATAACAGCGGGATTTACAGGATCCTAATCACAATAGCATGTTCTTCATGGTGATAGGCTAATCCTAAATAAAATTTGTAGCACACTATTGCTATTATTATTGTTATTGTCACCATGGTTATTATGTCTGCTATTATTTCAAAATATTACACTTATACTATCTCCCTCAAACATTACATTGTGAAAATTTGAGCAGTAAAAAGCAACAAGAAACAAAATTTCTTATCTCACCATACAAAACGTTATTTTGTAAACAAATCAGTTAATCCTTCCTTTAAAAATCGATGGGCTGTAATATGGCATTTTTCTAGCCTAGGTGAATTTTCTCAATAAACGTAAATGGTTACTGAGAGAAGATAAGGAGAAGCTTTTAAGCAAATCTCTGCATGCTGTTGTTTTATTCAATTTTTTTGCAATTGTATCATTATTGTATTTCCTTTCTATTTCTGTGTATTAACTTTCTGTATCAGCTGTATGTAGTGGAATTATAATGATTAGAAACTGAAACTGAAGACAGTGTTTAAAAGTGGCAAAGCGATCATGAGTATAATGGCTGCTTGAGTACTTTGAGAATGCCTAAGTAGAATTTGTACAAGGATAAAGTAATTTATTCAACAAAAATTTAAATTGCGTTTACATTTTACAAGGATTGCTCTTCAGCCTTCTTAAAGCCTACTTAGAGCATGAGTATGAATTTGCCAGTTATTTTTGAACAACATTCAAGCCTAAATGATATTACTGGAATTACCTTACAGTTTGCTTCAGCTCAATGCTTTCTTGTATAATTTTTTTCACAAAGGCAACCTCCCCACCTTCAGTTATAGTTTCGTCATCAGCTGCAGTGCAGACAGAGTGTGGAATTGGACGCTTGTCAGTCCTAGATTTGAGGCCAGAAGCTTCCTCTCTGTCACTAAAAAACGGTGGGTTACACATACAAAAGTCGTACTGTGCACCGCTCTCAATGGTACCTTTCAAAAGAGTGTCAAAATTTCCTTTCTTCAAAGTAATCTTTGATGAGAGATTGTTCACCTCTATGTTCTTCTTAGCAAAGGTAAGTGACAAATCATCCGATTCACTAGCAAGAAAACTCCAGTTGTTTAACTTGGCACCAAGTAATGGATATATGCACGAAGCTCCACAACCTGCCAATGAAACAAAAACCTCAAACATCTAGGAAGTTTATCGTAAAAAATGACAAATTTTATGCAAGGTTACTTACTATACAGAGACATTGCCAATTGCCCGTATAAAAAATTATGTAGCAAATGGACTTTTATGCTTACTTGTGCATAAGCAGCAATATCAAAACTAAAGAGGGATCTCTGATATAGATACTCCAAACAATGAGTGAAATCTTTCAGATTCAATACTCAATATGATTTTCAATAAAAGCCACGTGTTGCAATTTTTCTGCACACACGCAATGATTTTTCACAGATGAGATCCTGACAACGAATGCTCAGCATTGTAATTTTGCTCTTCTCCAATAAGCCTTGACTTCTGTGATAAAAGTATAGATGTGTAGCTTGTGTGAATGTGATATGACTGTAAAAAATCCTGCATAAGTATTTGTCAATAAAAATAACAAAAGCCTAGCCTTTTAGATCAAGAAATGGGTGTGAAGAGTGAAATTTTCCAAACGAGATATGATATATGATAATAATCATATATGATGGATACTCTGGCGTGCAAATATGTTGAACTTAATGACGAGATGCGCCTATGCCTTACGAAAATTGCTTCCACTTGCCATGACTGGCAAACAGGGTAGGAAGTACTGACCTATGTCTATCCCCTTGATTGCATCCGCTTCAAGAGAACTTTCCTTCAATAAATCTTCAATCCATAATATATAATTAAGCCTTAAAGGAACGGTTGGAATGAGTCTATCGAGGGGAATCTCTAGAGTTAAACCAAAGTCGTGTTTCAGCAGTGTGTAAGTAAGCTCCCGAACTGCCCCTGGGGCCTTGAAGTTCAAGTGCCCTCGGCCGTCTTCAGATACTGTTATATGCTTTCCAAATTCTTTGTACTCTTCTGCGAGTTTGGCAAAATCTGGTGGGACCTTGTATATATTTCTTTCGTGCATTTTTCTCATCTCTGCACAGAGCAATCTGGAATGCCCTCGTGGAGAACATCAACAAAACTGTAGAGCCTCATCGTTAAAGTGAGGCTGTAAGAAGATGCCGGTTTTACATGTTTTGAAAATGGCAGATCTCATTGAAAAAAGAGGCATAACTCTCCGGATTTCCTTTGAAGATTTCATATTATTTCCTCTATTTATTGTACTTATTTTCTTGAGCATAAGAATATGCATTCGAAAGTTAAAAAGGAACCAAAGCAAGGATTCATACAAATGCCCTAACGAGCATTGCCTTCGCTGCAAAGGACCCGCCAGCAGCGGGAGTGAGCTTCTGGCAAAGCTACATCAGTTTGCAAAGCGGGAAAATTTGAAGGCTGATAGTCTTTCGCGGTTAAAAAGATCGATTTTGCGGGAGGATATTGATAGTTTTAGTTCAAATGAAGTGAGACAATCACCCACTGTGCTGCACTTGCTACATATTACTGCAAAACCTATTCACCACTCAGTTCATTACTCTCTCTGTGAAATTCTCCATACCGTTATTGATATCAAGAAAATACGGGATGAGCTGTATGATGTATTTGATAGGGAATATCTCTGGTCTCATAATGAAGTGGAAAGTGGTTTGTGGAAGCTTTATTATTTCTACAATCAAGGTGTAAGGCAGGACACAAACTGTGACAACTGTCCAGAAACTGCGAAGATGATCTCCAGGGTAGAGTCTTTCATGGCAAGTGTTGCATTTGGGAATGCAGCATTTTCTTGCATTTCACAGAACACACGCGTTGAAGCTCATTATGGTTCAACGAATGTCCGTTTGCGTTGCCATATAACATTAGAGAAGGGAGGCCACTGCACTCTAACCGCTGGAGATGAATGCGTGGCTTATGAAGATGGTAAAGTAATTGTTTTCGATGATTCATTCAAACACAGCGTGGTTCATGAAAGAGGAGACTCTGGTATTGATGATAAAAATAGAATTATATTGATATTAGATTTATGGCACCCAGAAGTGACAGAGGTAGAACGTAAAGCAATAAGATATCTATACTAGAACACGTTTTCAGTGTTGCATTCACCTCTTGGGAAGAGTTATGGTTTGCATTTCAACTCATGGTCACCAATGCCTCACTGACCTGCTGGCTTTTTTGTATACAAGTGAAGGAGAACCAGGAGAACAAGGAAAATTTACCCTAAGATATGTAACTAGTTATTATGGCAGCTAAATAAATTGCCAAATTATGATTATCAAATGTTGATCATAGTTTATGGTGCAAGCTAATTGTATTCCTATTACGCATCAAATTGTTAGATACCTTTGATTTAACACAAGGATAAAACTTGTGCAGCTTTGAATCAACCCAAATCAATTGTTTTCCTACTTTTAAGCTGATCGTAAGTTGCATATCCATATTTCATGATTTCCGTAAGCCTAGCCCCTGTGATATAGGACTAGTGCATTCCTAGTCTGGCTTCCAAGGCCAGATAATGAGAGTTTGTGTACTAGGAATGCACCCTGGCTCTCAGATACATAAGTTGAGGATGCCAGACTTACCAAAGCAATGTTTTTAAGCACTCATCTGAAGCTCTGACCTCACTTCTCACTTAAAGGTAATTTAATAATCCAAAGAGAAGAAGTACCGTAAGTAGTTCCTCTTTCTTCCTTTGTTGGGCTTTGTATAGGTCACCATGGCCTTTTCTCAACATAACCCACTAATAAAAAAATAAAAAACAGCATCCATATCACCTCCTTTTTATAATAGACAGTGCTTTCCAGTATAATATGCTTTTCCATTGCACTTTACAGAGGAACTGTTGCAGATCTTTCTGAGGCAGAAGGGGTATTGTTTCTACTCAAACCTATTTCCACAAGCAACGATGATTCAGCATTGTTTCATTTTTTATCACAGTAACGCCTTTTTATGACTAAGATGTAGGGATAATTTGTTTCACATAAATTCTTGGGAAGTGGAATTCATGAGGTGGCTTCCCCTTACCTTCCTCCCAATATTATTTTATACAATTCCACAGCATACTCAATTTCGAGTGTAGCAGAAACTAGAGTCAGGGCTGAGTTTTTTCTAAGGAAGTGGAGTTCAAGAGGTGGTTTCCCGTTGCCTTCCTCGCCAATGGCGTTTTTTTTAAAGTGACACGTGGAGGAATCGAACTGACAACCCCTGTGTTGTAAGTCCGCATGCTTAACCACTACGCCACAGCTCAAAGGACACCCTGTTCCTATTCTACCTTGGAAACCATAACGATTAGGTGTGCATCGCATGCATTGATCAAAATCAGTAATAGAAATAATAATAGCAATGATAATAGTATAAGAATATAATAATGGACCTTTCAGTACTGCGAATGAAATATTAATTGTTATCTGGTAGAAGAAGTATTATACACGAAAAGCTTTCAAACAACAGTCAATTCTGTCTAACTCAAACTCTTTGAGAAGTCGTAGAAATGTTCGAATTACAAAAACTTCGAATTACAGAGATTCGAATTATTGAGGTTTTTGTTGCGAGTTTTTTCACCGGACCTGAAGATTTTGCTCAAATTAACTAAAATTGGAATTACACGATTTCGAATCAGACAGAGTTGACTATATATAAATAGAAGGCTTCTCATACACGGGAATGTCGAGTGCAGTGCTCTTTCAGGACAGTTCATTAATCGCATTTAATCAGTTCATTATACAAAATTTTTCGAGAAATACTGCAGTTTGGTAAATAGCCATATTTCCCGTGGATTTTTTTTAGTCGAGACATAGAAAAACGGGACGGCTGTACATTATCGCGGGCAGGAACTCTGCTGTAGGAGATTATTCTCGCGAAAATCTGATAAAAGACCAACATTTACTCTCAGCTTGAGTACATCTGTAACAACAAGATTTGCATCTTATAGTATGCTGAATATAAGGTAACAAGTCTTGCCACTACAGTTAATCGTGCACTCCAATCAATCTTTTGTTGCAATATGCAAGGTAGATTTTATACTTCTCAGCCTCCCTCGCCCGTTACGCTGGTGGTGACTTAACTGGTACGACATCAAACACGATGCATTCTGAAGAGATTCTTGCGCAATCAGCGTTACTTCGTGGTTTTATTATCTTAGAATCTATGTGCTCTTGTACCTGCTAATGAAAGGCTTTCCTTGCTTGAATTGGCAGCAGGGTATGGCAAATCCACTTACTTTCAAATCGAACAAGGACAACAAGAATTACGAGACACTTGATTATACTTGATTAAGTTTAAATTTACTAATGTCTGATTTTTCAGCTGTGTTTCGGTTGTCTTGGTGCTGTTGATCTTCCACTTATTTCTGCAGATCTTGTATATGTGCAGTGATCCAAACATCAAAACAGAAGACATCCGCTTCATCATCACCAAAACCTCTAACATGATAAGCCTTTAATCACCTAATCTACTTATTTCCTATTTTCTGGCGTACAAACAAGCATTCCCATTATGCAGATCTAACTCTTTTTCATTTGATTTCATTTGATGGTTGCTGGCACCGTGAAATGAGCCAGCAAGGAAGTCCCGAACTGGTTGACTCTACCCGAAGACATCAAAAACGTGTTAAGTATCCCAGGACAAACGCAAGTGGCTACTCGAGCCTCGGAGAGGCCGTTGTCGAGCGTCAGTGTAAGCATATAATGACAGCGTCTGTTGGGCTCTTCCACTTCGTTGTCTTGTAGCTAACCTGGTCAGTTCAAACTACATGAATTAATGGGGCTAGACATTGGAATTTAAGATGAATGTTGGATAGACAAAGTTCAAAAATGAATTCTTGTCTTCATAACATTTTAGACATAAGTTGAAGCATTTCTGAAGATCATGATGATGATGATCATGAAGAGTGAACTAATCAAACTTTCAGGTAAAATCACTGGTAACTGTTTAAGCTATCTCTTCATCTTCTTGTTTGAAATGTGCAAAACTTTAGAAATCTACGAATGACACTTGCGTTATCTAATTTCAGAGCTTGGTAACGCAATCATTAGGACCACTTGTGTCATTTTCTCGAGTAACAAACTTTGCGTTGCATACTCCACTTCGAGCGTAGCAAACGTCAGAAACAGGGCTCTTAGTTTTTTCTAGGAAGTGGATTTTATGAGGTGGTTTCCCGTTACCTTCCTCGCCAACGGCGTTTAACTGTGACACGTGTAGGATTCGAACTCACAACCACTGTGTTATGAGTCCGCATGCTAAATCATTACGCCATGGCACCACTGCTGAGTAACAAGCCATGGACCAAATCGAAGTCATTTTTTTAACCAGATGAATCCAGATTTTGCTGAATTAACTTTTTGTGGTTAGGCTAATTGATGGAAATCTCCTTTGTACTGACCTTTTATCTAGATATGTTTCCACAAAATTTAATCAAGGTACTTTAAGCACCGAACATTGCTCAATCAACTAGCATAGGATTCAATCGAATTCGTAAGTCAGCAGTCTACTTGGATCAAAATTCCTCTAATACCTGTTAAGGCCGACCTGTAAGATAAAATATTCGTGGAGAGTTATACCATTTTTAACAAACGCACATCATTCTTGCATTATTCTGACGAAGAATTTTCGAACGAGTCATCTAAGGTGAGTGTGTCGGTGCGACGTTTGTGCGGTTTGGTAATGGACAGATAATGCTTTAGACAAGTGGTCGCCAAACTCAGACTACAATATGGCACCCTGAGGAAGAAGAAGAATCTAAGGAGATCACATTTCCATTATTCAAATATTCTTGTTCAGATGAAGCTCTTGCCCGCCCCCCCCCCGGGCGAGGCCTATGGTAAAACCATGGTAATGCAATCATGGATGGAGGGAGGGATGGGCAGGGATCGCAGCTTTACTGCGCAGACAAGTCTCTGAGCGAGGGCAATACACGAGCGAGTGACCAAATCCACTTTCGGTTCCTTTAAAGATATGACAGTATTTCCAACAAAATGAAACGAAATGCTTCTCGAGAAACAAAGCGTGCACTACACAACAAATTTCAGAGCATAATGAACCAGCTAATCATGACCTAGTGATGCCATGATGCTGAAAGCGCACTGTTACCATGCGTGGTATTTGGCTGCGAAAGTATATAGATGCACTGTTACAATTAACCAAGATAAGGCTCTTAAGTTGTGGTGATTGGTCTCATTCTGGACCTGGGCTCGCATTCTGCTTGCTGCGCAACAACAATGCTATTTAACAGTGGTGTGGCCACTGGACTTTTTGCCCGCAAAATAGATGATGGATAAGCGAGGAACATTTAAAGCTGGACTGGTACTGCCGCTGCTGACGTTGTCCTGCTGAAGTAAAAAATTGACTGGTGCTCCCGCCAAAAGAGCAAATTCGCAAGCTGATTGGCCAATGCACCGTTTCAACCTTTCCAGCCTCTTTTGCGATTAGGAGCCTGGAGCGAGCTTCGGGGTGAAAAGTTCATGAAAACAAAATAAATATAAATGTTTGGCGCGGATGACTTATCTCAGGTGAGAAAAACAATTGAAAAGGAAATGGGTCCTTTTTAGGATCGTGGTATACTTAGGATGCTACGGTATTTCAAATGCTTACAAGTAAAGAATCGAAGTATTTTGAAAGCTCTCTAAACACCATTAAAATGAATTCACTTTAAAATGCCCTGAAATCCTTTATACCGAAGCTTACCTATTGGAGAGGCAGCAAGCGTCTTCACAGCTCAAAGGTGGAAAAGAACAGATATATGGCGGTGTGGCCGAGTGGTTAAGGCGCGGTGTTTCGAATCATGCGAGGTCTACTCGCGTGGGTTCAAATCCAGTCATCGGAATTACGAACCACAAGCCAACAGTCAACTCAGCTGTCCATCCTTCCGAGGTCGATAAATGAGTACTCAGAAGTAACTCTGAGCTCACAAGTACTGGACACACATCGATAACAGCAAATCTAAAGCTGAAATGTTTCATCCAGTATAAAGATTCGAAATTACTATTCATTTTAAGAAACCTTTTCACAAAGCTTCGCTTCCCCATAGGTATTGAATGCCTGTCTCTTGCTTCTACCGGGTTTTAAATCGATTGAGATATGCTAATTAGTATAACAATAGTAGATGGAAAACTGTTGACAAACTATTCTACAGAGAATAAATTTAGTAGCTTAGAGATACAGAAATTGAAAAAACATTATCTATCCACGGTAGTAAATCAAGTTCATTGAGTCAAAGAAGATAGAATTCTTTTTGAAATGACTGAAAAATATTGAAGGCTGTTTAGCTGCGCCTTCAAGGACACATTTGAATTTTCATTGAAAGTGTAAATGGTGCTAACTAGAATGTTTATGGTTATGGTTTAGAAGTTCATTAATCCTTACCAATCTATGTTTCTACAACATATATCCTTGTATGGATACAATGGCTTTCAGAAGAACCAGCTGTAGAAGTCTGCTTTGTACACCTTCTTGAAATGCTTCAATGAAGTGTTTATTTGAGTCGCGTATGCAAAACAGCCTGAGGCCTTGATCACAGGACTACTTTGTGCATTTGAAAGAAGCGCCAAGAAGCAGCGTGATCGAGTGGAACAGCGAGTCATCTAGAATACTGGTAAGTAACTTCGACGAGCTATGGCAACGTGTTTTATTTGTTAGCTCAGTTCAATTGTTACGTGGGGAGATCAATACCATCATAAGAAGAGCGCATTTGAGCCCTTGGATCAACTCTCTCCAACCAATGTAGTGCTTTGTCAGCGCCGGTACCTGAGATCACATCGTCGCCCAACTATGTGGTGCAAGTGAATGCAGATCTTCGCTCTTCTACATACCTATGAACGGGCGTCCAAGGCAGCGTATTGGCCATGGACTCATCTTTTTGCGAACAGTGAGCTGACAACTTGGATCATTCCTGCTTGATTAGCACGGAGACTGTTAAGAAATTATGCCGATTCAAGGTCCAAAGTTGTATAATGAACTTCTCAGCACCCTTCGCCAGTTACGACTCCTTTCTTGTTTTTAAACAAAACTTAACAACATTCTATATGGACAGCTAGAAACTAATCTGTTTTTGTTTTTTACTCTGACCACTTTTTGACCAGTTGTAACAATTTCGCTGTAATGCATTCATAGTTATAGATACAGGGTAACGTTGATAACAGCACTTCATGTGTAGAAGAGGTTACCCTGTGTAAACATTGTCATTGTTATTATTATTACTGATGTCAAAGAACAAGCGTAACAAGCAGCAACGCTTCTTTCACAACAAAACATCGCAACTTGACACCGAAAAACGTGAAGCAAAATGCCACACAAAAGCAGGAAAGAACGCACGATGACAACTGCTCAACAGATATGAACAGCAGATAAAAAAAACGAAACCTAAGCAAGCGAAGGGCAGAAATTAGTAAATTAGGCCACCTTTCTTCCTTTAAGATGCGATGAACTTAAAGTAATTGCCAATTTCTATCATAACGGGGACTTGATGAAGTTTGATCCATTTCAATTACGTTGCTTTAATTCATAGTTGTGAGCTGCACTTGACGTTATTCTTGCTTTTAATCATGAGTGAAAAAGAAAATAAATTTAGACCGTTGCAGACGAGTGCAGATCAATAGGCCATAGATTCATTCCGAAATTGACACAAAGAATCCTTTCGTGCACACGAGAAGGCCTCTTTCCCTTCTAGTTCGCATCGGCTATCTCTACGAGGCTGATAAAGATGAAGAAGGGCACTCGTGTGAAGATTCAGTCTGCTTTCGTTTTGTGCGGAAACCTCCTCCTGCGCTCCTCCTGTGCGGCGCCATCTATTTGCATCACATTGGCCAGTATGCCGCTGAGGTGGCTCGGACACCATATATGGTTGAAAAACCGTTTCGTTTTATCGTGTCGAGTGCATGTGATTCCTCGAACCAATAGATGAAATGAGTTCCATTTCATTTATGAATAGTTGAATTAGCCCGAAACAGGAAGATAGAAAACAAACCCTACTTTTCATGATTTCTATCCAACATCCGCAGGGAGATTTTTGTACACTGAGAAGCTTTTGCATATTGAGTAGTGATCAGGTTACTTCTCTCATGTGGCCACATCTCGTGATTCCTACGTCTGGAATCGTAGAGACGTAGCAACTCTCCTGTCTCAAAGTGAAAGTTAAACTGAGGGTGGACCAAAACCACTGATCACAGGATTAACGAGCCAGGGTTACTGTTTCACGTCATATTCCTCATCAACATACTGCTTTACGATCATCCTATATACTTTTCATACTCTACTTAGCAAATGCCCTAACACCAAAACCAAATGAAGGACACAATTACTGTAAACCATCAATAGCTGCTGAAGGTCTACAACCAAACCATTTCAAATATCACACATATAGTATACCAAGAGAACCAAACCCATTAATAGAGCAACAATATGCGGATAATACTGGGCGGATAGAAGTGAATGGCACACATCGTGTAGATAAGATTGAAAAAGAAACACCAGATAAACTGAAAGATGATAATTTAGGTGTCAACACAGATGAAAAGAAAGATACACCAGCAAGAAAAGCTTTGAGAGAACGTGAAAGAAAAGTAAAAAAACCACAAGGAGGCCAAAAACTGACATGGATCCAATTGGTGAAGAAAGACCTCAAAAAATTCAATCTCACAGAAGAACAAGCCAAAGTGATTGCACAAAATCGTAACGCCTGGAGAAATATGCTTCACCGCACAATGTCTAAACCACCAGGAGGAATGTGTTGAAGATGAGTTGATTTACGAACATGCCCGTGATTGTTGATTCCTAAAAGGGTGTAGTGACTCAGCTTTCTACCCTCATAAATCTCTATCTAAAAAGCCATTGCCATTTTTGCTTAACTATACAATTCTATTCATTCAATCAATTGTTGTTTCCTGTCATAATTTCCACCAGCTCATCATCTATTCATCTACTTGCGTCGTTCACAACCAACTCTTCCGCTCCTATTCTAAATCGATGAATATGGTAATTTTAGCTCTTTCTTATTTGCCTATATAAACATGTCTTTCATTTCAATAAGGTAGTTAGTCAGCCATCCAAACACAACAGCGCTAATCGTCGTCTCTCTGACTCCGTGCTCGCTGCACGTTAAATAAGACTACAAGGCAAAGAATCGTCCATGTGGGTTGAATCGAACAGCAGCTTTTTAGGACCAGCTTCATACGCACATCTTGAAACTGGTGATTCCTAAACTGGTGACCAACGACGTGACTGGTGATCCCTAAAAGGGTATGTCACACATCGTGTATCCCGAGACCTTGGTTATCCGAGTCCTTAAGACTAAAGGTATAACTTCAGATAGCACGAACACAGAAAGTTGACGCAATTCCTTGAGCCACCTCAACTGAACTCTCTCTGTACTTAATGTCTCCTATATATACTATATGGCAAGCTAATTATAAAAATAGAATAACAATGACTAAGTATTACTAACAATATAAAATATGCAAAAACGCGACGTGAAAACATGAGAAAGGAAGGGGAGGGCTAAATAGGCATGCTAAAACAAGCTAAATTACGTTAAACTAAGCAATACACACGTAAATGCTAAATGAGATATGGAACAACATTGATGACTAAACTAAGCAATACGGCCTAAGAACGCAGGGAAATTCTCGCACCTATCTACCAAACAAAGGATAGGGGGTGCTGCAGCTATGATGCACTGACTGTGACGTAGACTATTGACGTACATCAAGGGGTATGCCTATGCTAACGGGATGCAAAACAAACGGCCCCAAAATGGACGAAACAACGGGAACATGTAAGCAAGCTATGGAGAGGGGCCTTAGGAGGCTCGTGAAAGTACGTTTCCAATGTGTACGAAAATAAAACTTTGGATCAGATTCAAGATCCAATTTAGGAACAGACCCAGACAGACGTCTGACTCATTCGAACGGAACCTACTCGTTTACTTGAAATCTGTTGGATGTGTCTTGAATGTTGGACAGGAGGGTTGAATGAGTAGAATGTCTTCCTCAGCAATATTTGACGGTAAACCGATTACGGTTTATCATCAGTCCCGTGGTGTAGTGATTAAGCGTGTGGACTCATAACGCAGGGATTGAGTTCGAATCCTGCATGTGTCACGATAAATATCAGGCCCGTCGGAACAATATCAATATTGGGGAGGCTGCAAGCGAAGTGAGCGGAAATGGGGGTGCAGGGGCCTCGCCCCGGGAAATTTTTTCCAGACCACGCCCTTTATATAACTGAAAAACATCCCTGCTGTACAAATTACTCTATTCCAATGGACGAGGAGTAAGGATTAAGGAACGCAGGAATCAAGGAACGATCACTAGATAATTATTGGGGGGGGGGGGGGGGGCTGAAGCCCCATCATCCCCCCAGTTCCGATGGGCCTGAATATACCATTGGTGAGGAAGGAAAATGGAAACCACCCCCCGTAAATCTACTTTCCTAGAAAAACCTCAGAGGCCTGTCTTTGGTTTCCAGTTGATGATGATGATTTATGATGATGATGAATATGATGATGACAACAATGATGTTTATCGTGATAGTGGTGTTGATAATGATAGTGATGACGACGTTGATGATGGTAACGCTAATGGTAACTGTGGTGGTGATGATGAATATAATGATGAAGATGATGATGATGATGATAAAACAATGTTCTTAATATTTATATTGGCATCGATTAATTTACTGTTTGTGTTTCTCATCAAGCTGAGCACAGCACGAGGGATTCACGTCGGTTTTTGGATTAATGTTAGAGCCTGAATCAGAAAGAAACATAATAGATACCGATGATGATGTTAGTGGTAATAATGAATTTACTCGATGTTTGGTGCAAGGAGACAAGCACCACCACTTGTCGATGAATTTGCCTATTGTTTTTGGTTCACTATTGCAAATATCTGCATCTGCTTAATTCCGTACAGCCCCCCGTTTTTGTATGGTGGCTTCTCTCTGACTGCTTCTTGATCAGAGCTAAAAATACTGCGCTTTTTCAATCAAGGACTCTTTAACCCTAATCAAATCTATATTATCTTCCAAAGAGGCATTGTAAATATTCATGAACCTTTTCATAGTACTGCTCTTCAAATTGACCCTCCATTGTGAAATACAATTAGCTAGTTCCCAACCATCTCTAAAGCCTGGTTTCCATGTAATCCCAACTGCCGGGAGGTCGTCTGCGATCCATCATGTCCCAGGCATCGCAGGCAAATATTTTTAATGGAAACGCTTGCCTGCACCATCGGTACCTAAGCGGTAACAGAACAGATAGATGCAAGGTTCCAGATGTTTATCAATTTGCGCCTATTTTTGTTACTCATACCCATACGATATGATTTGATTGTATTTTCAAGATCATGTACGTCAATACTAACAAGAAACTAACTACACCTTGATATGTAGTGGTTTTAACGCATGTAGTGATGAGTGATGTAGAGTGATTTAGAATGTATTAGAAAGGGTTACAGATATTTGATTGTAAGGAATGAAATAGATATTGAAATCAACGCAAACAGAGTTGTGTTTCTAGAGATCATTTCTGCACTTGGTAAATGATCCTTGTACCAGCGAGATTGGAGATTGTTCTCAACACAAATGTGCTTTGAGGGAAAGTGGTTGCAGAATCGGTTACGAGCCGACAAAAACGAGTCGAGATCACTTTTGGCGGCCAATATCCAGGGACACCAACGTGGAGGCTTCTGCATTGTCTTGCACATGCAATGGACGTCTCGTAGGGATAGACTAGTACAGGGGTGGCCAACTCGCGAGCCGCATGCAGCTCTTCGCGAGGTTTTTTTGCGGCTCGCAGTACTGAACTTCGCCATCACAAGTTATTATGTGGTGACTCTTCAGTGAATGCTAGTTTACCAGGGCCTTCCATTCGCTTTCCAGCATAACAATTAAATAATTAAAAACAAAGCTAATACATGCAATCATTAAAATATATAGATGATTTTTGTGCATGTGTGCCCACGTGTCTCATGTGGCTCTTTGCAGCAGCACATGGAAAATTGTGGCTCTTGGTCTCTGACAGGTTGGCCACCTCGGGACTAGTAGTATGTTAACGACCGGCACATGAGAATGCTATTCTTCTGTCGTAGAAAATCGCTCCACCATAAGATGAATGACAAAGGAGATTCTCTTCAGAATTGGCGTGACGTCTTCAACAATGAGCCACGCAAGCGTATCACACTGGTTAAAAGGAAGCTGGGTGGCTTGGGATTCCTTGTTCGGCGTAACTACAACTCAAAACCGTACATCATCAGCGTTGTCAAAGGTGGTGAAGCAGAAGCAAGAGGCGTTGAGGTTGGATCCGTCATAGAGACAGGGGGACTATCATACGAGCAAATTGTTGACAAACTAGCAAGGGCTCCCTTGGGAAAACCTGTCACTATCAGCTTCAAAACTGCAGTGCTGAAGGTGGGTGCAAAAAAATCCTCCAGGATGGACAGAAACCAAGGAACAGTTTTGGAGAAGGGCATGAATGGAAGTGACATGGGACAAAATGAGAATGACATGCCTCCTGAGATGGATTCAATGGAAGATAAGAGCAGTGCGAATGGCAATGGTGAAGTAAACGGGTCTGCGGACTGCGATCAGAAGCGGCGCGAGGCTTTGGGATCCAAAAGTGACAAAAAGTTCATCAAACTAGACAACTGGATTTCAAAGAAGCAGACGATTGACACTCTTCATGTTAACGCAGAGGTATGCTTAAAGATATATTTCAACTGAAGGGGCGATCTACAGTACCCTGGCTTATTCACTCTTGGTCACTGCCTAATCCACAAACTCTTTCCCACATATCATCATTCATACCAAGAACATGCAATTTATGGAACGCCCTGTCTTCTTCCTTTCCTGAATCCCGCAATTTACCATCTTTCAATTCTAAGATAAATAATCTCGATCTGATTGCCCTCTCTATAACTCACTAAATGAATTAAATGAAACGATCAGAGGTAAATTTCTGAGCCAGGAAGTTTGTGAAGCTAGTTAATACCTTCTGACCTTTAAGGTTCGATTAGAGAAGTGTGGCTAATTCACAGTCAGGGAAGCATTCTTGCGATGCGATTGAAGGGATTCAACTTAGGAGCGACCCCCAACTTTGGACTAAACATGTTTGTGAGATGCTTTATTTATATCCGGAAGAATCTGTAGTGTTTTACTAAACTTCCTGTCGCAAAATGGTTTTTTAATACAGAGTACAGGTGTTCTAAATACCGTAACAATTCTCTATGGGTAGATGATTGTTACTTCGGGAAAATTAATGGGAGAGTCAATACCACGTATAAGACGTGCTCACAAACATGGCAAATAATACTGCGAAAAAAGGTGCATCTTATACACGGCAAAATACGGTAACATATTATTACAGAATGCCATCTGCAGCTCGTGCAATGGGGCCAGTGGGGCGAAGCCCCGTTAATAATTCTCAAAAAGATTTTTATTTCTTGCAGACTGAAAAATGTGCAAATGCAGTTTTCTTTCCCACGAATAGTGCAGGGGCGCGAGGCATCGGCTTGCTTTGCATTCTCGCAGGCCTCTCCGCGTGCATCACAACGAGAAGCAGTTTTGTTTATTGGTCACTCTCTGAACTTTGTTGGTGTTGTGAAGTTTTCGCGGGAGAAGCACTCCCTTCGGAACTGTCTTAATTTGTAACATAAACAAAATGTGAACAACGCAATATGATCGATTCAAGAGAATCATTCGACGGCGGGTCAGACAGACGCATGCGCAGTATTTGTAAATTTTGACCCCATAACCGCCATTGATCAAGTCGAAGGGTATACCACTACCCTAAAATAAATTTGTGACCCGTTAATAGAGCATTCAATCCCAATTCTTCGCTTGCTGGAACCTTCAAGAACCTAACAAGAACTGTAATGGTTTCTTTTATTATCCTATAAACAGATGTCTTGCTCATTCGATAACTGGCTGCCATAGCTGCTTGCGCGTCACCTGTCGCACGGTTTCATCGATAAGAACTAGTTTAACAATTTCTCTAGCTCTTGTCCTGTGGAAAGGGGTGCCCCTGCTATGCTTACCCACTACAAATCCTTCGCAGGAATCTTTCGCTTCAGAGTTTTGAAATTTCATGCCACCAAAAAGATTTTTATCTTTCAGCATTCTTTAAGGGTGCGTTCACATTGCAATATCCTTTGCTAGCGGCTTTACGCGGTATGGGACCATAGCCGCTAGCTATAGTTTTCCTGTTCACATTGGTATCAAAAGTAAACAAGCCGTTTACTGAAAGTCTCTGATCAGCCGCGCCCAATATAATATAAATGTATCCCCGCATTGCTCACAAAGTTAATCGTGGTTTTGTAACAAAACGCAGAATACCAACGCCGGAAAGTTTAGTCATTAGAAAGTGGTTAGAAATGTATCGTTTAGGGCTTGCTGAAAACCCAAATCTCAACCTTCACAGAAGACTGAGGTATCATCGGGACCAGAGAATGGCCGTCCATCCCATTAACATTTTTTTTTTTTAGTGGGTTATGTTGAGGAAAGGCCATGGTGACCTATACAAAGCCCCAACAAAGGAAGAAGAAAACGAGCAGCTAAGAGGATAGAGAGATAAGATCAAGTTTATTTACATTACATTTGAAAGATGGCAAGTTGTAACATGGTTCGAAAATCGCTAGGGGAATTCCACCATTTGTTCCAACAATTAAAACATGACCCTGAAAAGTTTTTCCAGTATAAAAGGATGCATAGAAATACATTTAATATCATTTTAGAAGCAATTACACCTTTCATTGAAAGGAAGGTAACACATTTTAAGAAGCCGGTCCCTGCCACAATGTTTTGGATCTCTAGGATCCCGTATTGCAGGTCCTTTTTCAAGCTCAGAAATCAAAAGTTCAATATCCATTTACCTACTCCGCGCTTGCAACTTATCTGTCAGCTATCCAGATAGCATAAACGCACCAGCACTTAACGCCCCCTCCCCCCTGCTGAGAAAGTATCCAATGTGAACACGACAAGGTGTCAGTACTGCGGAAATCACTAAACGCTTAAAGGCGCCAGTTAAAGATATTGCAATGTGAACACACCCTAAGACTTTGATTGCTCAGTGTCCATAACTTTTATGCGACAAATGCTCTTCATTTTCTTCGATAATGCTCTCTGCGTTGTGAGCATTATTGCTCATAATTCCAGCATCAAGAACAAACAGCTTTTTTCTTTTTTTAGTGAGTTATGTTGGGGAAAGGCCATGATGGCCTGTACAATGCCTCAACAAAGGAAGAAAGAAAAGCTTGCTTTTAAGCTTTCCCGAACCTACAGTATCATTGTCCCATTGCCATCAACTGTCTTATAACAGTTCCCCTACCAAACGGCATGATCCATTCTCTCCTAGTAACTGCGCTGCCTGAGAAAAGGCTTTTGACTAAACCTGGAACATATAACACATCTGTTAACTCTGCCTCTATGAAAGATGCTTCTGTATTAACATACAGCCAAACGTTTCCTTAACCTTAGGCTTCCATTTCCCTATTATTACCTACACGGACCCTGGTGTAGAAAATTCAGTGTACCGTTCCGTAAGCTTACTTTGACTATCTATATGCTGAGAAGCATCAGCGTCTAAGAATACACGATCAATTTTTTTCAGTTTTTTGACTGACCGTTTTCAGTTTTTCAAAAACGGATGTCCTGCACACACGATCAGCTGTTGACAGACAGTTTAAAATCAATAAACCAGCTTCGATGAACTCGCAACAGGAGTTCGCAACTGGCGCCGGTGGAGAGCAATAAGGGTCTGCGAGAATGGACAGAAATCTCACCAGTCAATAACTGGTGAATTGGAGATGTTCAAACTCATCAGTTGTGAAATACGTGGCTGACAAATGCCGTCAGTGCCCGTTCCAGGAAATTTCGTAGGGGAGAGCAGGCTTCAATATACCGAGTAGAGCTAGACTGAACAAAGGGACATTTTCCTATTCAAAAATGCTACAAAATTTCCATCGATGCAAAGAGGTTTCTGTGCAATGTCCTCTAAAACAATAGGAATTCCAGCGAAAGTGTACCAGGTTTCCATGAAACGACTTGCTCATCGGACTTTATGTTTTCTCGGTGGCAAGGTAGATCCAAGCGAGCATCAACTTCCGCATTTCATACAAGAGTTTCAGAAGAATTCACCCACTGACAATTATAATTCACCGACTGCATGGCCAGAATCAATTCATGGGGGAATGTCACACCCCTATACCCCTATGGAACCGGCCCTGAATATCAGTTAAAAATCGATCGTTTATTTCAGCCTACGCAGTGTGATCTTCTTCGGTCGTACCAGATGATATAAAAAATAATACGTACTGTGAATCTCGACTTGATACACTCGTCAAATGACCTTGTGTTGTCTTCCTTTCCAAGGGTCTCGCTTTCCTTGGCCTCCTGCAATCTGTCGCCCAGTGCCACGGCATTCCGCAGCTAAAGCATTTTCGATTCACATCACGTGTCCTTTTTGGACCACCTGACGGACTTTTAGTGTTCACTGAAGCCGTGGCCTTTTCAGCCGATGATCGATGAGGGAGGGTAATACGAGATTCGCTACGTTTTCGTTCTTCGTCTTATAAAATCAAATTCCCTAGAAAAAACTCAGAGCCCTGTCTCTGGTTTGCTATGCTCGAAATCGAGCATGCAACGCAGTTTTAGAAGTAACATGACAATTACGAACTCCATGTTTAATCTTAAATCTTAAATCTTCAACACATGATTATAGAGCAACGTCTAGATCAATGTATGAATCAGGAAGGCGCCATTCAAGTTTCGCGACTTGGATCATCCTCTGATCGCTCCCACTAACTCCAACTGCCCCGCTAGCGCTTTCATGTTGTCGATATTCTCCATCATATTGTCAGCATCTGCCATAGTCGCCGTCAAATATCTTTTCCGTATAAATATTTCCTTGCTGAATATTTTACCTAATATTGGCTTTCGAGTTTGTTCCATGCCATGCCTCTTTAGCTGTCTTCCCCGAACGAGCAGGCAGCTGCCCAACACGAATGGATAAGGATGTTGTAGCTTTTCTTTCCCTTTTCCTGAATTTCTTAATCTGAACTTCGGTTACTCTGTCTCCTTCAGGTTCCACTACAGTTCCAGAAAAAGTCTTCCAGAGATCGTTCTTTTCTAACGCTATTTGCATACTAAATGTCCATAGGTGACACATTTCCACTCTAACCCTCTCGATTCGCAGCGATGCTGAATCTTCGATTGTCACGGCCACAACTCTTTGAAGTTCACGCAGAAAAAATGTGTACAGAAATATTCGAATCGACTCTGCATTGATCAGTTCCACTCTGGCTCCATAACCTGCTAAGATTATGAAATTTTCGCAATGAAAACACTGCATTTGCAGCCAAACTGATTCATAACATCAGCAAAACAGGAGCATGAATTTCACATCTCAAGCACAAGACATGCGTCGGGAGCAAAGCGTAAATGACGCAATTAATTATTTAAAGGATCAGCATCATGGAAGTCCTATTATTGCAGTCCTATTGTGTTTACATGTCAATCGTTTTTCGCATTAATCATCTGTGTCTCATATATGGCAATAACCTTGGGCTATTTTATTGATTGGTATCTTACAATTGCTTACGTCGTCGTTTGGGGCGATTTTTTAACTGCAACTGAATACCATAAACAAAGTATTTCATGGTCACTCTGGTCATAATCATTATAATGTTCTGGCAGGCCTTAGCCACGTTACCGTAGAGTCAGAGGAGATGTGACATGCTTTTTCAAACAGAACACGATGTCCAAGCTCAGTCAACTAACTTCTACTCTACATGTCACGTTACTAATTTCAATCAAAAGATGAATAACTAATCGCGTGATCATGCTACTATCAATCATAGTAATAATGATGCTACAACATCATTTTTTTATCCTTTTCAAACCATTCATCAACTGCATGTTTGAAGTACAAAAACACACATCTTTTGTAACAGGCAATGTGTTATTGGCGGTTTCTACTTCATACCAATGATAAATAAAAAACGGAAAATGAAACAAAAAGAAAGGAGGAATCCAATGTTGAATTGACGAAGAATTACGATGATGATGAAGACACGAAAGAAGACTAACTGAAATGTGGCCTAGTGAAAGCGTAATAAAAAGCCATGTAACTGGACATACAGTAAGAGATACATGTATTTTGAGCAATTGGCGCGCTTTTCATTTCAGCTTTGTTTCTCTTCAAATTTCCACGAAACCGAGGCAAACTGTTTTTGAATAACGAGAGAAAAGTCGAGTGAAAAATCGAGGAACAAATCGAGTTGTTTCGCCGGAGCTTTAATCATCTGTAAAGATGGACTTAAGGTAGTTAAACCATTTAGAATTTGACACTGGTTCTCCATTGATGGTAACATTTCTCCCCTTCATTAGTGACTCTCTGAATTTTCATCATCTTGGTTTTCTTCAGGCTGAGAAAAGGCCAGCTCTCTCCTTGGTATGAAAGGAACAATAAGTGCTGCGCTTGAAATATGAATGAAGTTGAGAACACACTGCAAACTCCAGTTGAAGAAACATAAGAGGTGAAGCGGCTGGCCCGTTGTAGACCAAAATTGTTGACGACATCTGGTTTGTCATCACGTTGTTTTGCCAAAACCTACAAATGTTTTGAGCTGATAATCAATATATGGAAAAGAGACTTAGTGTTCTTGAAGGAAGTAGCCTTTTCCTCCGGCTATATGATAGAACGTTTCAAATCCATCTCAAGTTTTTCCACCAGTCCATGCCCCATGTAGATATGCTATATGTCCAGCTGCGATGGCCCCAGATTTTTCAAAAGTCATTCAGCCATGCTTACAAAAAATCCATAAAGTCCATTATCAATGTGAGAGAAAAAGTTTCCGATATCCTTCACAATACCTTGTGCTGCGAATGAGGAGCCTCTTGCAAAATGACCCAAATACGAAAGCTGTGATGAGGAAGTATCTGTCATATACTGAAGAAGTATGTGATATTATATTTATCACTGCTCAATATTTAAGTTCACTTGACATCTTGTTGCATTTACTCTTTCAGAGTGGTTCATTTTCAAATTTTGAGCAAATCTTTCCAACCAAGGTTTTCCAAAATGCTGTCAAATCATTTCCTTCTCTTGATGAAACAAAACTATATTCTGAGCTCTCTGTGATTTATCCGTCCATCCACTGGTTCCAAGCATGGGTCATGTGTTGGATGCCATGTCTTGCCAAGCACGATGATCCTGAGATTTATGGCAGACCAGATTTTAAGCATTGTTGTAGAGCAGCTCCATCACTCCAACTTATTATTGGAAACAGCCTAGTTGACACTTTCTCTTAAACCATACTGCTGCTGAAGTCCGATATCACGATTCCATCGAAATCCTGTGATGCAAAGAGTTGTTTGTCAATTCTTAAAAGAGTAAAAAAATTTCTTGAAGAGCACAGTGCCTGAGGACAGACTGAATGAGTTGACTATGCTTTCCGTGGAACTGAACCTTATAAGGACTCAGCTGAGTTAGATCAGAATGTGATTTGTATTTTTACCCAACTCAAAAATAGAAAAGCCAAGCTCCTCTTTAAAAAGCTCAGGAACAACTAAACTTGCAGAACAAATTGCAAACTGGTAAACCCATATTTGATGGTATCTGTCTCTGTTTGCAACCGGTTTTCCCTTTCAATTATTTAGATAAGAGATGTATCAGTTTAAACATAATTCATCTTGCAAGTCCATGGATTGATTATCTTCAAGTATAAAAATAGCTTCATAAGAGATGGCCTGACTGAATTGGTTTTTTCTAATGAAAAGAAAGTACTGATCTTTGACAGCTGTGATATTTGAGCCAACTCGCAATAAGGAAAACAGTAGATTACAAATATACTACATGCCTCCAAAATCCACTCTTTCTCTTCTTGACAAAGTCCAGTCCAAAGTCATTCATCTCAGCAACAACCCTAGCCTCACCAAATCTCTCCAACCTCTTTCCCATTGTTGTGTAGTTGTAGATCGTTCCATCTTTTACATATACTTTCATGGGCATTGGTTTCAGTAGATCAGGGATATCATTCCAGTTCCTCTGAGGCATATCAGAGCAACAAGAAGCTCAACTCATTCACACCCGTTCCAAGTTTCACTGCCTACTCCATGAACTCCATCCTACAAATCATCATTCATCCCTAGAATGTGCAATTTATGGAACGTCTTGCCTTCTTGTTTTCCTGAATCTTACAACCTTCCATCTTTCAAATCTAAGATCAATAAGCTTGATCTGATCTCTCTCTCCCCTTACCCTTTCGGTTTCTTCTTTCTTCTATTGTTTATACTATATGTATCTCACCATGGCCTTTCCTCAAAATAACTCACTAAAAAAAATGCCTTCATTTCTCAGGATCTTAAATCTAATGGACGTTGTTCCGCCTTGGAAGAATGATGTAAGAAAAAGTTTTGGGGCGTGGGTCCCAAAGCTGCATTGGACCACATGCAACATTTGAAGATTTGTCCCCCAGAACAAAAAAGTCCCACCAGCCACCACTGCAGAATACCTAATTTTACATGTGACAACTTCCTGAGCTTAGTCAGTGCTGCTCTGACAAGGAAGAAAGGCATTTTGAAACCTGAATTAGGCTACTGCACTACTTAACATTACTGTCAGTATATCAAAACCTTGCAAATAATGTTGCATCTAAAATTCGGAATTGACCCAGTCATCATGACTGTTTTCATGTCTTCCGAGAGAGAAATATTTGAAAGAGGGGTTTAGATAGGTTTCAGGTGAGAGATTTTTTAGAAATTTGCGAGGCAATTAAATATATGTGTTGGCCACGGAAACGTAACGACAAGAGAAGTTTATGTTGGGATATAACATGATGCGTATCGATGGATGAAAGAAGGACTAGTCATAGGACCTAGTTACGAGGCGAATATGCGCTAAATGCTTCAAACGCAACACTGAGTTAAGCAAGATCGGTTATCCCCATGGAAAACCCAAGCATTGTAATGGCACGTCGCATCTAAATCGATCGAGAATATTGTCGTAACCTTATACTCTAATCAATTACGTGGGTCGTATGGGAAGGTAACATACTTAGAGAAAATGATGAAAAGATGATGAAAACTTTCTTCCGCGTTCCTAGGGTGGCAGCTGCAGTAGCAAGGCATGTCTTGGCTCCCTAATGCAACCATCAATTCGTCCATACGGTAAGCTGAGACCAAGGGATGAAATCAAAAAAGATGCAGTCGAATTCCTCGAGGATTACTTCAAGTCTGTCAAAAAGTAAGCCCACAGTGTGACGTAGACTATTAACTTCCAGAGTCATTTATTTTGTGCTTGAAAATTGTCGTGAAAATGACGCAAACAAACATCTCTATTCAAAATTCATTGCATGGAATAAAGCTTTGCAGGAATCTTCGAAATCTACCATAAACATGGCAGAACTTGCAAAGTGCTATGCTACGGTGGATCTCCCGAAGTGGCCCAAGTTTTGGCAACCCCGTGGAAATCCATATATAGAAAACGGTCGCCCCTGTCTTCTCAATTTCAATTTTTTTCAATTTCGAAACGTTCATCGATCTATTGTACAGACAAGTCAATTTACTACATTGAAGACTACGAAGTATAACTAAATAAAACTACGTAATACTTTATACGTAATAGATTGATTAAGGATGGCTCTCTAAATAGGTAAATTTAGGAACTATAACTATCCAGTTATGCCGTCACAATAAAAACACCATTATCGAGGAGGGCAACGGGAAACCACTTTATAGAATCCATTTTCCTAGAAAAAACTCAGAACCCTATCTCTAGTTTCTGCTAAGCTCGAAATCGAGTATGCGACGCAGTATGTGATTTTATGGAACTTATCACATACAAAATTGCACATTCGCGAACATTTCGGGACTGCACGTTTAAGCTTATTCAATCTGCAAGATTCCGGAATGGATGGTTTTGCAATTAGCTTGACACCCGTGGTATGACTAGATATGATAAAATAGTGTTGGCAGATAAAGAGATAAAGGGACAATGCAATGGAAGTTGAAAATTAGATTAAGAGGTTCAGTTCTAAAATCTCTAATCGTTAAAATAGGAACCTTTATGCACTACTTTGGTGTTGTGAAGAGTTGGGGCGACCTACCATGAAATACCACAAGATCAACCCTATTCTTTTCTTTAAGAATGACTTGACGATATACCAAACGAACGCCTGGACGAAGAGCTGTAGGCTATATATATCCTAGTTTTCTCTCCAATTCCTGCGGTACTTTTTTACGCTGTATGGATTATTGCCTGCAAATTTGAATATTGTTTGATGCCTACCGCACGCTGGTCCCGTATCGAGGTACACCCGTTCACGCTTCTGTTAGCCCTTAATCTTTCTACCCAGCAGTAAACGGATACCTGGCATAATGCTGGGGGTACAATGTGACAAAGAAAACAACTGTCCACTACACCTTACAATGCCATGGCCGTAGATTGCACCTCTAGGACCCAACTTTAACTTACTGTTGTTCTGACGACATCAACCACAGAAATAGTATGTCACATGTAAGAACATGTTACAGCTTAATTCGTTAGCGCCTGTTGGTTGGTTTAGGTGTCAGGATAGCTCAGTGGTAAGATTCTTGCGCATTGATCCTGTGGTCACTGGCTCGAATCCTGTCATTGCTAAACTTTCACTTAGATTGAGGAGACTCCGCAACTCTCTGATATTCCAGGCGATAATCAGGACGTGCGGTCACATCGAGTGGAAGGATTTGGACACGGCCTGATTAGCAAAACATTTCTCAGTGTCCAAATGACTATTTTTTACATCTAGGTAGAATAACAAATATAAATGTATGTGTTTATTTTTTATATACTATATATACTATATATATATATGTATGTATATTTATATTATATCTTATGTTTATATACATATATAATATATATATATGTAGGAAGACAAAAGAGAATAAATAGTATTTGTCTAGTTTAGTTTAGCTTAGCATTTATTCTCTCTTGTTATCCTATCATTCGCTCTACTTCCACTAGTGAACACTCTTGGTGATTTTATTCATCACTAGCCTCTTGGACATATTCACGTACGCAGATATAATTATATTTATATTTCTATATATATCTATAAAGCTTTGCTCATCTCAACGGGCTTATGTCCAGTTTGTTGATCAACCGGTGGAATGATAAAAAGAGAAAAACATGAGCCAAGTCGTATTTTATTTTCATAGGGACGGTACAGAAGATGAAGCGAGTCGTATTGCAGCCGCCATGAGAGAAATCAACGAACGAGGAACTTATGAACTGGATCTAAAAGAGCTGATCTATGGGGCGAAGGCAGCCTGGCGAAATGCGGTCCGATGCATTGGCAGAATACAGTGGAACAAATTACAAGTGAGTGTCAATTTATTTTCCCTTTACTTATGGTTAATCGGCAAAGGCCGTTTCCAACGTCTCAAATTGCTGGCCTTAGATCTCCAAAAACACATCTGTTTCGGACAATAAAACGACCAGAAATTCTAAAACACAAAGGCTCTTCAATCTAAAGAGATGTATTGTGATGAATGCTATAATAAACTACTAATACTACAAACCACTACAGTTAACCTTCTTTCAACATAATTGTAGATATCAAATAACTTATTCCTTTATCTTTTATTTTGCTTTACTGGACACACATTCATAACAGCTTTAAGTAGTTGAAGTGTCTGTTCAGTTTAAATATTCGTATTTTATTATTGTTATTATTATTTTGATAACCATATGTGTTGGAACAGACTATGTCAGACGAAATAATGTCAAATTAAGAGATGAAAGAACAGGGTGGATGTGAAATGAGTTTGCTAGCCTTTGGAATGGACTGAAGGACAGCACTTGCGGCAAATTTTACCAAAGAACGCAGACAGATTTGGGTTTGATGAGCAGGGTCTGAGCTAGTTCTGCGTCCCATTTGGTCTCTGGACGAAAGATATCCAGATTGGCATAACGTTAAGGTAAAAATAGGGAAGGTTGACATAGGAAATTAAATAAAGCACCAGCACAAATATTTTGATGCTTTTGGCAGCTAGAAGCTTGAGTGAATATCGCATTCAGTGTTGAATGGGTAAAAAGGAGTCAAAAGACTTCACAATTATATGATGACAAAACAGATTACATTACATCACATTGCATTACAACATATCACGTTGCATTACATCTAATGATTCCGAAGGTGTCCTTATCACATAATGATTTCTTGGAACACATAGATTCACGTTTTTTGCGTTTTTTAGGTTGAAATTGTGAATTTGCATGGCTATGTAACATTTTAGTTTGGCTCATAAGTTTTTCTTTATTCTTCAATTCATCTATGCATTTCTTTATCTGCTATTTACGCAGTCCCTCTTTGTGAAGTTTGGTACATAGAATGAAATTAAGCTTTGATGACGTAAAATATATCTAATTTAGGGATTATGCATACCATACTAGACTCTCTAACAACTTTTTTCTTGCACAATCTTACCCAGTCTTCAGAGACCAGGCTATAGAACAAAGTTTCAAGGAAGAAATGAGTGTGTGACAAAGGGGAGATTTCTAGAGTCAGACAGACTAGAAACTCCTTCCAATTCAAGTATGTTTTATTCAGATCAGATGAGGAAGATCTTATCTTCATTCAACAGGTATTTGATGCTCGTGACGTTACAACAGCACGTGGTATGTTTGATATGATATGCAAGCATATGAAATTTGCCACTAACAAAGGCAACATCAGGTACGTCTGAGTCTTGAGTGCTTACCTGACACCAATCTGAGAAACTGTGCTAATCAAGCAATGTCCTAGTCCAAGGACGTAGGAACCGGAGAGGGAACATGCCTCCCACTTGGCAAAATATGCAAGTGCCCCTTCTAAATATAAAAATGCTCTTTTTGCAAGATCATTTGCCCAAATTCTCAATGTAAGATAAGACCCAGAAGGATATTTGTAATCAAGGCTCTCTAAGAGGATGATTTTCAGCATTTTTTTTTAGTAATTTTGCATTATCTGTGTTCAGAATGTGTTAGTATCAGTCATCTATTGTTTTAGAATATACCTAACATTTTTTTTACCTAGCCCCCGACTTTTTAGATGCTTACTGAGTTCCTATCCTAATCATTCCTCTAAGTGTGAACACACTGCGATACCTGTGTATTGAACTACAGAAAACAAGTAAATCTTCTCACCACTCTAAATGAAAGTTAAGCTTGAGGCAAGGCTAATCTACTGACCATAGAATATGTGGCAAGTGCCTAGCCACTGAGCTGTGGAGGTGCACGAAGAGATGTTTCACAGATGAAAAAGAAAGAATGCCATGAGCACAGCTGCAATCATTCATAATGATGCAAATGCAAGTGAGATACATTTTAGCAACATTAACAAGTTTCACTTGATATCATACTTCAAGGTATTTACAGAAAAGGGTCATGCACATTAATTTTTCACTCAAAGCTCGAAATTGACACTTTGTGTCCTTATAAATCAGAAAATGTATGCAGCAGCTCTCTAGCTCATACATTGATAAGCCACTTCAACTTCTGCCAGTTTCAGTGAGTTGCACTTAATCCCTCTCTACTCTCTGTGCTAATTCAGTGAGATCAAAGTTTTCAGGAGCAAGTCGTAGGCATTTCAAAACCTTGATGTAGACATTAAAAGCACTGTCTTGAAAAGCATAATACTTCAATAAGATTCGCAACCAGCATTGCTCACTGAATATTTTTAACTTTTGGATGTACCCCATCTTGACATTTGTACGGTTAAGCCCTGCAATGGCACAATCGCAGAGTAAACTATAGCGATCGACCAGCTCACCGAGCTCCTGATTGATTGCTCTGACAGTGTTGAGATTTCTAAAGACCAAAAGCATATTGGAAGGCATGCTTTTTAATATAATCATAACCTTATTGAAGTGGTCTTTTGCCATGGCTGCGAGTTCCTTAATGTCTTCCTGGGATAGTTTTGCTTTAAACTTTATACTTTTCCGTCCATGGATGACCCTTTGAAGAAGGATCTGAGAAAATGTCTCATAGTCCTCAACCCCAAGTTCTTTGCTATACTGTTTCATTTTCTTCTCGTCACCAAGTATGATAGATTTCCAGAAATTGCATAATGAAAGGCGGACTTTCTGTGGTAATTTTTCATACAATCCATGGTCCAATATGACAATTTGAGGCTCGTTTTGGACTTTGCGAATAAAAACATTAGCAGAATGAGGGTCCCCATGAAGGAAACCAGTCACAAAAATTTGTTCACCAAAAGCTTGAATGAGCTTCTTGTCCACATTAGAAACATCTATGCCCATATAGTGCAGTGATTTCAAGTCATTAGCTTTACAACCTTCAATAAATTCTGTAGTGAGCACACGCTTATTGCTATATTCTGAAAAGACTTCTGGCACATGGACAAATTTTAGATGAGCTAGTTCTCTAAAGCATTGTCTCCCATTTTCTGCCTCCATCTCAAAATCTAGCTCTCTATAAAGCCTATCCTTCATTTCCTGTAAAACCCAAGCAAACCCAAAGTCTGGGTGCATTTTTCCAATTAGAACCATGAGAAATTCCAGTGTCTTTACATCAATGTGAAACCTGTCTCTAAGATCAATATACTGTACTTTGACAGCAACTTCTTCTCCTTTATGCGTTACAGCTTTATGAACTTGTGCTAGACTTGCTGCGGCTATTGGCTCATCTTGAAAGCTCTTGAACATTTGCTTTGGTGTGACTCCAAAGTCTTCTAAGAATAGCCTTTCAACTTCGTGATACGTTCTTGTCAGTGCTTTATCTTGCAACATCTGTAGTGTCTTGACATATTCAATGGGTAGGATGTGATTAAGGGCCGCTAACCCTTGGCCAAGTTTGATATATAAGCCTCCATTCTGGAGGGCACCAGCAACGATATCATCTGCAGCTTGTTGGTGACACATTCTCATTGCCCTTTCATATTCCTCAGATTCCGGGTCAAGATTCCATAAACTCCACCAATAATTGAATGATATCTTTAAACCGATATGCACGCTTCGAAAGAACCTCCCAACACTTCCCAGAGCAACCCTGGCTACTCGCAGCCTTCTTGGTTCGTAAACTGCAGCATACATAGACCAGCAGAACAATCCACCGCCCAAACCGAAAATAGCGATTTTCCCAAAGGATATTGAAACCTTTCGGTCAACAGCTTGGCTGTGCAGTTTTCTTTGAAAGCAGATTCGCCCACCTAGTCTGACGAAACCTTTATGTCTGTCATGGGACGCTGTTGACGTTGAGCGGCATGTGCCTAATTTCAATTCTGTTTGCGCGATGGACTTCCCCAAGGCGAAACGAACATTACGTAGAGAGACATTGACATACCTGTATCTGATATCAAATCCGATTTTTCTGAAAATCTTTTGAAGCATCTTTCTCCTTTATCGTGTTGGTGGATGATATTAACATGGACCTAACTGACAGCTCAATAGGTCGGTCACCTCTCTGGCACTGCATCCAGGTCCTTTTATTGTTGTTGTTGCTGTTGTTGTTGTTGTGGACTGAAGCGGACGCAGATTCTCTCAGTTCTTGTGTGACCTATGCGGAACGGACTGTCACTCTCACATCGGATGATAGGATTTGGGGCATCCTGGACGTGTGCATTGTCGCATTGCAGAAAAGGAGTGATGTGATATTAGTGACACGTGGAAAATGCACTATCTCAATCAATCGTGCGTCATAGCAAAATATAAGCATGTTTTGTTGAGAGTTGGAGGCGTTGAGAGTTTGAAGAATTCACATCGTTTCATTTACTTTGTTTTCCTTCCTTTTTTTTACGGAATACTACGTAATACTAATAATACTACGTGCCTTGTTGTAGTCGACCGCATTCAAGGCATGCTTGGGATATGGCTCGATCGATGCGACCATGGAAATATGTTGTCTTGGTGTATCATCATCACAGTTGACCTTGTTGCTATCCTCAAAGTTAAATTAATTTTGATATTTCTTAATCAATTCATAGATCAGGATCAGTATCTCAGGTCTTCAGTAATCAGATCCACTTGGGGTCGCTATTCGCTTGAAATAGACCAACTGTAGGTTCACTGATTTGCTTTAAATTTGTAGGTCTGCTATCACTATATTTCCACAAAGACGAGAAAACATGAAAGATTTTCGCATATGGAATTCCCAATTCATCAAATACGCAGGGTACAAACAAGGGGATGGAACTGTTATTGGGGATCCTAGCAGCGTAGAGATGACGCAGGTAGGTAGGCTGTTACGATCGAGGCTGCAACGGCGTAGGCAAGATCACAGAGCATTAATGACTGATCAATTGATGATTGATTGATTGTTTAATTCTCTTTAAGAATATTTTATCTATTGTCTTACTGATTAACTGATTGATTGCTGTATTGTTTAAGTGAGTGATTGATTGACTGATTGATTAGTTGATTAATTTACTGAGTGACTGATTAATTGATAGACTCACGGATTGATTGATTGATAGATTGATTGATTGATAGACTGATTGATTGATAGACTGATTGATTGATTAACTGAATGATTGATTGACTAATTGTTGGATTGGGTGACCGATGAATTGATTGACTGGTTGATTAGTTAATTGATTTGCTGAATGACCGAATGAGTAATTGATTGATTGATTTGTTGGAAACTGATGCTTTATGTAATCATTGTATATTTGATTGATTGATCAAATTTTTATTAGATCCATTAGTTCACTAATTGATTAATCAATGTATTCTTTATTTCATCCTTCAATATTATTCAGCCATTCTTTCAACATTGAATTGCTGAATTCTCTATCAATTCATTCTCTGAGTCTTTGACCAATTAATTGAGCCATTAGTCACTTAATTACTGCTATTTCATTCATTCTTTTGCTATGGATTTACTCGAAGATTGATTGGTTGATTCATCTTCTACCGATTAGTTCTTTTATTCATTCATTGATTCACGCATTGATTCATTGATTGATTCATTCAATGATTCATTCATTGATTTGCCGATGTCTTCTTCCCTATTGGTCACTGTAGATCAATTGATTCATTGATTTTCCCGCCATTTATTAGTCCATCCCTTTTTCATTGATTTATAAACTGCCTCATATATTTGTTCACCTGTACATTTGCTCTTTACATCATAGATTCTCTTTCATCATCTTAAGGTTTATCACTTTAAACTATGTCCGCCACAGTCGGTGCAAATCTCAATACTTAACGTAAAATTTCAGTGCATTACTGATTTTTTGATGAATGAATCAGCTGCTATCTTATTCAAGATATGTCAGTCACTTGGCTGGAAAGGAGAAGGAGGCCGTTTCGATGTTCTGCCACTCGTACTTCAAGCATCTGGACAAGAACCTGAGCTATTTGTTATTCCACCTGATTTGATAATGGAAGTAGACATTACGCACCCAAAGTAAGCTGAGTTTGTACCACATTCTATAGATTGTTTTATCCCCAAGCAGATTGGCTGTTGATCTCGTGCTACGCTGATGAACATTTTCTCTTGTTGGATGCATGTCAAGCCCTTCAATAGTCAAGCAAGTCCTGCCTGTGTTTAACTGTGCGAGAAGGCATTTTTCAACTCCTAAGCTGTGATGTACCGTAATTCCTTGAAAATGGGCCTACTCTTGAAAAGCCAACTCGAATGTAAGCCGGGATTTTCATTAACAATGCTTGGAATAAGCCGACCGACCCTGGGAAAGGATAGAATTGCAATAAACAAAAATAAACCTTCGCAGTGGTTGGTCTACCGTAAAATTCAGACGGGCAAGATTCGTAATGAAGGATCGTTAATTTCATATTTACTGAAATTGCCTTAGGCAAATTTTATCACAGCTCATTTGTTGCAAACTATTTGTGTCCTTTCCTTGCGGCTCTACTTTTTCAAAATACTTCAAATATTCCAATTGGATGAAAGGCCGGATAATATTTTGTTGAATCTTCTCAACAGATTCCCCTGGTTTAAAGACCTCTCCTTGAAGTGGTATTGCTTGCCAGCAGTTTCCAATATGCTCTTTGATGTCGGAGGGGTGGAATTTCCCTGTGCTCCATTTAATGGATGGTATGTATAATGTTATGAAGTTGAAGAAGGAAAATATTAAAAGCATCGATGCGACTCAATCCTAAATACGGCTCTAATGAGCGCACCCGTGTGAGATTGTAATCTCAAGCACTCCAAAATCCACTCTCTGTCTTCTTGACAAAGTCCAGTCCAAAGCCATTCGTCTCATCAATAATCCTAACCTCACCAAATCTCTCCAATCTCTTTCCCGTCGTCGGTTGGTTTGGGATCTTTCCATCTTTTTCAGATACTTTCACGGGCATTGCTCTCACGAGATCAGGGATATTATTCCAGTTCCTCTGAGGCGTGTCAGGACCGCCAGAAGCTCAAATCATTCACAACCTTTCCAAGTTTCACTGCCTAATCCACGAACTCTTTCTCACAAATCATCATTCATCCCTAGAACATGCGATTTATGGAACGTCTTGCCTTCTTCTTACTTTCATGAGTCCTACAACATGCCATCTTTCAAATCTAAGATCAATAAACTTGATCTTATCTCTCTATCCTCTTAGATTTCGCTTTCTTCTTTCTTCTTTTGTTGGGGCTTTGTATAGGCCACCATGGCTTTTACCCAACAGAACTCACTAGAAAAAAGCTTTAATGCGTTAATACGCTCAGTTCAATGAATTCAAGAGAAGGTGTCAAGTAAGGAAGATGTAATGACAATGCAACAAGCTTGAAAGTAAGAGACTATATTCACCATGTCAACTGCCGCGAATCTCTGATGACACTACAAGATTCGTAGATACGCTGGTTTGAGCTTCAAGCAAATTCCACTTGACTTTTGGAAGAAGTAATTTTCTCCACCGGATAAATATGGCCGTTTCTTTATGACGTATCATGTAAAATTTCGGATCATGTTTTGTTTTTTATAGCAAGAGCTAGAATGCTTCTGAATTTCCGCTCCATTTTCACAACACCCTGAGAAGCATTTTTTCAAATATTCATTCACTTCATTGAGGGTGTAAATCTCCAATAAAGCTCAGGCTGCTGATTCGATTCTGTCTTCGATCTTGAAGAGGCAGTTATTTCTTCTTTTGATGCATTTTATATACTTCACTTGCTTTCTATGTCATTAAGTGAATTCCTCTTGGTATAGATAGCTATTTCCTCACAAAGCAAAGTGGCACGCTGAATTAATCAAGTATCGTAAAACCACTTATGTTTGAATATCAACTATTGCTCGCTTCAAGTAGCAAGCAATCATGAAGCTGCTTCCATACTCACTTTCTATCGTATCAGAAGCTAAAGACATCGCTCTGACTTTTTTCTAAGGAGCTGAGTCTCTACGGCATGGGTGACTAACCCGCGGCTCTTTGCCAGGTTTTTGCGGCTCGTAAAGGCCGGCATCAACTATCATTTTCAAAAATATCCAAACAATAATTGCGTCTCAATTTTCATGATGCAATAATGACCAGGAATTTCCAAAAAAAGCTGAACTTCACCATCACAAGTTATTCTGTGGTGCCTCTTTAGTGAATGCTAGTTTACCAGGGGCCTTCAATTTGCTTTACAACACAATAATTGAATAGTTAAAAATGAAGCTAATATGTACTATAATTAGAAATATACAGATGGTTTTTGTGCATGTGTGCCCACGTGTCTCATGTGGCTCTTCGCAGCAGCACATGGAGAATTGTGGCTCTTGGTCTCTGACAGGTTGGCCACCCCTGCTCTACGGGGTGGTTTCCCGTTTTCTGGCCGATGGTTTGATGCTGCGAGCCATGTCAGATTTGACCACATATCCCTGCACCAGGAATTCGAAATCTGTATTCACTCCGCCGCCACTGAAGCAATTGCAGAATGAGTAGAGTAGCAGTAATGCCGGATGGCCTAGAGCGCCTTACGTTGTTACATCTAATCCTACGACGTATTACTTTGATTAAATATTTATGTTAATTTGTATTGTATGTCATAAATGATTGTCAAAGGTATATGGCTACAGAGATTGGAGCAAGAAATTTTGGCGATACAGCAAGATACGATATGCTAAAGGTGAGTTTCGAAAGCAGACAGACGAAACAAAGAAGGAATAAAATGAAGAAAGCCAGATCCTACTGAAAGAAAATTTGTTGATGAAAGTGCTCGAGTGCAGACCACTTAGTCAATAGTTCTAGTTTTAACTAAAAACTTCCCTTAGAATCATCAGCGTTCTGTACTGGTAGGCTTACGGGGTCAGGTTGTATCCCCATAAGTACCAAGATGCTACTCGACAAGCACAGTGTCCAAGTTTCATCCAACATCCTTACCAGAGTTCATCGAATTGCGGGAATCAGAGTCCCATGCGCAAAGTGGATCGTTCAAGGCCTCGTTTGCAAAGTTTTGTAATCTTTTCATGCTAAACTCTTGTTATTCTTATCAGTAGATCCACCAATGGCAGTACTCCTCTCAAACCGGGCTCAGCTCCGTCTCACGTCATCAGCTCCTACTTTCTTGATTTTAAGAGCAGCTCGTGACGTAGTAAGGAACTTCAAGACACGAAGCTATCTTTAAAAACTATTCTTCTCTTCCCGTCGTTCTACTAATCTAGTATGATCAGTAATCCAATAAGGTGGGAGCTAATTCCTTTTCTCAGGCTTTCTTTTGCTGCTTGATGCGTGCTGAAGTCGAGAAGAAAACTCAAAAGCTGTTGTAAATTTCAATCATTCTTACAAGATGATTTTGAAAGTCTTGTACCTGTGCTTATGAACAATTTGTATTTCAATGTGGGAGCGATGGGGCAAATAAAAAAGCTTTCCTTTTTCTATTTAGCATGAGAAGTTTCATAGAAGTGGTTTCTTACTTGTTGTATTAGCTATCGAGATTCCAGATTTTGACGACTCCCTCCCTATCTGATGCAATAATGATACTGCCATGACTTTTCAGCCTGTGGCGATGAAGATGGGCCTAAACACACGCACTAACACGTCTCTCTGGAAAGATCAAGCACTGATTGAATTAAACATTGCAGTACTCCACAGTTTTAAAGTAAGTTTGCTTGGGTCATCTAATTGCTCCAGTCAACTGCATCAGTTTTTCTGGGTAAATTGCTCTCCTTCTCCATCATATCCTACTTTGTACCCTCAAGAAACCGAGACCGTATCGTTTTGCAATTTGTTTCTATTATCTGTAGGCTGCAGGAGCAACGGTTGTAGATCATCATACAGCTTCAGAATCGTTCATGAAGCATTTGGAGAACGAGGTAATCATTTCAGTTCAGCATTGCAAAGTATTTCGTCTGCCTTTTGCCGGGTATACTGCTTTTTCTTTCTGCACCAAGCAATTGCTTTCATGCCTTCCCTAAGCGCCTGAAAAAGCATAGCCCTGTTTATGAATTGAGACTCACACCTCGGCGTTGAAAAATGATAGGACCCGGAAGGGACCTTTGAGGGACAACAATTCAAAGTAGGTTTTGCTTCTTTTATAATTTTCATCCTAAGAACGTGCAATTTGTGGGAAGTCTTTCCGTCTTCTTCCATTCCCGAATCCTACAACTTCCCCTCTTTCAAACGTGAGATAAATAAACTCGATCGTATCTCCCTCTCCTCTTAGCCAATTGCTTTCTCCTTTCTTCCTTTGTTGGGGCTTTGTATAGGCTGTCATGGCCTTTCCCCAACACAGGTCACTAAAGAAAAAGAAGAAAAAGTGACTTGATTTTCGTCTTGCTTTAGCAAAAGCTTCGCGGAGGATGCCCAGCAGACTGGGTCTGGATCGTACCACCCATATCTGGAAGTGCCTGCCCAGTGTTTCATCAGGTGAGAATTAGTCTACTGTGTTAAGAATACTGAGTTGGTCAAGGGCCTTTAAATCAGAGCTGAATCTCCTCACAGTGACGATAACTGACTTTCTGCGAGCAGCAAATGCGCTATAGAAGCGCCACTGTACTGGAAGGGATCATTTTTAGCCTGTTCAGATACTGCTGCTTATCCATGTATGCTTATTGTTAAACTTGTTTAGAGTGGCGCGGTTATATAGTGATACTAGTAGTAGTCTCATCAACAATCCCAATCGAACCAAATCTATAATCAATAACGCCTTACTGAAGCCGTGTTGTAATATTCTTCTGCATATCTATAGCTAATAGATAGAGTTGCGAAATGTGGAAATACACGAGAACTGCGGGTATTGAGAATTGACAAAAAAGAAACCTTCATACTGTCCCAGAAATGTCTTTTACAGGCCATGTTTTTCAGTGTATTTATCAGACCTCAGATCTGTTAATGGAGTTTCATGCTTAACTCTCTTCCATGTGATTTTGCACTCCCAGCAAAGTAGATTTGTCTCACAATAAATCTTATAAAAGTATGAATAGACTTCTCAATCTCCAACTATTTTGATAAGCATCTCGTGAATCTTTTCCCAGGAAATGACAGTGTACACAATCAAGCCAATGTTTGACTACCAAGAAGATCCGTACAAATATTTCCCAATTGACAAAACTGTCACTGGTGGAAAACGGCGGTTCGGATTCAAAGAAGTTGCAAAGTTTGTGTGATTTGTGCAACCTCACTTCGCTAGAATCCTTTTCGTGTTTTTCGCTTTCTACCCAGGGTAGAGAGATAGCCTTAAGTATGCTAAGAAGCTATGCTTATCGAGTAATGCTCTGATCCTTCCTCTCGATGTATTAACAAATCGTGATTGGAACCATAAGCAAGCTGGGACCTCTGCTCGTTCTAAGTGAAAGCTAAGCGGACACTTGGGTTCAAGCCAACGATCATAGGATATGTGAGCAGTGCTTACCACTTGGATCTCACAATTCTTAAAGCACAAGGAAATTAAACCTTTATGGGAGGTTGTGAAACCGAAGTGGCCACATGCTAGGGTAATCGAGGAAGTTCTAATACAGCTGAATCAGCGTTGAGACCTTTTTCCAATGTACATTCAAGTTTCGTGTAGAATACCGGCCCTTGCCAACTCAACCTACGTCTAACTTTCTCGCCACTGAAAGTACATGTTTTACTATAAGCAAAAATGAACTTCCTTGAGCATTAGCAAATGGAGATGGACTCCTTTCTACTTGCTTGATACAGATGATGGCAAGCAAAAAAGTAGTCACAGAGATGAATTGATCCTTGGCTCAACTTAAGAATTAACAAGACTCTTTTCTCTCATTTTGACGGCCTGCTAATGAATCATAATTTGATAGCAATAAGTAATTTTCCTTTTGGTCTTTGCAGGGCAGTTAAGCTAACCGCCAGATTGATGGGCGAAGCGATGGCAAAGCGACACAAAGCAATTATATTATACGCAACAGAAACCGGGAAGTCAGAGAACTATGCAACAATACTTGGAGATCTATTTTCTCATGCTTTCGATCCAAAAGTTATGTGCATGTCGGATTTCAATTTCCCAGAATTGGAGCATGAGCAACTGGTTCTGATTGTGACGAGCACGTTTGGAAACGGGGAGGCGCCGAGCAATGGAGAGGTTAGTGAAAGGGATTCGCTCCCTTAAACCGTCCACCCTAATTCTGTTAAAGTAGGGTGTACTTAAACATGAGTAAAATGGATTCAACTTTCCGCTTGAAGCTCAAGAGAGCAGGAATTCTCTAAGCCAGCAGTAACTCGAGGGTAAGGCGCATGCACCATAAAAAATCTCGCGAGCATTTTCCGCTCGAGCGCAGAATGCAGCTCTATGGAAATAATGTTTTATTGGTGCAAAAAGCACCGAGCGATGGAAGGGTTACTAAGAGAAGCCCTCATTCTCCAATGATTCATCCCACCTCTGTATACAGAGAGTTTTTGTTTATGCATTGAGCAACGAAGTTTCTGAAATGCTGCAAAAGTTCCAAAAAGGACACAAGAAATATATTTTTGCCATATTTTGTACCCCTCCTTCCTTGTAATGGCGTTAGCATGTAGTGGAATTTCGAAATGAAAGTTTTCTCCAGGCATTCTGTTTTCGAATCCCTAGTATAGCCCAGGGCCATCTAATCTTTTCTTCAAAGATCTCCAACGGTGCTAGATGTAGAAAAAACCCAGATCATTTTGTTTGAACGGGAGGCGGGGTATCGTATTCCCCGCGGTATTGTTTCCAGGCATATCATCATTCAATGTGTATTAGGACAAGGCTTTAATGATACCGTCAGCTTACTTGGTATTTTCTGTTGCATAAGCAATTTGGCGAGTTGCTGTACAAATTGAAACACCCGCAGATGAGGTACTTTTTCATATTTTCACCTGCATTCATCATATCTTTATTACTTTAGTCACTAACGGTTAAATCAAAGTTTATCAGTTTGGCATCTCCGTTTACCTTCACCGCGCTCATGGTATAATGATACATGGTACATTCATGTCCTTTGTTTTTCGTTGGATCGAAAATGATGAATGCCAAACGCAAAGCTCCTTTACTCGCAGTAGGAGTAACCGTCAAGTTTTCTTTTCGATGAAAAGCTCTTGTTCAAAAAGCGAGATCTTTTCTTCGTTGCATTCAAATCTGTTCACATTCTTATCTTTTCCTCTTCGTTCCTCCCTCCACTCTTGCTTATGATCTCTCCGATTCTGATGTCTCCCGTGTTATTCTTGCCGGGTTTTCCTCTTTCATCTCTTCTTCTCGCGTACCATTTTATGGCTCTGTGCCGCCTAGCATCTGAGGATAGATTTTTAGACACCGAGAAGCATTTTGCTTATGGAACAGCGTCTCGGTCCTTTCCTTTTCACATCACACTTCGTGATTCCTAAGCTTGGAATTTATAGGAGCCAGCGACTATCCTCACTCTAGGTGAAATTCGACTTCAGAGTGGACTGGAACTACTGGCCGTAGCATCAACGGACAAGAATCGCATTATGGAGTTGTCTTACTACTTAAGCTCTTGCAAACACTCGCTACTTATTCGTTAGTGAAGATTGATGATTATTAATCGACTGATTTATTTCAAATATTTAGCAAGGGTCACCTATCAGCTTTTCTGATTTTCAAGGAGCCTTCCGCTTATAAGCATTCAAAATTTGATTAAATTTATATAAAAGAATACAGCATTGCCTAATGCAGGCTTGCAAAATTTGATTAAAGGATTGATATACTACCTAGCATAATTTATCAAAAAGTACTTTATGCGAGATCAATAAGAGAGTTGCATAATTAAGATTCTAAACTGCGAGTTGCCATCGCTTGCTTGCATTTGACTATTCTTTATTTTGGCACCTCCATAGGGAACGCATTTGAGACATTTAAAGATATGTATTGGGGCAGCCGTAGATCAGTGGCAGTATTGCGGAAGTTGTACGATGTTAACTGGGAAATTTAAGACTGCATTTTTCGCAAAACAGTTGGATTCTTAATCTGAAAGTCTACCATTTACAACACACTTTACCTATGTCGGTCGGCATATAAGTCGCAAGCCGCGGTTTGCCAACTTGCTAAATCAACCTTGGACCAAGGCAACGGCCACTTAACCAAGGTGGCTTATAAAGGCATTATGAGTGAAAAATAGCCTGCCCAATGGTAGTTTTTTCGTGTATTTTTATTTTTTCAAGGTCTACGAGGACGGAGGAGCGACGCTTAAGCAATATCCATATTCAGCAATTTGGCAATAGTAACCTCACGGGAGGAGACCAGTCGGAACCTTTGGCTAACTTGAGGTTTGCTTTCATTTTGATCTCAGGCATTTAGTTGAGTTAAATGTGCATTTTGCATAAATTAGCCGTCATTAAATTGCGTGAAAAATGAGTTTGCTATGGATGAAGCATCCAAAAAGGGTTTCGTCGTATGCGATAACCTGCGAAAGGCAATTTTTATCAATTAGTTTAACAATAGGGACCTTGGAATTTTTCTTATCTCCTCATCTTAAGTGAACCGGCTGCAGCAATTGTAAGGTACTCAAAAAAGGGCAATATTGAACATGCTTGGGATGCAAAGGAGACGAGTAATTAGGGCATATTGGTTTGTGGTTTGTTGAATTAGCTAATGAAATTGGAGACAGATTGGGGGGTGTGTACATTTTTTTTTTAGTGGGTTATGTTGAGGAAAGGCCATGGTGGCCTATACAAAGCCCCAGCATAGGAAGAAAGAAGAAAGCGAGCAGCTAAGAGGATAGAGAGATAAGATCAAGTTTA
This sequence comes from Pseudorhiza aurosa, assembly GCA_964026355.1. Classification (NCBI taxonomy): domain Eukaryota; kingdom Metazoa; phylum Cnidaria; class Scyphozoa; order Rhizostomeae; family Lychnorhizidae; genus Pseudorhiza; species Pseudorhiza aurosa. Next base: position 6,770,027 of record OZ032120.1, read on the forward strand.
TTGATCTTAGATTTGAAAGATGGCAAGTTGTAGGACTCAGGAAAGCAAGAAGAAGGCAAGACGTTCCATAAGTTGCATGTTCTTGGGATGAATGATGATTGCTCGGTTTCTAGCAATGGGTGGCTCAACGTAAGCGCCTGGGAGGATCCCGTACCTCTAGCCCCATCAAAGGCCTCTAACAAGTTAAGCTTCGAATGCCATGACATTTTCGGTACTCTTCGGTGCATATCCCCAAGCTCTCCCGAACCCCTCAGACCCAGCCAGTTCGCTCTTTTGTGGAAACCGTCGTTGCTCATTGCCTCTTGAACAAACAATTTTACGTACAAGTGAGATGATACTGCTATAGATGAATCCGGAAAATCGTTAGCAGGGGCAATGCATGTTGCCTCCAATGCACGTTGCCTCTAATGCATGTTGCCTCTAATGCATGTTGCCTCCAATGCATGTTGCCTCTAATGCATGTTGCCTCCAATGCATGTTGCCTCTAATGCATGTTGCCTCTAATGCATGTTGCCTCCAATGCATGTTGCCTCTAATGCATGCTGCCTCTAATGCATGCTGCCTCCAATGCATGTTGCCTCTAATGCATGCTGCCTCCAATGCATGCTGCCTCTAATGCATGCATCCTCGTAGTAAACTGCCCACCAGAATACGTTTCCAATGCCCACCTTTATGCTTAGATACCACCGGTGACTGCTTTTTCCATTCGATTTCAGATTCTCTGTGTTCGGTCTTGGATCAAGGGCGTACCCCCATTTTTGCGCCTTTGCGCATTCGTGCAGAAACCTGATCGTTGGTCTTGGAGGTGAAGAGATCTTTCCACTGGGAGAAGGAGACGAGTTATGTGGACAAGAGGAATCGTTCATGACCTGGGCAAAAGACGTTTTTAAGGTTAGAAAATGCCTGTATGCTCTAGGGAATTTTTTATGTCACGCTATGTCTAGATGGAGACTTTTTAGTTAGAGCTTCGTTACCGTTGGGATAGGAAAAGTGCCAATAACAACGAAAATAATCCTTTATTCTTAGTTAGTTTCTACTATAAATGGCTAGCACCTATTAAATGCCAACTAGAATTTCATAAAAACAGAGGTTTAATAAGGCTAGTTAAGATCCTAATGTCTATAAACATTCATATGGTGTAGGATTATCAATTAGAAGAATTTGATGCATTGTGGTATTTAGAAACTATCTTGCTAAGGGCATTGAATGCTGCAGTCTCTAGCCTAAATGTACTATGCAGACTCAGTAGCATACCAAAAAGAGATCACCGATCGATGTAACTATATTATTTGGACTGGTATTCTCCCTTATATGATTGTTTTCTGACTGACTTAAACTGTCTTTCTACCACTGTTTTATCATACATAATTAGCAGATTTCTACGCTTTGTCTATAGGCTGCTTGTGAGACATTCTGCACTGATTTCTCAATGAACAAAGCAGTTGACAGCTTGAATGCATCATCTACTTCTTGGAAGAAAGGGAAGTTCAGATTCGTTGTTGATGAGTCAGCTGAGATAACGGACTACTTTTCAGGTAGGTACCCAGCATATACCAGAAATCTAGGCAAAGCAGAAAGCTTATAGAAAAAGAGCACCTCGAAAAATGGGTGGAGAACGTCACGTTCATACTGGTGCTTTTATGAAGCATCGCAGAAATCACAGGAAACCAGACAGTCTCCTCGATCCTTATTGATCCCTGATTAGACGGCTTCATGCATCTCTGTACACTTTCGTTCAGCATTGTACGCATGATAGCTCAAAGCAAAGCATCATAAAATGCCTCATGTTTGTGCAGTATTTTCCGTACTGAATCCAGAAAAATTTTCCATCGATGTTCTGCTTTTATTTTTAACAGAGTCGACTTGGAACTTTCCAAACTAGTTTTCCTTGCCGCTCGGCAGATAATTCTTCACCATTTTCCGACTGCTTTTTGGGGCAACCATTTTTTTCGATTTCTCTGCGCTGCCAATGGAAAAAAATTTTACGTGTATAATTCTAGATACATTGGGAAAGTTTGCCTTCGACTTCTTTCCAGTTTGTTGTTTTCATACAGCCGGTCCGAATTCTCTCGAAACAAGATGATTACCTTCTCGCTTCTTCCACAATGTGCACTCAGCTTTTCTTGGAAGATCTTTTCTCACTGCTCTTGAAAATGCGTCACGGTCACCCAGTTTGCACATGACGCTTGTCACCAATCTTTGAATTCCACTGAAGCTGATTTTCTCGCAGCTGTGTGGCAATTTTACCCTCCAGGTGTGGCTACACCTTGGAGATGATAGTTTACCTGATATTTTTTTATGTAGCACTCGGTATTTCTATGAAAACTAAATCAAATCATTTTTCAAAGGTCTTCAAAGTGTTCACAACAAAAAGATAGCTGCAGTCAGAGTTATATCAAAGGAGAAGCTTCAGCACCCAGACTCCAGGTATTAGTTTTTTTGTGACAACTCTTAGCCAGCCCTGATTTATCACAGAATCGATAAATGAGGTGCTGAGCATTGTGAAACAAGGCATTGTTTCACATAGTTTTCCCGATAAACTACGGCTGCAAATTCTCTACAGTTGAATCAGATATCGCCATTAGGAATCGCTAAACCAAGGGAGCGAAAATTTGTAACAACTTGTCAGCTGCTACAAAACTAACGCGATTGTACTATATTTTAAAGCAGCTGTTTAAAAATCTGGTGTGATTGTATCTTGTGTTTCTACTTTTAATCTGAGGCTTTTTTTGCCCCTTAACGCTGCATTTCATATTTAAATATATATAAATATATAATATATATGTTTTAGACTTATCTTGTTAATCAGAAGTAGCTCATTTCAAACTTACTATATTTTAAAAAACTCATTAATTTGAGTTTAATTTGAATTCGAATGAAAGGTTTTAGAAAGAGAATGCATTTTTTCATTGCTTCATTTTTTCATTGTTATAATTACATGATTATTATCGAAAATTTCACGATTGACTTTATGTTGAAATAAGTATACACTTGATCGACAACTTGCGCCTCAAAATGGATCCTCAAAGATGGAGGATATTCCGTCATGAAGCTTTAATCTTTCATTACACTTTCCTAGTCGTTCAACCATCTTGGTTCGTATGAGCATAAAGGGATGTGATGAAATGAGTTATGTACCTGGGGACCATCTTGCTGTGTTTCCAAAGAATAAACCAGAACTAGTGGATAAACTTATCAGTATTTTGGATGAAGCCCCCGACTCGAATGTCCCCCTCAGAGTGGAATTTTGCAAAGAAATGTCAGGTGGGTTGACTCTCTTTCAGTCCCGCAGGTGAAGGGAAATATTGAGCCTTTACCTCCCAGAATGTTATTCTGCTTTCATTTAGCTCCCTCCTGGGAAAGTCAAATAATCTACCTTCTCTAGATATTAAAGCAATCAAGAGAAAAGATCCACATTGAATGGATATATATGCATAGGTCAATGTAGACATGCTTATGTCTTTACTTATGCATTTCTATTTTTGTATATTCACGTATTTCAATATTCATATACACGATATCTTCATGTGGCTGCATCCCATAATACTGAATTCTCCCTAACGATGGGCAAGGACAACGGTAAATATTCAAAGGATTGCTAGCAACTGTAAACCATTCAAATGCAAGTTACCTTTCGTGAGACTCGTATTTGTACAATTTAAAATATTAAATGAAAAAATGTGGCTTAATCAAGGCTGATTGATGGCTTCAGATCGTATGAAAATTGGGAGCGAACCTGGAACTGTTGTAACTGTGATTTTCTGTGGCACGGAACCTTGCAGGATGTTTGTTGACGCGATCTTGACAGCGGTTACCATTTTACTTGCGTTTACCAGCCAGTGGTACGTGCGACCGTCGCAAATTGGCTGAGGCCGAACCACTCCAGTAGTGTCTGTTCCAGAATTAGCCTCGTTGCTTATTCTAGGGCACACACCGAACTGCTCACTTTCATTAAATCACAGCCAATCCTCACTTCTAACTCAATCCTCACCATCAATAAGTTGCTCGATAAGTAAACTTGCACTCATTGATTCTCTGATTCTCCAATAAGTCCATTTTTGCTCGAAATTCCGTCACTCTCTACATGCCTTTGTGCAGTACTTGTTGATAGCACATCATAACAAAGCTGATTTGATTCAAACGAGTGCAATTAAATCTTAATCTTGCTTGACCTTCATATTTTTTACTTTATTCAACATCATATACTAGTTTTCAGGCAAATATACAAATTTCTGCTCCTAAAAATATATCATGGAGTCAGAAGGTATCGAGCCCTGACCTTTCGAATAAGCATGGATATATTATGTCTACTTTCCTTCCTTCAAAAATTTGTTTTATTTACTTCAATAAACGGATCAATTTTTGCTACGCTCATTTTTTGGTTTTTGGACCCCAGGTCCTTTTGGCCCAATCAAGAGGTGGGAAACAACAAATCGCTTGCCTGTACCGTGCACGCTGAAAGATGCATTAACTAGCTTCCTTGATATCACATCTCCTCCAACGCCGAAATTCCTCACGCAGTTGGCAATGCTGGTAGGTTGAATGCAATGCAGTTTTGCCATCCTAAAACCTTGCTTGGTGCAGCGAGCCTGTTACCCGTATTGTTGTGTCGTTTGATTCGTTCGTATAGGTTGGTGGTTGATCGTGCGCTGTCATATGTGCGATCAATCCCGCTTTGATTTAACATTTTTGTCCCTATTTTTTATCATATACATGATGTCAAAGGTAGAAATTTGGACACTGAGAAGCTTTCTGCCTATCGAGCAGTGTCCAGGTCCTTCCACACAATGTGACCACACCTCGTGATTCCTACGCCTGGAATTACAGAGAGCTGGCGACTCTCCTCACTCTAAGTGGAAATTTAGCTGAGGGTGGACTCAAACCACTGACCATAGGATCAATGCGCAAGAATCTTACCACTGAGCTATCCTGACACCTGCATGGTTGCCTACAAGTGTGATCTGGTGACTGGTTTCTTTGCGTCGTAGTCTTCCTTGCTCTCTGTCCTTGGTCCGTCGGTCTCTCCCTTGTTTTCAGCCCGTTTTAGCTGGCCATCTTCTATTCGCTCGTCTTTGAGCAAAATTCTCTCATTTGGTTGAGCGCTTGCGGAAGCTCTTCGATTTTTCCTTCACCGTATCTTGGAATCTCAGTAGCGGACGCCCTAAGGCAATGACTATAATGAAAATTATAATAATAGTTGTAAGGATGACCATCTTTCGTGTTCATGCAAAATATACTGCTATCAACCAAAAGCTTGTATTAAGGAGAACCATGAAAATCTTCGAATTCGGATCTATCAAGTACCCTACTGCGCAAAAATAGTCAACGTATAGTAGATAAGAAAGTTGAAAACCTTGAATCAGTTCTAATAGATGTAGCACATCGATCTTCACATCGGAAAGAGAAATTAAAATATGTATCATCTAATTTCTTTTAAATGCAAATAGGATGCTGAAAGAAGTAAACCAAAGAACGAAAGAATATACTGTCCTGTTAATCCGCGTTCCTCCTATCGCGTTTCTTACTGTAATGGCGTAGTAACGCACCCATCTGTTAATATCTCTGCATGATAGCTGAAACTATATGAGGCATAGAACATTTTGAATATCCATCCTATTATATGTTTTCTTGACAGGCAAATGATCCAACAGAGAAGCAGAAGTTGGAAGACCTTGGAAAGGTTGGCTTGGTTTCATGTCATCCCATTTTATTGAACATTCTCTACAAAAACAATTTAATTTGGTCAGGCTTTCACCATCGTAGGCAGTTTGATATATTTTATTGTCATTTTGGTGCCGTGGTGTAGTGGTTAATTATGTGGACTCATAACACAGGGGCTGTGAGTTCGAATCCTACATGTCTCATAATAAAAAAACACCATTGGTGAAGAAAACCACGGGAAACCATCTCATAAAATCCACTTCCATAGAAGATGCAGTTATTCATCGATCAAATAGATGTGTCTAAATCTCTATCTTTATGGAATAGGAGGCAACCGTTAGATAGTTGATATCAAGATCTGGGCTATTAAGTAGTTTTGATATAATCTACTGTCCTTTTTCTTTAACGTCATATAGCTATTTAGCGGTCACATTGATAGGTCTAAATCTCTATTTTTATGGAATAGAAGACAGCTTTTAGATTGGTAAAACGAACATATGGGTTTCGTTACCTTCTTGAGGTCCTATGAATGCTATTGTATACGCCAAGAATGGTGCAAAAGGTCATTCTATAATGTATCTAGTGCTGTATATATTCATAGATTCTTACAGGCGAAGCTTAATTTTTCCAGGGTTCGAGCATTTACGAAGATTGGAAATTCTATCGTTTTCCAACCCTTGTTGAAGTGATCCAGGAATTCCCCTCCGTTAAAGTAGACGTTACGCTGCTTCTCGCTCAGTTGCCTCTTTTACAATCGGTAAGGGATTTTTCGCTCTTATTCAGCATTAATTGTATCAGCATTGATGAAGTTTTTATGGGCAGTGACAAAGCGTTTTGCGTTTTCTATGGCACTTTATCTTCATTGGTGCCTTGTTGTAGCGGTTAAGCGTACATAGCGCAGGGGTTGTGAGTTTGAATCCTGCACTTGTCACAATAAAGCCACCTTTGGTGAGAAAGGTAACGGGAAGCGACCTCATAGAGTCCACTACCCTAGAAAGGACCCAGAGCCCTGTCTTTGGTCTCTGCTACGCTCAAAATCGAGTATGCGGGCGGCGCAGTTCAGCGTATCTTCAATAGATGAACTTTTTTCGCTTTTAAGTAAGAGTATATTGAGGTTATGCAGACGACACTACGCTATTGGCTGGCACCAAATTAGGTATGCAACGAAAGACGAGATGCTAATATATGATATATGATATGATGTGATATGATATGATATGATATGATATGCTATGATACGATATGACATGATATGATACGATATGATATGACATGATATGATACGATATGATACTATATGATATGATATGATACGATATGATATGACATGGTATGATATTATGTGATATGATGTGATGTGATATGATATGATGTGATATGATATGATGTGATGTGATGTGATATGATATGATGTGATATGATATGATACCATATGACATGATATGATGTGATATGATATGATATGATATGATGCCATATGACATGATATGATACGATATGATATGATATGATATGATGCCATATGACATGATATGATACGATATGATATGATATGATACCATATGACATGATGTGATACGATATGATATGATATGATACGGTATGATATGATATGATATGATGTGATTTGATATGATATGATGTGATATGGTACGGTGTCATGTGATATGATATGATATGATGTGATGTGATGTGATATGATATGATATGCTGTGATATGATATTATATGACATGATATGATATGATGTGATATGAAATGATGTGATATGAAATGATGTCATATGATATGATATGATATGATGTGATATGATATGATATGATGTGATATGATATGATATGATATGATACCATATGACATGATATGATACGATATGATATGATATGATATGATACGATATGATATGATATGATGTGATTTGATATGATATGATGTGATATGATACGATACGATATGATATGATTTGATATGATATGATATGATATGATACGGTGTCATGTGATATGATATGATATGATATGATATGATGTGATGTGATGTGATGTGATGTGATGTGATGTGATATGATATGATATGATATGATATGCTATGATATGTTGTGAGATGAAAAAGTAAAGCATCTAGTTGCAAGAATTTTGAAGTATTCGATTAATTGTCTGATCAAAGGATAACACAGTGCTGATATTCAAAATCATTCAGTAATTAGTGATATAAATCTTTGCTGTTGATAACTAGCTTTAACTGCACATGCTCTTTTGCGCTCAATTGTATGCCTTTAAAATTGCTATATTTACATTTGTTTCTCCAACAGCGTTACTACTCCATTTCATCATCACCACTCCTATACCCGGACGAAGTGCACATAACTGTCGCTGTTGTCAACTATGCAACACAAGGTATACACTAATCTTTTTTTTCTAGTGAGTAATGTTGGGAAAAGGCCATGGTGGCCTAAACAATGCCTCAACAAAGGAAGAAAGAAGAAAGCGAAAGGCTAAGCGGAGAGAGAGATCAGCTCAAGTATATTGATCTTGGATTTGAAAGATAGCAAATTGTAAGATTCAGGAATGCTATGTGTGCCATCTTGCTTTCTTTTCATCTTTCTCTCCTGTTTTGGCCTCTGTCTTCATGATGCTGATGCACAAAATGGTGCTGATGCACAAGTCTTCATGCTGGTTCCTCCATTAAACAAATTCATTTAAGCAGGCCACTAAGCTGAGAGCTGGAGCCTTGATAGCCGGATATCCTCCCGGTCGCCAAAATCTCCCATTTTAAAATTCCCATCTATCTATCTATCTATCTATCTATCTATCTATCTATCTATCCCATGGTGGTTGCAGTTGGGGCGCCACAGATGATCAAGGAACCAAATCTCTCCATTTTCCTCTGTCCTCCTCCAGTCTGACCGCCTCGCTCAGCTTCAAACCTGTCCATTCAGTGACATTATTTTCCCATGTCTTCTGTCTTTTCTGTTTTTGACTTCCTCATTCGTTATACGGTCTTTATAAGAGATTCTAAGCAATCTTCTGTAACATCTCATTCCTACGTTACTTTGTGTACTTTGTATGCTCTGGAAAATGCTGAGACAGATCTAAGACTGCCCGAGAAATGTCAGGTAATAGAAAAAAGACTTTTCCTTGCTTAGCGGTTTAACGTGGGGAATGACCTTCCTCCCGACAACAGCAAGATATAGTGAGGGAGTTCATTGAAAGGGTTTTAGCTAGGATACGCAAACAAAAAGCTCCATCGTTGCTTCGTCTATCGAATGCGAGAGTTACGATGGTATTTCAATCTAAGCAAGTTTGTTAACGTATGGCACCCAACATCTGATTTTTTTTTATTTCTTTCGCACACTCGTCATCATCATGTCAGCAATAATCGACTACATCATCACAGACAAACGGCAAATGGAAATCATGTCTGAACCGAATTCGCTGATTGATTCAGCTTGACAAGCAACCTTTTTTGTATTCGATTCCAGGAGGCCAAGGCCCAATGCATTATGGGGTTTGCTCTACATGGCTTGACTCCTTGGAAGCTGGTGACTTGGTCCCAGTTCGCATCAGATCGTAAGAGTCTTTAGCATTTGTCGATGTAAATGTATCTAGATTCTCTTCAGGGATTCTAACAAGCATCTGAGGAGAGACTCTACGACTTTGAGAAGGTATGCTTGCCGCGCAGTGCCCTGGTTTTCCTCTCCATGTGACCACATGTAGTAACTCATACGCCTTGACGTGTAGCAAGAGCTAGCTACACTCCTCAGATTAAGTGGAAGTTAAGCTTGATATTTCCCCGAAAAAGCGATCATTAAGTCTTGAATCAGGCATAAGAATCATCCCAACACCTGGTGTGTAGTGAAAATCAAGCTCGGGTTGAGGCTAACCAGCTTGTGATCTTTGAGCTGTGGTTTCGACTGAGCTATCCTTACATAAGAAGCGATATTTGACTTGATCAATGCACATATGAGTGTCGGGTCATTCTTTCACCAATAGGGGCTATTGTTTCTTGAACCAGGATTGGATTGGACTGGACTTAGCATCACGCAAGATCAGTAGTAATGGAATATTAATAGGAACGATTATAAACTGTTTCGTGGTTCATCACTACGAACTTCACATCTCCGTGTTCGAATTCCAACTTACTGACCTTACTTCGTGGATAATCCAAGGAGACTCAGTCTATGACAAACAAATATAATGAGATCCAGGAAGAAAATGAATGAGCAGTGCACCAATTTGTCTGAGGTACATTGTGTGGCACATAATAACGAAACTCGGAAGAGAATGGTTGAACAGAGCATCTTCTCAACAGGAGCTTGCTAACTAGGAAGACATAGATAGAAAGGTCTTGCCAATCGCTAGATCAGAGCATGATAAATCATTTCATATCTCATCATGTTTTAAGTGGTTACGATGTATGCCGCTGTCTTCATTTAGTGCACCAAGCTTCCATTTGCCAGAAGACCAATTTCTTCCGGTTGTCATGATTGGGCCTGGTACTGGCATTGCTCCGTTTAGAGCCTTCTGGCAGCATCGATTTCACCAGCTCTCCAATGGATGGGAGAAGGAGGAGCTGGGACCCATGGAGCTGTACTTTGGCTGCAGGACATCTCGGTATGACTTCATCTACAAAGACGAGCTTGTAAATATGCACGAGGGTGGAGCATTAGATGGATTGAAAATTGCATTTTCCAGAGAGCCTGGAAAAACAAAGGTGAATACATGGTAGAGCTTCTTATAGCTGTTAAGTGTCTCAGAACTTGGTGACCAATTGCGTCTATTTCTCGATTGTTGATGTTTTGAATGTTGAATTACTCGATCGCTCTTGTGAGTGATAATTGTCCGTTTATCATCGTCCTAGAAAAAAAGCTTGTTGCGTTTCCAAACAGCGGTCGGAATGCCCGTTATGAAATGCACTATCCATTCCTTTCTCAAAAATCACAATAAATCAGCGACGCATAACTGGAATCAGCTGAATCACATTTGCCATTCTTAAAGATCGTGACAATCAAATTTACATCATTTCAATCGAATTCATCATCTTCAAATGCTTCAATAATCATCATAGATGAACATCAAATCTATAAGCAATTCTTCATCTTCATTGGGGTAAATTGTCATTATCTTTACACCATTACTCTCGAAAATTTTTCTGATTCATAGTTGTTCCGATTGGGAGCCGTACAAGTGTGCTTTCTCATCCTAAGCGAACTTGTGAATATTCTCGTCATGGCCATTTGCCGTAGAATATGATCCGGAGCTCGCTCGCTAACACGATGTGAAATCAAAGCGAATCTTTTTCCAAACTTTGATATAGAATCATGGTGATCTCTCTAAGTATGTAATGTAGCTTATTACTCTGAATATTGCAGGTAATCATACTCAAGTTGAAACCTTCTCTCTCATCAACAGCAATATGTGCAAGATCTTGTAAGAAAGTACTCAGAGCACGTTTGTGAACTCATCCTTCTGAACGGAGGACACGTCTACGTTTGTGGCGATGTTTCAATGGCCTCTGATGTTTCAAAAACACTTCTTAACTTGTTCCAAGATTTTGCTGCATTGTCAGAAGTCGAAGCGCAAGAACTTATTTCGATTTTGAGGGTAAGTGGAATAAATTCATGCGCCTAAGAGCCATGTGGATACATGGCGGGATCTAAGGTCTTTTCTTTATCGATGATAACATGGTTCTTTCTTCTTGCTAAATAACCTAACCGTAGTACGCCTTGAATCCGGGTGCAACAAGTTCCTTAGGATGCAAGAAGCATTCTAAGTGTCCGGGCAGTTCCTAACAGAGCTGATTCTTGTAACAGTTGTGCTTCTTGTTGTAACGTCAATCTCTTCAAAGCATCCATCCACGTCTTTTGGTATGGTTTCGAGTGCTCCAATAACGACTGGTATAACACGGGTCTTAGCTTTCCATAATGAGCAGATTTCTCTGTCTAGATCATGATATTTGTCAATCTTCTCCTGTTGCTTTTTAAAATCTTGTCATATTCTGGTATTGCCACGTCAATTATTTGACAGGTCTTGTTTCTTTGTCAACCACAACTATGTCACGTCTTTTTGCAGTAATCTTGCCTCGCATCCATCCACCAAACTGCGGTACTCTTTGGAATATCAGTATGAAGACCAGCGTAAAGTAGCTAATTAATTGACAAGTATCCTTCTCAGGTCTTTGATTTGCACCATGAAGATGAATTTAGTATCATATCGACAACGCGATATGTTATGCAAGCTATTAGATAAGAAGCACACTTCCTCAATCTATTTAGAAGCATAGAAGGTATTCTTCAGAGATATGCATATAATTTTGAAATCCCTTACGGCAGACATCTGGTAGATACCACGAAGATATATTTGGTGTCACACTGCGAACTGCTGAGGTTACAGATCGTGTTCGGTCCGCTGCCAAAAAGTAAGCAAGCTTGAATTTCCCTACACGTAGTGGTTTTTTTTCTTTTTTATGCATTGTTAATGGACACGGAAAAACTTGTTTGGCTATCGAGGAGCGTCCAGGTCCTTCCTTCATCTAGATGAGACTATGCCTCTTGATGCCTGCGCATTGAATCAAAGATAGCTAGCGACCCTCCTCGGTTTAGCTGAGAGTAGATTTGAACCAGTGAGCGTAGGAATAATGCGCAAGAATCTTACCAGCTGAGCTGTCCGGGCGCAATGGCTCATTGGCCACTCCGTGAAGTTCCATTTTTCGTGCCGAATTCGACTATTCACACTGAAAAAAGCTCAATACCCAGCCTACAAAACATAATATTTCTTTTCAGGGCGTGGTCCTTTGCAAGTGGATCTGATGAAAATGGCAAGGTAATCAATTAAGTTTATGCATATGCAATAGCCTCTCAAAACTTAAATGCTGTACTTAAGGCTCAATGAATGGCACAGTAACTGTCTTCTCAGGCCATCTATTTTTAAGGTTGCAACATACATACATACATACATGCATACATACATGCATACAAACATACATGCATACATACATTGCCATACATTCATACATACATACATGCATACATTCATACACACAAACATACATACATACATGCATACATGCATACATACATACATAAATACATACATACATACATACATACATACATACATACATACATACATACATACATACATACATACATACATACATACATACATACATACATACATACGTACATACGTACATACAGACATACATGCATACATGCATACATACATTCATACATGCATATATGCATAAGGCCATCCGCCCTTGGTACCTTCAGAAACCGTTAGGTGCCCCACCTCTGAGAGGTTGATGCGTTTGTTCTACACCGTCATTCATTCTCCTCTCCGTCTTCTCTACAGGTAGCCTTGACCAGAAGATTTTCTCTGAGCTGCATTGAAGGAGTAAGTGATAAAAATTGCTAATTAAACGAAATTATCAAGACGAAGTACTTCATCACTAAGCTTAATTACTTAGTTCCGCCAGCATCAGGTAACACCAAGCAGAAAGTCTTCCCAATAACACTCTATTCCCAGTAGCTTCTTTCGCGTCTTCCCATTATATTTCTGCTGTGTTTAGATTTTCCAGACAATAGCTGCACCAGGCTTTTTGGTCTTCCTCTTTCTTTTTTTTACCTTTTGGTATTAAATGATGGTATTATAGAGTTATTTGGAGTACTGATGAAACATTTCACTGATGCTTTGTTTCATTTCACGCAAAAGGAAAGATTGGCTTCTGTTTCACTTTCACGTCAAGAGAAGATAGAAGAAGTTGAAGGACCAGAGGAGTGCCAGTAAGATCTAACAGCCGAAACTACTTTAGACAATGGCATCTTGTCATTTTTCTATCCCTGTAAGCAGGGACTTAGGAACCGGGGGATCAGAGGGGCAATGGCTCCCCAATTTTTGGGAGAATATGCAAAAGTGCCCCTTCTAAATCCAAAAATGCCTTTTTACACAATCATTCTTTTGCCCAAATTCTCAATGTAAGATAAGACCCAAAATGACATTTGTAACCAAGGCTTTCTATGAGGATGATTGTCAGCATTGTTTCATTAACTTTGCATTATCTGTGGCCAAACTTTGCTGTCATCGGTCATCTCTATTGTTCTAGAACGTGCTTTTTTACCTGCCCCTCCCACTTTTTAGATGCTTCTAATGTCCCTACCTATAAGGATGGCTGCGGAGAGGATTCATGGGCCCGGGTCAGTACAAAAGATCATCAGCAAAGCATACTAATTTTTTCCATTCAGTTATTATTTATGGGCCCGTATAGCTATGGGCCCCTGGGTCAGTGACCCCTCTGATCCTCTCTCCTCAGCACTGCCTATAAGTAAAGGGAAACTTGAGTAAGTTGAGGCAGTGAGAAAAATTACTAACAATCATAAAAGTGCCAACTGTCAATGATTCAATTGAAAGATGATTCAGTGATTCGGACAAGCTAGAGATATCTTTTAGAGTTATTTTTTCATTTTCATTAGAAAAGGACGGATTAATTGAAGCTTAAAGCTGTTTACTTTGAATGCTAGGTAGCGCAAAAGAACATTACACACTTGTATACATTACTGCTTCTGAAATGGTTTTTTCTTACATTTTTCTATATCGCTGTTTCATTTTCTGTCTTAGATCAATGAGACAACGACCTCACAGCGGTGAGAAATGACAAAATTTCAAGCGAGACTTCTGTGATTAGCAATAGTTTTGTGTGATATATTGAGCCTGGATTTTTGCTGTTACTCTTAGGTCTCCAATAAACGGCAGTTGAAAAAGTAGGGAGTGGAAAATATGGAAATTTCGATATGCGAGGGGGCGGTTTGGAATTATTTTTTCACTGGAATTGTTAGATTCAGCTTTATGATCAGAATTTTAAGCTAAGTATTGTTTCTTTAAAATTGTCACATTTTTAGAAGTTGAACATTCTGTCCTTACATTCATGTATAATGTCAGCCACAGCATTGGATTTCTCACTCCGCAATTTTTAGAAATATTAATGCTCCTCTCTTATTTGAGATTGCCTTGGACAATTAATTGAAATGATAAGCAGGGAGATGTTTATTTGAGACCCAAGAGTGCGTTTTCTATTTTATCGAATTTATTCTGTGCTGAATGAAAATGTACAAATTTCTCCTTCTAGAAATCTATTACAAGCGAGACTACCTGTGTCAAAATGATCCGTTATATTAGGTCTTTGGTCTCGGAATTTAACGATACCTCTTTATCCTAATTTCCTACTTGAGTCTGGATTGAAATATTCAGCCTTAACATACCACTTGTTCAGGCTTCTCTGAAAAAGTTTGGGGCGGTGGTGTGGATTATAAAGTAGCAATTCCACATCTTTGTGACAGTGTGGCTCAGATTTTCATTGTCAGATGCCCTGCCTGATAAAAGACGTAAATAATGGCAAGTACGGTAAATCGTATCTATTGAGGCAACAATTACCTTTGCAGGTTGTCGTAAGAACTATTGACTCATTTTTGCGATGTTTTCGTACCATGGTTGATGAAGCAAGTCTATGGGAGATGATGGGCTGTGGGACAAATGCAAACTGATGGAAAAAGTGCAAAGGTGGCACACAGCTCAGTAAAATCCAATAGTAAAATCACAAAGAGGATAATGAGAAGCTCCGTGTATTCAAACTCATAGGAAAGAAGAATTTTTCATAAATAGGTTGTGCATATTTTGTGGACAGTGGCCAGCTGCTGTATATGACTTAAAAGGAATTGTTGTTTTGCAGAAGTCAGCAATGCTCAAGTTTCACGTTGGAGGTTTTTATTACTTGAATACCGTGGTACTAAGTATTTCGGGGAGCTGCCTGTGCGTTCAACTGATGCATATTGTATGTATCTTGTGCCGTTGAGTCGTGTTGTGGTGATCACCATCACATCCTTCCATTTGTCCCTGTCTTGTCCCATTCGACTGATGCTGTTCACTGAGGAGATTTATCGGTTTTTCCAGTCAATACTAAATTCTTATGTAGCGTAATTGCCCGTTTTTAATCTCCTGACAATCACTGGGTGATTGATTTGAATCACTGGGTGATTGATTTGAATCACTGGGTGATTGATTTGAATCACTGGGTGATTGATTTGAATCACTGCAATCTGTAGGTGCAACTTTTGCTTTAGGATACTGATGCAAAGCAGGAGAGGCACATTGAAAAATCAGGAATGAGGATGAACTGAGACCATGTATGTCAAGTGATAATGATGTGAGCGTATAAGATACTCTCACCAAAAGTTTCCTTTGTAATTCAAAAATAAACTAAACAAGAAAAGCTTAAAATTCAATCTTCATTCTTCTTTTTTAAAGCAACATCAATCATCTCTTTTTCAGAGACAATCTTTTCTCTTGGTTTCTTCAGCATTGCACCCCGTTTCGTTTCTTCCTCATCAATTTTCTGCCAGTCTATGTATGTGAGAGGCTTTACCCCTCGCTTTACAAAGAAATTATCAAGATCACTCTCTGTAAGTCCTTTAATGTCATCACCTAAGTTTTTTATGTCTTCTGCAATCATGTTTCCAGTAGTCTTTGCTTCTGTCATTGTCGTAAGAATGACTCCTACTGGTCCATGCTTTACCCATCCACTACAGTAAAGACCTTTTATAATCTTATCACTGCCAGCTTCTTCAACTATACGTCCATCTATATTGGGAATAAACCCCATTCTAGAATCAAATGGGATCCCTTTATCAACCTGGATGCTCCTGTACCCTATACTCCTGAGAACCAAGCCGCAGTTTACCTCTTCAAAATTGCCTGTTCCAACTGCTTGTGTTGAGCCATCATCTGATACGACTAGCTTGTTGATTTCAAATCTAATTCCAGTAACCTTTGAACCAGAGCTCAAGATCTCCACCGGGCTTCTAAAGAACAGTGGATACAACTTATTGTTCTTCTTTAGATCCACGTCAGTGGGCTCACCAAATGCTGTTTTGCACATCAGTTCCACTAATCTTTTTTTCTGTCTAGGAAGGTTAGGGAGTACCTCCTTTGCATGGTGAAAATCATCTGGCTTGAAAATTGTTCTACAGCCTGGCAGGTTTATCAGCTCCCTAACCTCTTTAATTGTAAAGGCTGCTTCTAGGGGACCACGTCTACCAGCTAAGAAGACGCTTTTTATGTTGCTTCTTTCTAGGACATCTAATGCATGTTTACAAATGTCAGTGTGCCTTAAGGTATCAAAAGGTGAGAGAAGGATTCTTGCGACATCGATAGCTACATTCCCGTGACCAATTACAACAGCAGTATGAGCTGACAAATCAGGGTTCAGGTCTGTATGCGCAGGCATTCCATTGTACCAACCAACGAATGAGCGGGCTGAGAGAACACCATCAGAATCTTCACCTGTAAAAAAATAAGCGTAACTATTTCTACCAACGATAATTGAAGCATAATCTTATTCTGGCTTACATTACATAAACTTTTTCACTCGCAAGTATGTTCCTATGGTGACTGTGATTGTTATTGATTGTATCACACGTGATTGATGTCATATTTGGGTATTTGATGCCTGATAAGCTAAAGAGGGTTCCCCTTGAGCTGGACCTGATTCCCAAATGGGAATTCTCTTTGAGTTCACAGCCCCCAGACGCGCAACTAGGAACTTTAAGGGGCAGGATCCGGGCCACAAAAAGGGCAAAATAGACATGCTATTTAAACGGGATATACCCTGGAAGTATGTTCTTCAGATTAAGAAACAGATGAGAAAAACTTTCAATTCATTTACCTATTAATCACCCGTAACTGATTAACGAACACTTATCTCAGTGTTGATAGCAATATGAAGTTATTTCATTCCCAAATGGGAGCTTTGCATTTATCTAGACGGGTGATGTCTTTTGTATCTACGATGTAAAAGACAGTAGAGGAGGCTATTGAAGAAGGCTTTTCACAGGGCCCTAAAAGGTAGAAAGCCCTGAGAATCAGCTAGTTTGTTTGCCAGCCAACAATAAAGTAGCAAAGGGGCAATAATGATGCAGATTACGATGATGGTAATGACTGAGAGAATCATCAATACAATTGAAAATGGAATCAGAATACTCAATTGATTATTATATGTCAATTGATTCTCGGCAAAGATCTTCAGGACATAGCCCTTGAGTTTTCTCTATGCTAGTATTAATGCTCTTTATAAACCAGACACTGCTCGTTCATATCCCAGTTTGAAATAAGTGACACAAGAGCAGTCGTGAGGTGCCTCATTCATATTGATTCCAAATTGGCTCTATGCCCTATCGAAAACAAAACTCTACCGCCTGCAACTATTGGCGAAACTAAGAGTGCAAAATTTTACCTTTAATTCCCAAAGTTTTGTCCTTGTCAGCACCATACGCTAATACAACTGCATCATATACGTCCCTTAGATCTTTCGTCTTAACATCTACTCCAATGTTAACATTGCCAAAGAAATTGCATCGCTCGTTTTCAGCAACGGTTTGGAAGGTGTTGACAACGTTTTTAACTTCTGGGTGATCAGGTGCAACACCATATCTAACGAGTCCAAAAGGCACTGGTGATCGCTCATAAATATCAACTATTACACGTTTGTCTACCTTGAGAAGCTGCTGTGCAGTGTAAAATCCAGCCGGACCACTTCCCACAATACAAACTCTTGGAATCCTAGCGTTGTTTACAGTGAAATGACGTGATACAATCAAGCTATTCCCCAAAAACCGATTCTTTCCAGGGAGGATTGGCAATATGTATCGTGATATGCTATGAGACAACCCGCTGACAGCAACACAACGAAGCGGAAAAGTAGACACCATTATTATGCACTAAATGTTTTATCACATACATAAATTACTTTCAGTTCTTTTCCAAAAATTAACGACTGTCACAGAAGCTCGAGACTTATCTGGTGGCGATTTCCTGTATAATGTGATCGCAGGCCTCTTTCATCATCCTCGATTTCAAATTACCCAAGGAACTTCTCCTTCGCAGCGCCCGTGAATATGCTGACATCCAAATGCTGCGCGAAAAGGCGATGCTGTCTTCAAGGAGAAAGATACTAAGATATAGATAGTCTCAGATAAAATAAGGTAGCTACAGGATAACAAAATGGTGATGCTTGCTAGATAGTTTAGAAGGGATTTATAAGTTGGCTTAAACATGAACGTTGCTATTTCGTAATGTTATACAAAGGGACCAACAGACAGTGGGTGGATTTATCAATCCTCGATAATGTTGCCAGGAAAAAGGAATAGAGCTTGCTTTAGGGAACGAAATAGATTCAAAATTCTAGCCCAAACTCAAGCTGGAAATTCTTAGAACTCTACTCACTTTTTACTAAACGAAAGGAAAAAGTTTGTGATGGAAAAGTATGGTCTGATAGTGTCCTGAATCCATTCGTTCCTTGGTCCGTCCTTTACCAGTAGCGTGACTTCATTTCCACCCCATCAAGATGGCAGCAGAGGGTAAGCGAAGCAGTTATTATTTTTTACATTTCTCTTTAAAATAGCCTTGAGGAGCAAACATATTTTCCAAAGCAATTTAGGCTTCAAAAATTCTCCTTGAGCAGGTGTTATCATGGCTAAAGCCGTTTGATAACTGCAGGACGGAGACTGCTGCGAATCAATGGATAGGCCATGAAGCTTTAGCATCATTCGAATTTGTGTCACTCCCAAGAAGATGTCTGATCGCTGCAATCCATGAAGCAGATAGATCAACATATTCATTCAAATCTGTATTCATTTTCAACAGCTTTTTTTATATGTGAACGAGAATTAAAGCAAATATTGATAACCAATGAGTATACTGTGATCGCTTTAAGGTCAAAAGGATTTTGAACTAGCATGGTGATGCAGGGAATTTCGAAGCACACCTATCGTAGCCATGATGTTTTCGCTCAGGCTGAAGTTCAGGGGTTGGTCTACGGAGTCGTAAAGTTGTACTCTTTTGCTATTTTCAAGACTTTTGATTGTCAGATAGGAAGGCATGGTGTAAATGCAATGAGCAAATAGTGTTGCATGATCACCACCCCGTTTTGTATTACACATCCGCAGATATACACAAATCGATGTGCTGCTTTTTCCCAAAAGTCACTAATCCCAAAATGCTTGCAAATCTGCCCCGAAATGTTTGTCTGCAGAAGGAAAACGACCACAGATGTGAATAGGATTGGCCTCAAAATCTGAAGCCTTGCACATGTGGCACTGCTGAAACCTTTCAATACTCAAAGTTCTTTTAAAATTCTCAGTATGTTTTTCTGTAGGCTACTGTTTAAGCACCATATTTTTGTTTCATCTTAGTTTTTTTAGTGAGTTGTGTTGAGGAAAGGCCATGGTGGCCTATACAAAGCCCCAACAAAGGAAAGTTTAGAAGGTATTAAGGAATGTCATGTGATGAGTCACTCAATATAAGCAACATCATTCCATTTCTTACACCAGAGCCATCAGAGGTTGCAAAGCTGCAGAAGCACTTGAGCCTTTTACGGCAAGAATATGTCAAGCTTCAAAGCAAGATGGTTGAAATGGAGCAAAAGCTCAGCCTTGCATCTGCAGCTTCTGGGAACCTGGAGCAAGACAGTTTTATAGCACAGTTGCTTAGACTTGTCGCTGATCTGCACGACAAAGACAGCTTCAGGTTTTATGGTGCTATAAATATCCTATGATGTATTTAATGAAAATTCAGGCAATGATTCTTCCTTAAATCACATCATTATTGCTATTGTCATAAAGTTATGCAGGGGATTATTGATTGGATGAATGGAGCCATCTTTGCCAAAAACACATGCATCAAATTTGACTTTGATACATCCTTTCCATGCAAAGTATCAAATGAGTTCTTAGTTTTTTTAATTTGGATTTCCTTATTTTTTGGTTTCCATTTCATAGTTCAAGTTTTAGCTTTGTACCTAAGTAGTTTTACCTAATAGTAGATGCTTTAGTCTCTAATCCCACTCTAAGCATTTCTTCAACTGTTAATATATGTTCTTATAGCAGTCGTTTTTTATATGATATTTAGAAACTCTGACCATCCTTGACGTTTTTTTTAAAAACAGACTATATTTCATCTATGTGTGTTTTTTAGTGAATGTATTTTTCTGACTTTCCTGTATGTCTTTTCTCCTATATTCTAGTGATATCATGGTCAAATATGGGACCCAAAAGAGAAAGGCCCACAAGTTTGTGTTGGCAGCGAGAAGTGCTGTGTGGATGGAGCTTGATTTAGCAAAATTAGAAGAAATGGAAATATGTGGTATGTAGGAAGATTCCTTTATTCACATCATTAGACAAACTTGTTTTCAAGGGAAGCATTTGAAGCAGCCTGTTGATGTGTCAATTTAGTTTAAATTTTCCTTCAGAAATCCAGAGTCCCTTTGTAGAAATGAGAATCAGAGAGCACCTCGGTAGAGAGATACCATTCTTAACAACATTATTGTGAGGTAGGGTGGTAATCTTGTCTGCTAGCACTTGATCCCAATTTTATGCAAGGTACTAATTTACTGCTGGTCAGACAGTAAGAGGGCTTAAGAAAACAAGAAAAAGTACCAGACATCCTCACGCTGAATACCGGTGCGCTCACTAGTCTTAATTTAGTATCAATTGACATATACTTGTCCCTCCAAACAGCAGAAAGTTTGCTCATAGCCGTTCTTCCTGGAGCAGACCTAATCCAGATCTCCATAGCACAATCACAGTCTTTGGTTATAAGCTCCAGGTCAGCGAATTGGTCCACAATCTGTACTTTTTCTGGATCCATTTTTAATTCTTCCAAATCTACAGTGCTCACGACTTAATTCTACTTAAGATTGAGTTCCAGGCCTGCCTCCTTGCTTGCCTCCTTTACATTCTTTTGAAGTTTTTTGAGGTCATTTGCATTTTCTGCAAGTAGCATAGTGTCATCGGCGTAGCATGGGTTGTTTACCTTTCTGCCACCCACCAGAATGCCTTCTCAGTTTTCTAGATCGGCTTATCTCATGATCCTCTCGCTGTACAAGTTGAAATGATTTGGCAAGAGGATGCAGTTATCATAAAACAAATCAAGCCAAAGATATAGCAACCAAAGTTCCTTGAATAAAATTTTCCCGCTCTCTCTCCTGCATACGTTTTTCTCCATCTTCTTTATCTCCCAGGTACCTCTCACACTCATTTCTTTTGGACCTTGTCCACTACAAGTCTCTATAATGCTACGTTACCATTCTACACAGCCTGTACTATACCATTGTACACCTTTATTCACTGCAAAACTGTGAACTGCAAAATCTTTGTTCTTGTCTGTTTTTTTTTACATCATTTCTAACTTTCACTGCGTACATTCAATGTGCTAGTTGTCAAAGTCTTTGTTGCTGTAAGATTGTTGCTACTGCAAACCCTCTGTTGCTGAGCAGCTGCTGGGAACTGCAGGCTGAGTTTTTCTGGTCAGTGTCATCTTTGAATTTTCTTTGGAAAGCAGTGTCCTTTGTGCTGAGAGGAGGTGGTTTCCTCTTGCCTCTTTCAGCCACAGTGTCACATCATACTGAGATGTTTCAAGAAATTGCACGTCTTAAGCAAAAAATTTTTTTTCCAATTAAGTTGCATGGGTAAAATGAAGACCAACAGAGCTTGGGACCAAATTCTAGAATGTGACAGAATTTGCTTTTGAATGTCTTTTAGATGTGAACAATGAAGTAGGGAATGCTATCATGAAATGGTTGTACACAGACAAGGTGGATATACGGCATGATGAGAAGTTCATCATAGAGCTTGTCAAGGCTGCAAATACATATAAATTGAATCCTCTCAAAGCAAGGTAAATGCTAATTTTTGATAAGTCAAATGGGCTTCCACAGCCAGTGCACATCTTTATTCTGTCATCCTTTTGGCAATGGATTTGTGTGATCACTGCGGAGCCACAAGAGAGAGCCAACATTTTGGAAAAATTGTCTGTCAGCACTCTGTACACTTTCAACAAGTGCTATTTGTCAATATCTTCAATGTTACTGACTTGTTCCTGATTGTGCTTAAGTCTAACCCACAACTTTTCACATAGAACTGTTGCTGAGTTTTCATGTCAGTATTGCCCACCTTTTGAATACAACATTTTTAAAAAAATACTGCCTCAGAGCTTACTTCAGACACTAGAGTCAGTGCTCCGTTTTTACCGGGGAGGTGGATTTGTATGGGGTATTTTCTAGTTGTCTTTTGCATCAATTATGTCTTAATTATGACATCTGCAGGATTCAAACTCACAGCTTCTGGGTCATGAATCTGCTCACTCACCACTACACCATGGCACTACTATTTTTTACATGTCACTTTATTCTATCATCCTGTTGGCAATGGATTTTTGTGATCATTGCCAAGCCACAACAGAGAGCCAACTTTCTGGAAGAATTGTCTGTCAACCCTCTATCAAAAATTGCTATTTGTCAATTTCTTCGATGTTACTTTATGATAAAGTCGGTTTTTCATTTGTTACAGATGTGAAAAAATTCTCATGTCTTCTATAACTGTTTCTAACTGCATCAAGTTTTACCAGACAGCAGAGGATATTGGAGCAGACTCTCTAAGGAAATATTGTGCAGAAATTATTGCGAGTCATTGGGTAAGTCATTGCCAATTATTGTTTATATTATGTTAAAAATAGTCTTGAACCACCAAGGTCACAGATTGGTCAAACACTTTTAGTTCTCTCCGATTTGTAGGTAACTATTTTTCATTTTGTTTCTTATAGACAATAGGAATGTTTATTTTTTGATGCATTAATATATCGAACAACCAGCTGATACATTGATTCTTTCATTTCTTCATTCATGTATTAATGATGCAATCCAATGATTTATTGGTGCCTTGAATTTTCTTATCTCTCTTTGAAGCATTTTCTAATCTGACTTGTAGAGTGACCTGAAAACAGACGACTTTGCAGAAATGAGTGCACCACTATTGTATGACATGTTCAAAGCAAAATCAGAATTTCCCCTTCACTTCGCCATAAGACATCACCGCGAGGATGTTGTATTTCTCTTTCTAATCGAATTCAATGCTCAGGTGAGTGCTTCACACCTTGAACCTTTTTACGACCGATGGTTAACAGCCTTAAAATCTATAGATAATAACGAAACTATCAGAATTGTGAAAAAATTAACAGCGAACAGCATTATTCCTTTCAATATTTTACAAACGAAGAAATATGTTAGTGTATAAAAGTTCAATGTTGCAATGAAAAGAGAGAGCATAATTTCGTCCCACTTCTTGCGATATTGAAGCTCTGTAAGTGCGAATAATCTCCCTGTCTTTGCCTTTTGATCGCGTCTTAAAACTGCCCATATTGTGTCTTCAAAGCGGGCATAAGTTTGCTGTGAACTGATTGAAACGAGAAGTTTGGAGAGAACTGATTCGAAACTTATATTTGTGATCCCGGCAACAACAGCTGATCCATGATGATGATGATGATGAAAATGGGCATATGTTTGATATGGTTGATATCAAATTTGATTTCCAAAGGCTTGTTTCACTTTTGCCTTCACATGTTATTGACTAGGGTTATCCCAATTCGAAAGTTTGAGGAATCTTGATGCCAACCATGCCAGTTAATTTCGTCTTTTCTGGATTTGATCTCTCATAGATTTCCACTCTTGGGGATTTTCTTTCTTATGGATTTTTTCTCTAATGCTATCTAATTTCCCAACGGTTTTCAGCTGCCAGCGAAAATAGACGAACGAGAAACGAGTACAAATCAGCTTCCGTTGGATATCGCCCTTAATGAGCGCCAGGAAAGCATAGCACGGACTTTGGTTAACCATGGCTGTAACATTAATTCACCTGATCACGACGGCTTTACTTTGCTGCACAAGGCCATAGAAAATGGGGACGAATTCGCTGCCACGTTTTTGATAGAGCAGGGTTGCAACGTGAAGGCAGTTACAATATCTGGGAAGGAAACCTCGCTTCACCTATGTGCAAAGTACAAGTACGTCTAGCTTTATCCCAGAAGTCAATATTCTCTTTTGAACACGAATCCGCCCATAACTTGCTTTTACAGCAAATTTATCTTTTGACTGCTGAATTAAAAGAGTAATCGGTTGTTTAAACCCAGTTTATGACCTAATTTTCGTCTCAACTAAAGAAAGTGGCCATATCTCTGTTAACCAAAGGGCATAGCCGTGTTACGGTCATAAGGGCAAGGGTACTGCTTGGTACGCTAATTTTCCCAATGTCATTAAATGTGTCTTCGTATGTTGGGTACGATACATACTAAACAACTGCTTATACGTCTTTTTAATCATCCTTAATCTGATAGATGAGGCATTTAAGGCTTATGGTAGATTATGTAAGAATTTTGTTGCAAATTTAGGTTTTATTATGATAGATGCTCTTTGTTTTATTCCGTTTTGCTTGTTGATATTATTGATACTTCGTTGTTTCGTTTTTTTCGTTGATGATACTGCATCAAAAATGGTTGGTATCAATTAGCCTCGAGCTATTAGGCACGCCAACCTGAACTAAAGGATTTACCATTATTTATTATTCATATTATGGTGTCCTTGTCCATTTGCGTCATGCTTTTTCGTGTTAAAAATTCTAAGAACCTTGTATCACTCCTTGATTTTCGTAACCGTGAATCATGTTTTTGTATTTTTCGTTTGAATTTTCGTAATGAATGATTTAATTTTATGTGTAGGCCATGGTCTGGATCCTCAACCAAAGGCAAGGACCAGTATGCGCCAAATATGACAAGCCGTGAAGGAATGGCTCGCGTGTGTAATTTGTTAATTCAAAAAGGTGCAGATCCAAATGCACAAAATTCAGTCGGATTGTAAGTTTTGCTCTATTTTTCTCTTACTTTTCTGATAAAGTTCTTACTTTTCCCCCCGAAGAAGAACAACCTTAGTTTTGAAGGTAACTGTTTGCTTATTTCAACGCATCCCTTGTGAATTGGAATATCTGCAACAACTTCACCTATGTTTTAGAATTGCTTTATGTTGACGTTGAAGTCCGACATGGTGCGTCAAAATAAGATGCACCCAAAGTTGTATTTGGCTAGGGCTCATTCACATGGGCCATCTCGCTGTACTCCAAATGATGCCTACGAATTCACTACCATGTAATATCGCGCTTTGTTCAAACACACACACACACACACACCACACACGCACACACACACACACATACACACACACACACACACACACACACACACACACACACACACACACACACACACACACACAAGCACACACACACACACACACACACACACACACACACACACAAGCACACACACACAAGCACACACACACAAGCACACACACACGACAGTCTTACCACTGAGCTATCCTTACAATTGACCTGTATTAATCACTGCTTTCTAGGACACCATTGCATGTTTCTTTGACAGTGGACAACCCTGAAGTTTTTGATGTGCTGTTAGCTCATCCAAGGTAAATTCTTAGCACTTCGCGTCACCCTCCTGCTTCCTTTTTAACAATTACCAGGTGTTATTCTTTTGTCTCCTTCTCTGACAAACATCTTGCTCCTCTCATCTGTTTGTACTCTTTTAGATCTGGAATTTCTCCAAGATGTTATCGGTTCTCGTGGTTTACGTTTTTACGTTGTGCTATTCTTTTACGAAATTTGATATGATATATCTGCAAAGATTACTATTGATTTTTCGACTATATCTCACAACATAACAGCGGGGGACGCACAATGTTGCCGAAAGGCGCGGGATGAATTAAGCTTCTTAATTTTGCATGCTGTAGGCTTTTTATTTATATGTCATTTCTAACTCTGCTTGAAAAGCTTTCTCATTCGGTTTCGTTATCCCCGTTTCATCTCGAATAGTCTTGATCTGGAGAGAAGAGACAAAGACGGTCACGTAGTCCTTTGGTTTGCAATCCTCTCAAGCAAAGTTAGTCTAGAAGACGATCCGGAGTCAAACTATGCTGCGAAGTTAGTCAAACGAGGAAGTAGTGCCGATGCTGTAAACCCACTAACAGGTAAACACATATCCGTTTAACTGCAATTATTATAGCCTCTCAAATGCTCTATAACTGTGTATCTTTATCGATGTACCCTGTTCCATTCCACGCTTAGCAATGCATGTTTAAATTTGTAAATTATTGCAGACACGCCTTGCATTATCTATGATGTTTGTCTGGCTAAATCCAGCAAACGCGGATAGTGCAAATTCTGTATCATAGAAGGTATATATTGCAACTGTTTTTTGAGAACGTTTTTCGTAGCTTAATCACCTGCAACGAAATATATCGGATGCCCTTGCACTATTTCCTCTCTAAGAAAAGGCGCCAAAAAAATTGTGCATCTTTACGCGTGCAAATATTATAATATATAATATATTCGTTGTGTTTTGAGATAACTACTGTTGAGGACAGGACGCGGCGCGCCGCACAATCGCTGTAAGATTTCCACCAGAACTGCGTTCTGAAGAGGCCTGCTTTGTCCTTTTTTGGCCGTCATGTTTCCGACGTCTTGCGAAGTACAGACGAAGGACCTTTCAATGCTACAATCATGGACGACTTCTCGAAGGATTCACATGTAAATAGTTGTGCCTCTGCTATGTTCCACTTTCAGTATATGTCATTGTCGTAGTGAAGAAGTGACTTCAATTTCATATGGTAAAATAGAATTGGAGAGCTCGTTTTTCTTTTACTCTTCGTTTCTTAACCGGTTCGCTTATTTTTCAGGCGATTCCTTGCTCCACCTCTCTGCCTTCTCGGGAAATGAGCCTGCAGGTTTGTTTTTGTTGGGGCAGGGAGCACAACCAAACCATGCAAATAAGAAAGGGGAAACCCCCCTTCATGCGGCGTCGTTAAAGGGACATGAAAGCCTCGTTCGTGAGCTTCTAAAACGGTAATTTTGTGTTCTGTTCTTATTCCTAATGATCGATTCCCTACCATTGCTGTGATTATATGTGGTAATGCTTTTGTCTCCTTGACCGCTGCATGACCTGGAATATTGCCGAGTTCAAATGCCTTCTAGTACGTTCCCTATTTTTTAGATAGTCTAATATCTTGTCTCGGCGTAGCTTGCATCTCATAAGAATTGTTTCATTAGTTAAATGACCTAAATAGTTGTTACCTTAGACAGATGGCATGAAATATTTCTTGCATAACTATTAAAGATTTTTCCCAACTTAGGGCAATTTATTTGAAAACAATCAAAGAACGTAATCTCCATTTTTTAGCTGTTGAGCTCCGTTGCGGTGCTGGCACCATTTTCGATACAGTATTTGCTTGCTGGGTTATTCTTCCAACTAGTTATCTAGCTCATTTACCCTGTACTCATTACAAGTGCGCCGAGTTTTGGGAAGAAGTAATGACATGAAAATATATGTTTTCGGTTTGACGATTGCCCCACGGCTATAATTAATTGCCCACCAAGTTAGTCGTTATCGCTATTGGTCTATGCCCAGGGTCCTAAAGGCCAACTGCAGTATTTTCCTGCTCTTCCAGTTTTTGTGTGTGCTGTTCTATGTACTTGAATATTACTGCTTTCTGGCATGGTTTATTTCTTTTTGCAGAGGGGCCAATTCGAATGCGAAGACGTTATCGACAGACTACTTGCGTAACCTTGCAAATATTCGAAAGGAAGGCCGAGAGAGATGCATCATGGAAAACCGAAACAGGATTGTTTCGTTGGAAAAGTCGAAAGCAATGAAAAAAATAAAGGAGCTAAAGGAGAAACAAGAGAGGGAATCAAAAGAAAAAAATAAACAGCAAAGTGTTAACAACAAGAATAGCGATTTTGATGCTGATACCTCCTTGAAATCTGATAAGCCATCGCTTGACCTGAATCCTTTTGGTAACGATTCGTACCAGGATTCAAATCCATTTTTGAATTCTCCAGTAGATTCTGCGTATAGAGATGGTAATCCATTTGCAAGTGAAGGTAAGTTGGGTAATCCTTACGACGTTTTTTGATGTAGATACGATTGAAACGGAGGGGGGAGGAGGGATTTTGATCCAGCTTTTACAATAACCGAGATCTCTCTCTTTGACGAGATGGTCATGACTGACAAGCCATGACGCTTTTCACGAATCGTCGCCATTGACTCCGGTTCTGCGCCAGTCCGAGCAACTCAGCCATGCTAATGTCCGCAATGACCTTCACCTTGTCTGACATTCTTATTTTTGGTCTTCCACGTCCTCTTTTTCCAGGGATTTTACCAAAGAGCAGATCTTTTTTAGGCCGTCTGTTTTAACTGTTATAACCGAGGTAGTTGTGCTTTATTTCAAGAAAGGGCCGAAACTTTATCTTGAACTGCTAAAGCCCTTTGTGTCTGACACTCTTCAGGGTATAAAAAGTCGTAAAATAGCCGAAACAACACTACCAAATATATACTTTGATGCGAGTCAGAATGTTTAAAAGTGTGTTTTCTTTCGGCTATCATCATACGCTTGAATCTCTTATGATTGTCAGAAAAAAGATCGTAAACGTGATGAAATTATTCTCCCGCTCTTCTGTGCAATATCTAAATTTCATACAACGAGAAGTTTTCCAGTTGTTCTTAGTGTAATAATTATCTTTTGCTTTCCGTTTTAGGAAATGATTTTATGGATGAACTTCAGGCTGCAACCTCTGCCGCCATGGCTCTCAGTGGACGTGAAATGCCATCGAAGGTAAACGATTATCCAGTGAAGACAAAAGGTGAATTCCTAGGAAATCTCTTAGCAAAATCAAATTTATTCTCCCTTCCGTATCAAAAGTGTTTGGACGTGAATATTGTAAAGGTTTGATCTATGAAGTCGGTTTGGACTGGCTTTTGGCGAATTTGCAGTGATGTTCGCCTTTTTGGGCTTTCGGTGATGTGATGGTGTTAGGAATACGCACATGAAAGGTTCAACAAGATTTAATGATCAAATTGATTTGCAACTGATGTGATTCAAATCACCTTATTCGGCATAGCAACTTGAGTTAGGCCCTTAGCTTTTCCAGACATGCCCTTCCAAGAAGTATTGTCTAATGATATCCCAAACAATATAAGAAATGTGGAATCAGCCGTAATTTTCAAAAAGCAGGTTAGAAACTATTTTCTGGGCCAGTAAGACATCGAAGATCCTCCCGAAACGTGACCTCCAAGAAGAAAAGTTAGATTTGGGATTTATATTTTGTTTGAATAAGCTGTAAATATTCTTCATATGATTTCCTTACTTTTTTAATTTATACTGATGGAGTTATCATGTATAAAAATGTTTAAATGAAAAAAAAATGAAATACATTTCATAATTGTTGTATTCAACTAGTTTGCAAATAATGATTTTGATTTTCCAAAGCATCTAACTGTCCTTCTAGCTTGACCTGGATTTTTCGTACAGTTCTGAAGAGCACAGAGAAGGCCTGCCGTCCTCTGTTTATTCGTAACCCCGACCCTAGCCCTAACCCTAAAGGCAACCCTAACTTTGTTACCCTATTTCTAGGAGCCACTTCGGAGGAGAGGCCGAGCATAATGACGTTTGATGGTCGCATCGATCTGAACACCATCCAATCACCAACTGCCATTGAGAAATTCGATTATGATGCTATGAAAGTCAGCGAGCTTGAGATCGAAGCCGGAATGGATGATTCAGTCGTAACTGAATGCTGGGATAGAACTCCGATGCATGTAGCTGTATCTGAAGAGAACGACAGTGTTCTGCGCTGTTTTATTGAATTCAAAGGTAAGCTATCGTTGTTTTTCTTGCAAGAAATATCATCAATATTCAGGCGGCCGCTCTTCTCCATGCTGAAGGATGAGCCTCCTTTGATTCTCGTCTTTTTTGAGCGCTAACTTTCTTCTAACCTTGTGCTTTCATATAGTCTTAAGCACGTCTCAACATATCCCTTCATACTCTTCATGTGTGTTATCCTTTGCCCTCATCTGCTCCTATCTTCTGAATGCGTCTTTCCAATCTGCCATCGATACTTTTGCTCGCAAGAATTATCGTAGGTATGTAGTCTGATCATAGATCAAATTATCATGTGGTGCGTTGGAGGTTGTTATGTGTTCCGATATTGGTGATGGGATGCTGGTCAAGTAAGGATGGAACTTAATGTCACCAGTGGTTTGACTCACATTCTCTCTGAAACTTGCACATTACTTGTTGATAGCCCCCAGTTCCCTATGATTGAAGTGCATAGAGGTTACGAGCAGTTATCGTGTCGAGAGAAGGACCAAGGAATGTTCAATGCTGAAAAGTCTGACACGTTTCCCGCTACTATAGTCGTCTTTTAGATGTTAGGGAAAAAGCTGAACCCCGGCGCACGGTTGCTAGTCTACGTAGTTTAAGTACCTTCGAAGTACTGTAGGATTGGCCTAATATATTGAGCAAAGAATCACTTGTGAGTGATCTCAGGATAATTAGCTAAAGTACCTGAAGTTCGATTTTTCTATTCTTCCAACCTCTTGACTCTTTAAAGAATCGGTTGATTTTCAATTTTTCAAAGACAAATTGATGCTGAATCGTGCCTTTTCCATTTTTAGATAACGCATCACACGGTGGTGGCATGGGCCGGATACCTATAATACCAGATTTCTCATCGCAAGACAGCGAAGGACAGACCGTTCTCGAGTTGGCACTGTGGACTAAGCAATACCAAGTAGCAAGGTCTCTTCTCGATGCTGAAGCCGACATTAACCAATCGAACCAAGGTAGCAGATCTCTATTACACAAAGCAATAATTCGGAAAGATGTAGATTCCTGTTTATTCTTAATTGAAAATGGCGCTGATATTAATGGGCTGTAAGTACCTTCCCTTCTCATTTACAAGACGTATAGCCTGTTAGGCAATGACACACAGAAACTATGCCATTTGCGGCAATGTATTACAGTCTGAAGAAAGTTCCTTCTTTATAGAACTCGTATATCGTTTGCTTTTATTTCAACAAACAACATGCGAAGAAATTTATTCACTGCTGATTCCGATAAGTTGGTACTCGTTGTCTGCCTTTCAGCTTAGCATGTACGAAGTCAGTTCCACTGGACTTTGTTGCCACTGCACTGTATCCCTTCTGCATGGTATTGATAGATGCCCACAGTTAGATAAGTCGTAGTAACCTTAGAAGTGCATATTTTTCAACCTTCAAAATCGTCGTAATGCCAAGAAGTACGTTTTTCATGCAAGGTTTTGTAGATCAAGTAATTAGCTGAAATCTGGCATAAATCCATAAAGGCATAATGGAAAGGCTTCTGGTTTCATTTATTGATGTAACGAAACGTCAGCCTTCTGCAAAGAGTTCCTTTCGTGTTCCATAGATTGCCTTTACATTGTAATGTTCAGGAGCCTTAATTGAGTCATTGATATCCACAAAACTCGCTATGGAAGGGAATATTGAACGGAGAAAGCAACGAGACAGACCAAGACTGGAATTGCTGGAGGGTATGGTGTTTGGCGCGAAATGCGACGTGATGGAAATGCTACGGCGGGGGGGGGGGGGGCAATCGGATTGGTTGCATGCTGTGATCGCCAACGTCAGGCCCTGACATGGCACTCCCAGAAGAAGAATGTCAGACCACTTTTAGTTAAGCATGTATTGGTTTTACTTTGCAGCCAATTAGTTATCTTAGGTGTGATTATGAGAATTTATAATCATCTGCTGTAAGAATTTTATACTATTTTCTCTGTAGGACCAAAGAAAAAATGTCACCGTTGCTAATGGCAATTAGATTACAATTAGATCCAGTTGTAGACTCGTTGTGTAAGCGAGGTGCTGATGTGAATAGTGGCGATGAGAATGGAAATACGCCAGTATGGATAGCATTGAAAAGTAGACAAATGGACATCGCCTCTACTCTCGTAAGCTTTTTTGTACATTGTTAAGGCCCGTCTACATCATAAAATCTTTTCATGCCAGACATCTTGCGACATCATCAAACATGCGTTAGACGATGTTCAAGAACAGATTTTCAATCTTGTAGGCTGCAGCTTGAAAATTTGCATGAAGATGTTTATCTTGTAGGCGGGCATTTAGCTTTCAATTTATACAGTGAGTCATTTTCACCATGCTCCTAATAGTATACTTGGGATGGAATTGCTTCGCCAGTAGGAAAAATAAAAGGCTGCTCCAAGTTTATAGTGTTTACGTCCGGAGTTTTTCTAGAACACCATGTTGGTACTTGCATTGTAGCATCAAATCTAAGATCAATAAACTTGATGTGATCTCCATCTCCTCCTCTTTGCCTTTCGCTTTCTTCTTTCTTCCTTTGTTAGGGCTTTGTATAGGCCACCATAGCCTTTCCTCAACATGACCCACTAAAAAACAAATAACTCACTCAAAAAGCCTTGAATTCAAAATGAGAGAAAAAGTTTTCCAAAATGCTGTCCACAACTCGTCCATATTCACGAACATAACTGACCAAATACTAACTGCTTACGGGGACATGTCATAACCACTTATCAAATTACACACTGCCAATCTCAAAAATTCCTTTTACAGATCTAAAACTATTGGCAAAAATTGATAAGCATTCCCTCTTCTCAAACGTCTAAGCTCAAACTTCAAGCTAGTTCCAAGGGAAAGTCATATTAGAGTTTCTTCAAATCTTATTCATAAATCTTAAAATTGTAAATCTTTAAGTATTAGATTCTCTTCCACTTTCATTCTGAGCAAAAATTTATCAAGTGCTCTTTGAAAGCATGCGAATTTATTCCCAGTTTCGTTCTATTCCCTTCTTGGCTTTTTTTCATTCCATTCAGTTTCTCTGGGCATACGTAGTGAAACTTTGTCATATTTTGTAGGTGAAGAATGGTTGTGATACGTCGGCATGGAATACTGGTATCAATAACTGCACTTGGGCATTGCTTCATAGGGCTATTTATGAACTCGACGAAGATACGGCTTGCTTTCTTATCAGACACGGTCGTGAGATAAACAGGTGCATAAACTGTTTGATACCTCCGATGCAAGCTGAATTTCGCATGTTTCTCTGTCGATTATGCAGTGCTCTTTTTCTCTTCGTCATCAAGCCCTTTCTTCCCCTTCGTGTTTGGTAGCTGTCCTGGTAATGTCCTACACTAACACCCCCAGTGGCTGGGTTCTTCGTCTTCAAAGTGAATTTAAATTTAATACCATCGAAAACCATTCCAGACCTCAGAGGAACCTCTTTATTGGTCATTTTAGCTTCTTCCTCTGCAATTTTATTTCACTCTATTCTGAGCTAATTTTTATAGGAAGTTACGATTTTGTATTGCAGATAATGTTATTGTCGGTATTGCTTTGGAAAGACCTATTCTCCTTAATTTTTGTTTGTCAAAGAAGCTTTTAAAATACTTGACAGTACAAGAGAGGTCAACGAGATGTCAATCGTAATGGTTTTGCGATCGTCTCTATTTCGTTAGTGCAAGGAATCTGGATTCAAGTAGCTTTTGGAGTATTTGAAGGCTTGCAAACACATTTGGTAGCGCCAAATCGTCAATGTGAATGAATCTTTCCAGTTTTGTTGTTTTTTTATTAGCGCAAGGAAGCCAGGACCTGGAGGATACGGTGGCGTGGAGGCATTTGATGGACTGACTCCCCTTCATTTAGCATGCGAAGCAGGCCAAGATAAAGTTGTCCAATGTTTGGTAGAGAATAGTGTCAACATCAATGCTCAGGTAAGTGCCAATCCTTCTTTTAAGTAATTGGCACAGCTGGGTGTTTAAGCCTTGTCGTCGGATTCCACTCGTAGTCCGAGTTTGGTTCGCGTTCTTCCTTCACGAATCCTTTTCATGCCGCTTATGGGCCCTCACATGGCTAAAGTAATGTATGGTTAAGCCTTGTAGAACCCATCTGTATCCAACTGTCGCATGAATTGATACAATAATATACTTTCTTCTCCTTTGCCGTGTTCATTTTTTATCTTATTTATTGATTTATTTACAGTAAACACTTAACTAATTAAAGAAACTGTGGCCGACTTGCATCTTCTACTAGTAAAAAGGACTTAAGTGGATAATTGTGAGGTTGAATATTGGAATTTCTCCAAGGAACCTTTTCTCATCACATATTACGGTGATTTAATTGCTTTCACCTATGTCGCCATGACGCTTTTGCCACGATCCTAAACAACATTTTTAATTGCAGACGAAAGCCATCAGTCTGCCTTTTTATCCATGGCAAGATGCGTTGCTCCAGCCGTCTTTCGACAATGCGCAGTTTTATTTGATTCGAAGTTTCCTGATCCTTGCTTCGCTTTTCTTTATCTACTTCTTCTAAGAACTTGAAAATATGCATAAAATGCAGCGGCGGCAACTGTTTTTTATTTTTCTTAGCTTGGCCCCGTTTCCATCGTTCATGCTCTCACAAATATTTTCAGCTGCTTGTCTCTCAGTTAATCATTTGCGTCGTAGGACTCGGAACAACGAACGCCCTTGCACATTGCGATAACAAGTCACAACCCCATCGTAACCAGACTTCTGCTAAGCCATCCTGAACTAAATCTGATGTTAAAAGACAGAACGGGGCAGACGGCATTTGCGGTGGCGATGAACGCTAAGGATAACGAGGCTGCCTCTGCTATTCTTTCACGCGAACCTTCTTCGGCAGAACAGGTGTGTCAGTGGTTTTCCCTATTAGTCTTTGTCAAAGCCTGTACCCACTTTGTTGCCAAAATCCTTGCCATTTCATTGATCTCATGTGTTTCTACAATTGTGCTTATTTGGGTTTATGAATCTCATAGTTGTCCTAGCACCGGACTAGAGCATTATACCGAATCTCACCTGACTGCATCTGCTATGCTATGATGCTATTATACAGTTTTCTCAAAAGGCAATAGTATTGAGCGGAATAATTCATTCAAGAAGGGTAGCCGAAAAAATAGGCTTTATCAAGGGGAAGATACCCCATTAAAAGAGCGAATAGTTTTCGTCAATTATGACGCCTATTTTTCTGTCTCTCAAATAATTTCTTATATATGTAAAGGGTGCATTCATCAGGAGGCTAAATTCTGCTCTTGTTAACGTGTCTTTTTAGTTTCTGGTCCAGTTCTACATATGCTTCCATTCAGTCAAATGATGCTAGGGCATCAGGGAGATAAGGAGGTAGGGATGTAGGGAGACAGGGGTGTAGGGAATGAGCAATACTAGCTCATTAGCCAATGCATTTTCAGTCTTCTTCCTTCCCGCTGTATTTCATATCGGATTCCATCAGCCTTTCATATTCAAAATGTTCTATAAAAGTAAACTTAACTCCAGGGTAGAGTAACGAAGTATCAAAATCGACTCTCTTTCTTCGAATGAACTGCAAATTGATTTGGGTGTCGAATTTCTCGAGATTTGGGCAATTTTGTTTGGATTGTAGGTAAAAAAATGTCAGAGAAAATCGTATTTTGATATATCAAACAGGCAGAGATCTATGTAATGTTTAGTTCATATCTTATTGAAATGAATGGTGCTGATTGTGACTGTGATAGTTTGTATTGGTTGAAAGAACGCGATAAGAGTGACTGGTGTTTTAGTCGATTTGAATCCCTCTTAGATGATGTTTCTATTCATGTGTGTTTAATCACGTTGCAGTTTGACAGCAGAGGACGCAACTATTTGCACACGACTATCCTCAATACGGACGTCGATGGTGTTTTGTTCCTGATCGGCATTGAAGTGAACGTGAATTCTCCGATTCAAGATGGATCCTTGCGAACACCGCTTCATCTGGCAATACCAAGTGGCAGTGAGGTCGTCGTACGGCATTTGGTGAGCACGAATCTAGGTTCTATCGTCTTTTGCTGCGTTTTGATTCAAACAGCCAAGGTCACTCAGGGCAGAAATCCTGCCAGTAGCTTGCTACGTCATCTTTTCATGAGTCACACGTGTATGGTCAGTCGGTCGTTGATACACACAAGACTTGCGATAAAGATGATTTTTTTTTTTTTTTAGTGGGTTATGTTGAGGAAAGGCCATGGTGACCTATACAAAGCCCCAGCAAAGGAAGAAAGAAGAAAGCGAGCAGCTGAGAGGATAGAGAGATAAGATCAAGTTTATTTATCTTAGATTTGAAAGATGGCAAGTTGTAGGACTCAGGAAAGCAAGAAGAAGGCAAGACGTTCCATAAGTTGCATGTTCTTGGGATGAATGATGATTTGTGAGATATTATCATATTGTGCTTATCGCCTCCTAGATTTGGTCTGGTGCAAATATCAATGCAGTGGACAAGAGTCGCCGTACTCCTTTGCACCTCGCCGCTATGGAGGACAAAGCAACCCTGATAAGCGTTTTACTACAGGGAGGCGCTAATCCAGACCTAGGGGACAGCGGTCTCAATAACGGTAATTTTTACGGCTTTTAACTCGCCTGCGGATGACTTTATGTGCATGAAGTATGATGCTATGATGTCAGACCCCTGCACATTTTGTTTACAGAATGTATCGTATTTTGGACGCCCTATGGACGTAGAGCTTTGTTTTTGTGAACAACAAAATACTTTGGTGTTTTTCGTCATCGTTTAATTTAGTGTTGATTGTGGCTTTAAAAGAGGCAAAGCCTTGTGGACTCTTATCATTCATTGA
The DNA here is from genome assembly GCA_964026355.1 of Pseudorhiza aurosa. Lineage (NCBI taxonomy): Eukaryota > Metazoa > Cnidaria > Scyphozoa > Rhizostomeae > Lychnorhizidae > Pseudorhiza > Pseudorhiza aurosa. The sequence goes on from OZ032120.1 coordinate 6,807,082, forward strand.
GTTAAATTCTAACTCGCATCTCATGATATGACGGGCAGTGTATAATGTTGAACGCACATCCATTGTGCAGGGCTCTGCTCGCGTTTTGCTGCTTACCTGGTGTCATCCCATAAGCATCTAGTAGGATATGGTGTGGGTAGTTTTTGGTTCAAATGGTATGCTTAGCCAGTCAACATTGAACTTAGCTATTTTCTATGTATGAAAGTGAAAACGTTTGCATCATCCTGTATCTGGATTCATTTTTTATCGTGCACATTCCTGCGTTGAAGCTATGACTAGATTGTATTTGGCGCACACAGTAAAAAAGGTTCTAACAGATTCCCCGTCAACCTTTGTCATATGATTCATACAAATGTCGAACAGATTTTGTTAAAATAAATCTCATCACTTCATATTCATCATGACAAATCATTGTTGTCAAGATACAGATTGAAACTATGTCGGGTTAACTTTGGGACGCAACCTAAACTCTGAGCTATTTGTCAGGCCGCTGTTTCTGTACATATTTCGATAGTTCAAATGTTTTTTGGAAATGGCTGCTTTTAAAACCAGAGTTAGATGAGTGGAACGACAGGAGACATCCGTTGTTATAACAATGACATAAGCTTTATCTTCCAGTTGAGCTCTAACGATTCCGATATAATTTCCGATAGTGCACCGTAATTCGTTTTCTTGCGTCGGTTTTCTTCAAACCATTCTATGGATTAGTAAATTACGAATGGTAGTGCTAAAAATAGATGCTTGTTTTGACGTCTTTACAGACACAACTTGCATTTATTGTTAGCATTTTTTAGTGTGTCACAGTGTCATGTCTTTTTGTGTTACTTTCTGGTGGAAACGACAGAAAATTTTCTGACCTTGAAGGGCATTTTTTTGCAAAATAACAACATCGCTAGATTTACCTCTATCGACTTTGTTATTTTGTAAATAATAGCAGTAACTTCAAGACTGGTTTCTGTCGAAGATGAATAAGTGATGGACAGACAAGGCTATGATATCTTGATTGTCATACGCCCTCACGATCCATCAAACATCTGCTCTCCGCAGTGCTATTTCAGCCTTGCTAATATTTAAGGATTATTTTTCATGGCATTTCTTAAAACAAGTGCGAATGTTCCCAGTCTGTGTTTTTTTATTCTTTGTGAAGGCTTCAAACTGGATCGATCAAAGGACTAAGCTTACGTTTGAATCAAGGAACACAGCTTCGTGTCCTATCGTTACCCAGCCTCATTGATGTCTCCCTTCTTTCCCCCTTTGTAAAGGGGCGTCTCTAGAAGAGTCCAGGATCAAAGAGAAGCAGCCACTCACATTTTGAATGTAATCTCACTACGTCAATCGACAAAGTATTTACATTATATCGCATGCAATCACGTGATAGATTAGATGTTAGCGTCCAGTCCTGCTACACCCCCTCCCCCCCCCCCCCACTCCTCTCAATGCAAATTCTTATGCTGTTGAATTTCTCGATTTTTCGATTCCCATGATTTATTGCGTCTTCCTTTGACTCCACAATATGATGATTTTCCTTCTTTGGCCAATCAATAATTTGTTTGGATTATTAATTTCGATCTTGATACATTTTCCTAGCTTTGCATCTGGCATGTCAGAACGGCAACCTTAATGCAATCAAAGTGCTACTTTCGGAGTCAAGCGTCGATTTGGAGGCGGTCAGCGGAAGGTTAGCTAGCCCCTGTTTCCTTATTCGGTTAACTCTTGAGGCAATCATACCAATGAACGCCATTATTCAATCATTAGAATGGTCTGTCATTGAACCACCGAAAAAATGTTCTCTCTTCGCAAGTAGTAGTGCCATTTTAAAAATATGTCCATATTTGAATCACAATCGTTCTCTTCCCGAATTCAAGACCATTCCCCAAAGGCCTCCTCTTCAGATCAGATTCAAAAATCGCCACAGACGTACCTTTTTATCTTATTTTTCGTGACTTTGTGATGGTCAGACGGTTTTCTCTTCCAGGGGGCAATGTGCATTGCACATGTTGGCAACTTACAACAAAGACAATGCAGCTGCAATATTTGAAGTTTTTCGTCAAAATCGACCCAAGCTGAACATCAATGCTTATGATGCAGATGATAACACAGGTATTGACATCACCATCATCATTAGCATCACTGTCATAGACATTATTATGATTTTTGTCATTGTTATAACTATTATTCCATTTAATTTAGCATTGCATTTCTTTCGTGATTCGTTTTATCGCTAACAAAGGATATATTGTTTGTTATGCAACGAGGTCACAGACCGGTATATCAGAAACAGTTGACTGATCTAGATTCATAGTAGTAATACAGTAGATACAAAATCATAAGTGTATTTGAACGATATACATATTTTTTTTCTATGTGATCAAATAGAGGGTTGGTTTCGATACAGTGAGTGCTGTTTCGAATATACTTTGAGATTGAGCTGAATAGTGGCAATCGTCTGTGATATTTATTGCGAAGGATAAAGACATGTTAAAAGGGGCTTCAGATTTACTGATATTATGCATTCCATTAAAAGAGAGAAATTTTCAATGTTGTCATTTTGTCTATCTGCTGCACAGTAATTCATTGCCGTTGTAGTGCAATGGTTTAATTGTATGATTTCATAATGCAGAGATTGTGGGTTCGAACCCTGTTCATCTTACGTTAAAAAGAAAGGCAGTGCAAAACCACCCTAAGAAATGGACACCCTTAACAAATCCCGTGGTATTTTTTATAGATGTAATGTTATTGGACACGAAGAAGCTTCTTCTTATCGACCAGTGTCAGATCCTTCCTCTCGGTGTGATCACATCTCGGGATTCCTACCCTTGGAATTATAGAGAGCTGGCCACTCTCCTCACTCTAAGTGAAAGTTTAGCTGAGGATGAATTCGAAACACTGACCATAGGATCAATCCGCAATAATCTGTTCACTCAGCCATCCAGACTCCTTAACCTTATCCCTGGTTTCTGCCAAGCTAAAAAACGCTTTTGCTGCGAAGCGATTTTTCAGCTACTGATTAATGATTGCAATTTAGAGTATCGAAAAGAGCCTCTTTAAATATTATTTGCACATTGGTGAGTGACGAAGGTTGACAAGTAATTAAGATTCGCACAGTCTTTCTTACAAGTTATGTGTCAAGTTTCTGATGTATTAAGAATTTTGAATTTTTTGTTTGCTTTTCAGCCCTGTTCCTTGCGTATTCAAATGGTGCTGTTGGCTTGTGTTGTGCCCTCATGAGAGCGGGTGCAAAGTTAGGGACAATGAACAAACAAGGTGTATCAATTTTCAACGCACCAGTTGCAACCAAAAAGCTTTTATTTAGACTTCTAGGTGAGTCTGATCTGCACTAAGATTGCAAGGATTTGATATTGTCGGCATAAGCATGGCATTATTCTTACTGCTTCAATTGGGAAAATTTTCCCATTGACGAACTAGCTTTGTAATGACGGTATATGCTCGGATGCAGACGTCGCGTTATGCAATTTCAGGTGTGGGTATCAAAGAGTATGTTGTAGGTTAATTTAGGTCTCATATAGATTACGGAACAAACCGTTCTATAAAGCAGCTCTTGCATAGAAAACTGCTTACAGCTGTATATCGACGATGTAAAGTATTTCGTTATTAGCTCTCTGCTGACTAATTTTTGTACGAAGAAATTATATATATGGTCATCCATCACATGGGAAATATAGACAAGGGCAGTCGAAATCGATTGATGGCTGCATTGGAACAAAAGGTGGTTGAAAGACCATTTCATTTAATGAAGTTCGAAGCTTGATCTGCAACGTGGCCAACGTAGAGAGTAGGAAAAATAAAGGAATTACTGTGTCGAACAATGGCAGCTTCATTTCGTCCTACTGAAGTCATTTTAGTTGAAGACTTCGGTAAATAGCCGAAACAAAAATGTAGAATTTTCACTTATATGAGGATGGAAAAATGTAAAAATGAGCAAATGATTTGTTTCTCTGATCAATCATTGTCAATCACCCTTCACATGGTTGAAGACCCCGAGAGAAGAAGGGAAATTTTTTGTCTGCACAGAATAGGGTCGCGATGCGAAAGCCCGTACATGAAAAATCACCATGGCTTGACCCTTGACACGAAATTAAGATCCAGTCTATGTGGAACCTTTGAATAACAATCTGATTGACAAGCAAGCAGCCCTTGCTTGTTAGCTCGCTTCTTTCGATCGTAGGATTGCATTGATTTATTCTTCGTGTGCACCGCCAGTGTAATTGTTTTCTTCAATCTTTCACTGCGCTAATGGTAGAAATCGTCTCCTCAATGCAGATCTTTTGAATACTGAACCGGCATGGCTTGATGGCCCTAATTGCCATGAATGCGGAGTCAAATTCAACGTCACTACAAGGAAGCACCATTGGTAAGCGATGAATTTTTTTCTTTTATGATTTACAATCAACACAAAATATACAGTATAGCACCACAGGGAGCATGGAATACAAATCAACCCTGTGGCGATGACAGGTAACAAATGCAGCTAAACTAAAAACACGCAGACAAGCCTATCTGCATAGCATGGCAGCTGCACGCATGAGGCAATTAATATTCTGTTTCTTTTGCAACCTAAAGTTACCTTCCTTTGTATTTCTGCTCTATGAATACCAAGCTGGTTTGACCCTTGATTGCAAACCTTCCCACCTTTTATAGATACTTCCACGGACATCGCTCCCAGGAAGTCAGGTATTTCATACCTGATCCCCCAAGGCCTATCAGGACCACCAGAGGCTTCCCCCATTCACACCCGTCCCAAGTTTTATTACCTGATCCACGAACTCTGTTCCACAAGTCACCTTTCGCGCAAAGAATTGCAATCTATGGAACTTCCTGCCCCTCTCTGTCTTTCCAGAATCCAACAGCAGCTTGTCCTCTTTTAAGTCCAGAATAAAAAAATTAATCGCTCTCCTCTGAGCCTTTCTCTTTTTTCCTTTGTTGGGGCTTTGTTAAAGGCAACCAGGGCCTACTTCGTCAACATAACATACTATAAAACGTTATAAACTCAACCATGATCCATTCTACAAATGAAGAGTGTCTGACTGCCTTGCTTAAAAATCTGCAAGTTAGACTAGCTGAGGTTTTCGACCTTGAGTCTTTTGAGTGGCACTCAATTCTTCTGAAAAAATCTGTTCGTTAAGAAAGTCAGTTACAGTTTACAATAATGTCAGCATGAATGAAATGCCCATTTTTCTCATAATCACTCGATTGCTGAGCATTGCTGAGGGTTTTTCACCATGGCCCTTGTCATGTTTTTAGACTTGAGTTTTTGCAGTTCAGATAACTGTTGCAGCTCGAACCAGGGCAAAGCCATATGGTATTTTCCCTTTGTGGCGTTTTAAATCTATTTTTGTCGCATCCAGTCAATTATGACCCCATAAATCCTCTGCAAACCCGATCCTGAGACGAATCGGCTGACTCCCGGTGAAGGCTGCCAAACCTAGTCTCCTGTACTTACGGGGAGAAATCATCAGCTGAAGGTGAACTCCTTCCTCAATTGAATGGGCTTTGGAATTTTATAGATCAGCGAATAAGCTGAACTCGCCTAAAGGAGAACGCTCTAGACAGCATTTATTATAGCAACAGACACTTATTCTTAGCACTTTCTGATGAATTTACTCCTTGCTTGGCTTCAGCGAACTCCGATATGGCCACCCTTTCTTTGTACTAACTGCGTGGCATGCTCCAGTTCAAGCACTGCAGAAACCAGATACAGGGCTATGAGTTTTGTCTAAGGAAGTGGATTTTATGAGGTGGTTTCCCATTTCCTTCCTCACAATTGGCGTTTTTATTGAGATACATGGAGGTATCGAACTGACAAACCCTACGTTGTGATTCTACAGGCTTAACCACTACACCACAGCACCACTTTTCTGTATACACATGGCTTAAAAGAATTTTTGTCTAAAGAGGTGCTACTTGCATTGTCAGAGATTTGACGACTCTCAAAAAGCAGATTAGAGTCTATGAATAACAGCTTTTAAGATTAATACAGAAAGAAATGGGCGAATTCAGCATTGGAATGAAACATTAAGTAGCTGCAGAACAGCCTTAAGAGTTTTTCAACACAGTCTTAAAGACCCATATTATTGTCAGAGATTTGATGACTCTCGATGCAATTGCAAGTATTCCTGTTCCACGAGTCTGCATTTTGCTTGAACTGTTTGAGGATGTTAGTTTCTTCTTTTCTCATTTCTTTCGAAGGAGAGGTGCACCTAGAAGCATCGAAGGTCACATCTTTGAATTCATATATTGCGTTAAAAACTGTCCTTGATGCTTTGATACTTTGTCTTTCCAGCCGGCACTGCGGACGGTTGCTGTGTGCAAAATGCTGCAACAAGCAAATGCCAATATTGAAATATGAACTAACCAAGCCAGTACGAGTGTGCGAGGTTTGTTTTGATTTCCTAACTGTAGGGCCTATGTAAAGTTAGTGGAACTGAGAGTCCTATAATTAAGCAAATGTTTCTCAACATCGTGCCAAACTGTATATTTCTTTGTCACAAATCGGTTATTGTTGACAATGCACCAGAGAAAATCTGCAATGTGGTATTCAAAGTATGTATTCAAATTTAATTCCTCAATGTTTCATTGAGCAATAGTGCGGGAATATCGATGCCCTTACGTGGGAGTACTGGCAAATGAATATGTCTAATTATGGATGTATGGATAGATATATTCCCCTAGCACCATTGTGTACTGCATCTTTGTTCTTTTCATCAGGAGTTCTCCCTTTCAACAATTCAACTCTTGTTACTTGCACCTTTATTTGCCTTAAGATCTAGTCTGCATTCAAAGTTAGAGCAGATGCATCTGAACTGGAAGCAGAAATAGTCATGTAGTCCGTTTCAAACGTCACAGATAGGCTTTGCCTTCTATTTATTTGTCAATTTATTGGTGAGCGTTGTTTTCAGCTCCTTGCCACGTAAAGATTTCAAGTTATTGCTAACTTTGACCTTATTGAAGATTGGTAGTATTGAAGAAGACACGTTGATAATTTTCCCTGGGATAATGTTTGTCTTTGGAAGCTAACAACGGCTATTGGGCGTACCAAAACGCAGAAACCCTCCCAAACCCCCCTTCCCCCTTCCTGGCCCCACTACCCCATTCGTTACTTGTGAAGAGGGTGGTTCTTAACAGCGGTAGTGTTCCAGAATGTTATACATTCTTGTTGCGGTGCCTCTCATTACATCATCTACATCGATACTGAGCAGGACCGCGTGTCGGTATAATGCTCGGAGTGCAAGAAAGCAAAAATTGTAATAATGATAGTAATAATAATGATGATTAGGATAAGAATAATCAATTAGAGGAATTATGATTAATGGATATAGATGCCACTGATCAATTGTTACATTGTACATCTACATGTCAAATGAGAAACTGAAATTTTGTTTGTCGTCAGGGCAAAATAAAAAAGGGACTGAGCTTTTAAGGGAATGAGGAATTAGGGGGGATTGCGGTGCATGACATGAATCGCAAGCAATGTTTCATCTCAATGAAGAGAATTGTGAGACAACTAGTTCTGTTCTCAGTCACTCTGAATCCAATTGCATTAGAGCTTTCGTCAGTAATCGAAGATATTCTGAGTGCTCTTGCTATTTTGTAGGATGTCTTATGTTTTAGAATCAGAAATCTGCTATTGTGCTATAATTTTGTAAATGTATAATATGTTAATGATTTATTTAAGTAATTATTTGGCATCACATTTCTCGCCGTTTCCTCTACATCTTACGCAATCCTCTAACAATCTCAAATCAATATCTAAGGATAGAGTCTGCCAATATATCGATCTTATATCGCCAGTCAGATGATTTCTAGTATTTTAGTAGTGCCCCCATGCAAGTTCCGCTTGCTAGGAATCGCTGCTCTGTCGCAAACCAGATCTTGTGAGAAAGGAATTGATTAATCGGTTTGTGGAAGCATTGCACGTGGTTCAAAGAAATTTATCACTTAGTGGTAGACCTATTACAATGTGCCAGGTACTTAAAGCAATGTCTAGGCACTGAGAAGGATAGGCCAAGATCAGTCGAATGAGGATGTAGTCAATTGGAAGGAAGATGCTTGCTTCTAGAGAACAGTTTTTGATGGATCCCTTTCTGCCACGCGTATAAAGCTTCACCACGAAAACTCCAAACCATATTGGTGTCGCAACGAAACTGAACAACAACGCGGGCTATTTTGATCGCCCTTCTCTGCTTTTTCTTGGTTTGCCCCCATCTTCTTACCCTCCCAGGAGCAACATCCCTAAGGCGGGGTTGTCCAATTTTTATACAAGAAGCGCTACTTTCAGATTTCGGTAATCGATAAGAGGCCACTTCGAAATAAAGTTCTGTATCAACTTAAAAACCTTGTGTCAGGTATCCCGTTTATTTGAGAATGGCATGCATTGCACGAAATAGCAACAAGAGTTTTCCTGTCATTAGCGTGTGGTTATCACTTCGAATTTTGTTACCTTGAAAAAAACTATTCATAAGAGGTGTCGTCTAGGCGTGGCGTTACACTTCTTTGAAGCATCTTTCCTCTCGAGTTCTCGGGCGTCCAGACACCCATTTTTGGATATGGGGTACAAATATCAGCCTTAAAGCTCCACTTGTTTGAGACACAGCTTCGAAGCTGTCATTTACACACTTCCCTGCGCTGTCGGAAATCAAGTCTGCTTATCCAAATGCCGACGTTTCTGCTAAAAATGAGAAATACGTGTATGTGATTGCATCTCTCGTGGTCGAATTCAACCAGCGTTTCCAAGATTTTTCTGTCATTGAAAAACAAGTCAACCTGTTCTCGACACCCTTCCTGGTGGATGCGGAAGAAGTGAAAGAGAGTCTGCAGTTAGAACTGGTCGAATTGCAATGTGACGATTCTCTGAAGGGGCAACGTCAGCTTCCCTCCCTCCCTGACTTCTATCAGAGTTTGGGTGGTGCAAAGTTTCCTCTGATGAGATGCCATGCCAATAGAATGACGAACCTATTCGGCTCAACATACGTATGTGAACAAACATTTTCTCCGCTAAATCAGAACAAAAGCAGACTGAGAACCAGAATGACTGATGGCCATCTTTGTGCTTCAACCACCAAGCTTTCTCTTGACATGTCAGCCATCCTTCGATGCAAAGGACAGCTTCACTGCTCCTGCTAAGTGCAATGTTTTTCACATTATAAGTGAGTTAGAAATACACACTGTTGCGACCATCTGAGCCACCTGCAGGGCTGTGGAAACCTTTCACTTTAACAATGAACAGCTCTTTAGTTAAAACCTAAGCTGCTTGTCCCCATTCCTTTTTATGTTGAGACCTTGAGCAATGAGCCAGGTTGTGACAACACATTTCCATGTGTCACCTCTAGTCAGTCCCCCGGACCTTTGCTCATTTTTTGTATTTTGCCATCACTAAAAACACTTTGGACACCCCTGCTGTAGATGAACGAGAAAAAAGAGAATTTTTTCATAAAATCGGAATAACTAGAGTCTTAAAGTACCCCAAAATCACGAAAGAATGGTATGGTAACAATTAAGTCAGAATCGCTTCAATCCCATCACATTCTTTTTTTCTTGGGATGCGATTTTCACCAACAAGTATCCCCTGGTATCTTGCGTCCCTTCAAATTAAGAGAACGATTTCAAATACAGTTTGGAGCATTCGATATCTTGTGCTGGTGGCACACCTCCGTCCATCGGAGGAATTTATAAATTCCATTAGATAGGACATAGAATGTCTCTGGGAGTTACAAGACGGCGATGTCTATTTCCGTTCCAAACCCTGGATGAATGGGGAGGTTTTGGCCCACACAAAATCCCCAACAACGGAGGACAGGAAAGAGAGAGTGGCTAACAGGAGAGGTAGACAAGACCAAGGTTAGTGATCTTACATGTGAAAGATAGCAAGTTGTAGGGTTCGGAGAAGGGAGAAGAACGCAATACGATCCATAGGTTGCACGTCCTTGGGGTGAATGGTGATTTGTGGGAAACAGGAAAGGGATGTGCAGAAAGAATCTGTGAAAAAGCAGATTTTTGTGACCAGAAATGTTGCTTCTGAGATATTGATAAATGGTGAATTATCATCCCTCGTGCATTGAAAACCCTCTTTTTCATTCAAAGAATCGAAATAATAACTTTACTTGTCATTCCAGCACAAAATAAGCAAATTCAAACTTTCGGATTTCTTACGTCTCGTTTGAAAGTCCCAGGACAGGATGCTATGACGTCATGTTGTCAACAATAGAGGACAGCCTCGTTTGCAATAGTCTTATTTATTTGAATAGTTTCCTCCGGTTTCCATCCAATTTCGAGAAAAGCAAAGTCACTTTGAGGTATCAGTTTTCATTCTGAAAAGGTATTGCCAGATATCTATTAAATTTCAGTTACAATTTTGATTATTTAAGTCCGTCGAATAGGGCTGTTGTGAACTCCGAACATCATCGTTTTTATGGGAGCTTCCAAGCATCCGTCCTCTATCGGCCATTTGCAACCGTTGAGAAAGTTTCCACTGGATACTTCACCGTGATGTCATTCACGTGGAAGAAAATTTGATATTTCAAAGGCTTTCTCTGAATTCTACTTACAAATAGAGCGAGAATGTACAATGATTTTAAATTTCATAGTATTTGTTTCCCAGTAAAGCTAAATTGCACTGTTATAACTTGCATCGACGGATCGCTCCTTCAAAATTCTCCTATAAGATTTTTAAGCTGCATGTACATTCGAAAACAATGGCAGGATAAGAAAGGTTTTTTCTGATCTTCGTGAACAATTTTTCTATCAATTTTAGGTTTACACTGTTATTTTTCTGTTCAAGTTAAAGACCAAGTTTTGTTGACGAAGATATCAAATTCACTGAAATTGATCTTCTGATTATCGAGGTGTAATATAATGTGCTGTATCGACAAGCAAAATTCTCCCATTGAAGATGTCTGCCAGCTCAGATGCCAGACATGACATAAAAGGTATGGTTCTTTTGTATATAAGCTTTTTCAATTCACACTGCTACTGATAAACTCGCAACCTCTGACCATAAACTGCACTGCCAAATCATAGAGCTGATTAGTTTGGCATTTTTTATCCTTCCCATAGACTGAATAAAAAATTTTGGTTACAGAAAGCAGTGAAGATCACATAGTTGGTGGTCTGTTTAATCATATGTGAACTAAACTTGTTACCTACTTAGGTGAAGATGTGTTTAGAGACTTAATGATCCTTCATTTGAATTCAGCATATTTATGCCATAGCCATGAATAAAATGGTTGACAGATCTGTAGATCTAGTAATCATGCCATAGATGCAAAAAATTATTTGTGTATTACCCCCAACTTACAATCACAATAAAAGGGCTAAAACAGTTAACTTATGTAGACTGGTAGACATAGGGAAGCTGTGCATGTTTTTTCTTGTTTGTTATTTTGGGGAAAGCCCTGGTGGCCTATGTAAGTCCCTAAGAAAGAAGGAGAGAGAAAGGTTAAAAGGGAGGGAGACACGGTCAAGTTTATCAATTTAGATTTGAATGATGAAAAAATGATATGTTGCAAGATTCTGGGAAGGAAGAAGCAAGTAGCATGTTCTGTGGCTTCAATTTCTTGGAATGAATGACAGTTTCTGTGATAAAGTTTGTGAATTACGAGTGTGTTCAGGTCAAGCTTACGACGACATGTCTCTTTATGCAACCCCACCTTATCTTTCCCATGTTTGGAATTATATGGAGCTAGTGGCTCTCTTGTTCTGAGCATATTTTAAACTACAAAGGGCTCTGAGCCATTTATTGCAGGATCTGTGGTGGAAGGGTCCGTACCACTGAGTTTAACAAACAGGTTGTTTGTCATCGTATGTAAATATGAAAACACCTCGTTTTCAATGTTTTAAACAGCAATATGAATGTTTTCCAATTGGTAAAAGCACCAGTTCTTCCCTCAAAAAGTAGAAATTGTCAGCAGCCTCTAATTTGAAATTTGTCTTTATATGTCAGTTTTTCAAGCTTCCATTTTAAAGCCATATGATTCAGCCATGCTTAACAAAACAATTATATGAAGCCATGGTGACACAATCCCTAGGGATGTTCATGTCAGTCCCAGGACACAAGCAATACAATGAAATGCAAAAAATGCAATGCACAAATGCTTGACTACCATTGATCAGACAGTGAAAGCCATACTACACCAACACCATGAAATTGCAAACCAAATGCATTCCAAATGCATAGAATCATGGCTCCCCAACCCAAAATCCGACAGAAACTTGCCACAACAAACCGCAAAATCAACCGCAAAATTCTTATATCATTGACCCCTTTGTCTGACTTTAATCCCATTAAATGGGGTCGCTGCAGCCAATAAGGGTTCTTCTGTATCTATACCATGCATGATCTGGCTCCAGAGCTTCTCCAGCAGTATTCCCCTCTTGCTGTCTATCCTCTCTGTTTAGCTAGGATTATGACCCACCCCTGAAGTGTGTGTGATACATACCCCCACTTGCAAGCTTATTTGATATTTCTATATAACTATGGAATAATAATAATGATAATAATATACAATTATTTAGACTTGATGACAACTACTTAAAGCTGTAATAAACGTGTGTCCAGTAACATAAAAGGCATTAGAAATGAAATTAAACGAACAGGGGAAAAGTAAAATGTGATTCAAATCGTCAGCATGCAAATTTTTTGCTGTTTTGCTGGATTTTCTAATGCAAAATTACGCGTGGTTGTGCAATCAATACGGTAGACCTTGGTGTCAACGCTCTACTTGTAATTCTTGAAGCTTCTATGGAGGAGCCTGCTGTTGTTTACTTGTATCCAAGGATACCGCAGTAAATACCCTCTGTTTATCGAATCCTTTCTTGCCGTTGGCAACATCTCGGTGGAAAGTTTTGAACCGAGAAGCGTGCACGCAGTTTATCTATGAGTTTTATTTTTGTATATCTGCAACCACTGGCTATCATAATAATTGAAAATGTCACTCTTTTTCACTTGAGATTGCAAAAAGCGGCAACATGATAGGAGGACTGGTTTTCCTGATCTAGCAGTACAAATTCAATTGCACCGACAACCAGAGTATACAACCTTCATAGGGGTCTATGAGTTGTATTCGCCGGAGCTTTGTTCAGGCGAATCCTTCTGGTCCCATTAAGAATTGATAGGCGTTATGTTCTTAGGATGAATAATTTATCGTTACACAGTCCATTTATTCTCAATATGTATCTAGTGGCTGTGGACTGCAATGGCTCAGACGATGGGGCCTTTGTCAACAGCTTTATTCGTTCGAATTACCGAAATCGGATTAACTGGACTGTGGACGACGATACACCGTTAGGGCTCCAATGTGAGAGTGCACATCCAAGGTTTGTCCCTTGGAAAAATGCGACTTCGTTATTTGGCGCCTTGTTGTTTCGATTGCGTTTCTCAGCGGATGCGTTGTTGTTAATTAAATGTTGTCGGTTTTACGAGATTAGCAGGAAACCAATGCGCCACATTCTTACTGTTATTCGCAGCTGATCTGTTTTAACGCTCTTTCTAATTTTCCTGTATCATCCAACGCATCCGTGTAGTACTGTCGACTGGGAAACTCGTAGGATCAAAACCGTGGAATTGGGTACAGCTATCTTGCTTCTAATTTCGTTTTTATCAACCAAATCCCACGTTGGACCATCAATGCGATAATTGGGAAGGTCACCAGACATGTTGATAGAAGTTCCCACGGAAACAGTAATCCAGTTGGAAAGGTCATTCGGGGGGAAAAGTGGAAAATGCCCGGGCGATGCTACGTACGCTATGGGCCCCTCCCCCCCCCCTGGTTCCTTCATCCCTGGCTATTTGCAGATTTGTAAAGGGAAATTCTAACATAAAGGATACCCCATTCTATGTCTGTTTTTATTAAAGGTTTGTTACTCTTTAAGCTAATTAAACCTCGTGAATCATTTACACTGTTTCCAAGTTTCACTGCCTACTCCACGAACTCTATCCCTCAAATCATCATTTATCCCAAGAACATACGATTTATGGAACGTCTTTCCTTCTTCTTGCTTTCCTGGATCTTACAGCTTGCTATCTTTGAAATCTAAGATCAATAAATTCGATCTGATCTCCCTCTCCGCTTAGCCTTTCGCTTTCTTCTTTCTTCCTTTGTTGGGGCTTTGAATAGGCCACCATGGCCTTTCCTCAACATGATACACTAAAAAGCTTTGAGATTTGAGATTTAGCTTTATTTTGTTATATGTTGGAAAGTGAAACTTAGATGAGTCAAGATTCTTCTCGAACACTTTTCTCAAAGTAGTCTTGTTTTTTTATCGATAGAATTCGTAAGGAAGGGTTGTGGATGCTGAATCAGTAACCGAAGGATCTGGCATGTGCGATATATTATCGAGGGGTGATGGTAGGGGGGATGTATTTTGTATTTTCTATCAAAAACGCAACCCCCTAAGAAACCAGCAGCATATACGGTGTTGATTTATTACGCATATATTTCTGTGTTAATTTTTGTATTTTTGTTACCTGAATAGATTACACATATAAAGAATTTGTAATAATAATTGTAATAGTAATAATGATGATAACTTTGATTCAACAAAAAGAGTGCCCCTGAGCTAGTGCAAGCGGAAATGGGATAGAATCAGTGGCTGATAACAACAATAGGCCACAGTTCCGGCTTAATTGATATCATCTCTCAACTTTATTAAAACATTGCTTCGTTTTCCTTGTTTCCACTTCATGATGGTCCTTGGCAGTCCTCTTTCTACTCCTGCTCCTCTTAGCACCTTCTCGTTGCTCACATGCTCTGTCCATGATCTATCCACGACATATCCATTAGGTCAGTGTCATTCTCACGTGCAGTTGTTATCAAGATTCACACATCGCTTTCATTTCTATGACATGTTTCCTCTTCTTTGAAGGTGCTGCTTTCTTTGACAAGGTGTGTAAAAACAAGACTAACCGATTCAAGGTAGGATGTTCAGTTTTGATTATCCCAGCTCCTTTTTTGACCAAGCTGTGAATGCTCTTACTCGTCAGGAAAATTATTCACGTTGTTTCTCAGCTATCTCGGGTCAGTCATTCTGTTTTCGACTGAAGTCGGAATAAACGGCATAATATTGTTCGTGGTTCTCCCTTCACTCTTGATATATATGTGAAGAACTAGGGCTTTAGCTTTAATGAGTGCATGTATGTATGTATGTACTGTATGTATGTATGTATGTATGTATGTATGTATGTATGTATGTATGTATGTATGTATGTATGTATGTATGTATGTATGTATGTATGTATGTATGTATGTATGTACTGTATGTATGTATGTATGTATGTATGTATGTATGTATGTATGTATGTATGTATGTATGTATGTATGTATGTATGTATGTATGTATGTATGTATGTATGTATGTATGTATGTATGTATGTATGTATGTATGTATGCGCGTGGCACTAGAATTGTTTCAAGAATACCATGCAAATGCTGATGAAATGTTGTTTTAAGCTTTGTGCATACAATAAGAAATTAACAAGCGATGAAATGTCATAACCGGTGCATTTTTCATAGCAATTGTGAAACTGAACGTACAATTTTAGCTTTGAAGAATACTCACTTCGTATGTAAGAAACAGTACTTTAAGACAGAAATTTGGAAGCTGGTGAAAATGATCAGTCTTTGCATTAGGGCCTATTAACGTTTGCGAAGCAATATAATTACACCTTGAAAATGAATTATGAGGACAATGATTTTGTATTCGCTCTAAAATTCTAGACAACTGCATCTAACTGTATATTTCTGACATTTTCTGCTGCTTTTGTGTGCGTGGGATTCGTTTTACTATCATTTTGAGATTCGGAACTGTGTTTTTCGTCTACACGTTCTCCCTTACCAATTGAAGAACTCAAACCTTTAATGCGATCGATTGTCGCTGTCACTTTTTATGAGAAAGAGCTTTACTCAAAGGTCTTCATAAGCTAACTTCGTCTTTCACGGTATATTCTTTCTGTTTCATACCGCAGAAAAGTTATCTTAGCATTCAGGAATTTTTTATCCTAAACTACCTTTTCTTGAAGGATGTAGAATTGGCCCCTGCTCAACGCAGATAGTTCAACGTCAATTAATATTCAAACTCGAATTCAAGATTTTCCGATAGGATATTCCTTGATGCAGATGTTTCCTTCCCCCATTCAAACAATCGACCCCAATGGAGTGGAGCCTCCGAATCGCATTTCATGCTGAAAAAACATGGATTACGCCTCATAAATTCCCCCTTCCCGTAGAAAAATCTCAGAGGCCGGTTTCTTTTTTTGCTACTAAGCTCGGGATCGAGTGCGCTGCGCTGGGAAAGTTGATGAGTTTTGATGTTTAATCAAGTTCATGCCATCTGCCGGCATTGAGATAATGCTCCCTGGAAGAAATCAAGAATGCTTTCACAATATTTTTTCTCAAGGAGTGGGTAATCTGCTTTGCTATTGTGAGAAATCCGGGGTCAATTCCCCATGCAAACAATTCACAACCTGGTCTCCGGAATTCTCACAAAGCCAACCCAGCTTTTTAGCCTTCCGATGTTCGCAAATACATGCCCGTTGATTCTGGGATTGTCTTCAGTCGTAAGTAATGCGGACTGCACCCATCGAATGCACCACATGTGGAGAAAGCGCGCGTGCTTTAAATCGTCTTCTCCAATCTGAGGACAAACGCGATTCACTCGATAGTACGATATCCATTCCAGTTAGTTTTTGTGTGAAGTGAATGTTCTGTTTGCTTCTTAAGAAGAATTAAATATTTCATTACGTTAATCTATATTACATTACTTCTTTTACCATCATATTCATCATACTAAACTACGTTATGTTCTATTCCATTATAGTATGTTATATTACAATATGTTATGTTAAAAACATTTATGATTTGATAATGGTGAAGACGTTTAATCCACTGCAGTTTTGAAGGAGATAAGCGCTATGATGTAACCATAGCAATTTCACTAGTAAGAAGAAAACCAATTCAGTGGGTGTTACCCCTAAAGTTGAACAAAGGATGTGGTTATTGATTCCATGCTGACTCCAAATACGACCCCACTGCAATGCCATTTAAGAAATCAAACTTGGTCAGATGTTTACTTAACTTTCAATTGTGGAAGTAAACAACTCATTTTTTAGCAAGCAAGTCTTTGTAGGAAACAATTGTTTGTAGTAAACAGCTCATCATTTAGTGAACAAGTCTTTGTAGGAAACAATTTTGTGTAGCAAATAGCTCATTATAGTTGACAGCTATTGCATTGAAACATTAAGTAGCACCTTTTGAGGTAAACAAGCAACAGCGTATTGGCAAGGGACATTTGATCGCCGATGTAAAAGCCGGGTTATAACTGAGTGAGTGGATTCTCAGACTACGAAGTTGTTGAATTACGTATCTTGCGTTAGTCATTACGCATAGATTAACACCCAGTCTGTTTATTTTGATTTCTGAATGGGAAAATATAAAAAACATATCACTTGTTAATGATTAAAAACAAGTTTTGACGTCTATTTTTTTGAGTCCCATACTCGAGACGGGCGTTGGGGAGCAACTCGTTAGAGAGGTACCATCCTGAGCCGTGGTATTGTGAGGAAGGGTGGCCAGTTCCTTTCCTCGCTTTGAGAAGCACCTTGTTAGAGAGGTACCATCCTGAGCCGTGGTATTGTGAGGAAGGGTGGCCAGTTCCTTTCCTCGCTTTGAGAAGCACCTTGTTAGAGAGGTACCATCCTGAGCCGTGGTATTGTGAGGAAGGGTGACCAGTTCCTTTCCTCGCTTTGAGAAGCACCTTGTTAGAGAGGTACCATCCTGAGCCGTGGTATTGTGAGGAAGGGTGGCCAGTTCCTTTCCTCGCTTTGAGAAGCACCTTGTTAGAGAGTTACCATCCTGAGCCGTGGTATTGTGAGGAAGGGTGGCCAGTTCCTTTCCTTGTCACACTTTACCCTCAGCTTTTACGCCGGTACCCATTCATTGCTGGGTGGATAGAGAGGGGGTGACGAGAAACATGCACGAGAGCGCCCCGAACCCGGATCTTCCGCATAGTGTACGTGTCCTCCACCCAGTATGCTGACTGCCTCTCCAAGACATTTTCTGAGCAAGCGTATTGTAGCTGCTCTTTTGCGAATCATTCACGACAGAGAGTATTTGATTGTTGTTATGGAGACGTCGTTGCGTGGAAATTTCAAGTATTGACAGCTGGCTACTCTTACTCAACCGAAGACGATTATTTGGCCTCGCTTAGAAGTTCGCTTGCTCTCAATCGAACAGTTGAGTTGATGGTGTTTTGAGTGACGTCTTATCTCATTCTATACTTTCTTTTGCAGAGGAAACAAAGCAGTGAACACTTTGAAGGAGCTGTTGCCAAGTTAGCTAAATGCTTTAGGAAAGATAGCAACATGGGCTCTGGTAGGTTGGATTTTCAAATTTTCGCAGCCAGTTGTTTTGCGAAATTGCCATATGCCTTCGCTCACGACGCCCTGAGCAAAGTTGATATTTAATTGATGGACTATGATCGATCAGCCAAAGTCTGACGGGCAAGCTTTTGCTGTACCTGCAGAGCACTTCGTGTTTGAACTAACTTGTTCATTGTGTGACACGCTGTTGTTTCTCTGAATCATATCCGTCGTAGAGGCAGTGAATTAGACCTACGGACTCTTAAGGCAGGGGTTTTGTGCTCGAATCCTGCACCGTTCATAATGCTGAAAGACCGCCTCGTAGACATATATCTCCCTTATAGAGTCTCGGAGCTTAACTCTTCCTGTTACCTAGGCATGAAATTGAGAGGTACCGTGGTGCAGTGATTAAGCGTCCGGACTCATAACACAGGGGTTGTGGGTTCGAATCCTGTACCTGTCACAGTAAAAATGCCATTGGTGGGAAGGGCAACGGGAAACCACCTCACGAATTCCATTTCCCTAGAAAAAACTCAGCCCTGTCTGAGGATTCTGCTACGCTCTAAGTCGAGTATGCAACGCAGTTTTTTTTCAGCATCGAGTGTGCTATTTGAATAAATGATAGAATTATATCCACGGAAGAAGAAACTGCATAAATTTGCAAGCTTTTTGCGAGACGCGAAAGTTGAGATTCAGTACAATATTGTCATTTTCAATTAAAAGATTTCGTTGACGGTGAAGCTGACTGGAGGTGTGTCACCGATCAGATACGGAATTCCCCGAGGGACAAGAGGACCTGAGAAGGCCCGAATTTTAGTCATGTCTATTTTATGTCATAATTTTCATCATACTATCCTCAATATGACACTTGCAGGGTGCACAAAGCATGCCGCCGCTAACGTCATCGTGCCGTTGCAAGAAGCTTCGACAATCTCTTTGGAGAGCTCAAAGTAAGCGCCGTGTATTTTTGCTGCTAACTCGTTATTCTACGTGTTATCATTCGGTTACGTGACAAAGGTGGACGACGTTCTGGAGGTGTCAAAGCACAGATAATTCTGAGTCTACTTACAATTATTCTAGATATATATTTAAATGTGCCTGTATATATAGAAAAATATATTGATTCCTCCCTCGGTCAAATGGATACATACATCTATCTAGGCAGCAGCAACTATTTGAAGAGATATGCGCCATTTTGGTTCTTATGCGCTTTTTGTTTCATCGGTGCAGACTAGTTTCAGCCAATGGCCATCATCAGAGCAACTGAATGTGATTAGGCTAAGCATGTGATCTTTATAGATGTAAAATGCAGAAACCTCCACTTTGATGTCCTTGGCTATCTACCGCCACAAGTGATCTCGACTCATTTTTGTTGGCCCGTAGCCGATTCTGCAACCACTTCCCCTCAAAGCACATTCGAGGGAAAGACTCGATGAAGGAGAATTAAAGATGAAGTATATGTTCATATGGCACTATTTAAGAATCATATTGTGTTCCTGACATTCGTCAGAGTGGTTTTTGTTTCCTTGTCATGTCGTATTTATTTCGCTTCAAGTCAAGCAAGTGAGATCGATGTTGCTTGTTGGAGTGCTTCACGGCTTCGTGTTTTCTTCGTTGTCTGTTCTCGTTATTTTTGTTTATACACCTTTTCTTATTTTATATCTTTATTGTTTTTTTAATTAGGATGCTTCTTGTATGAAATTTTGTTCCCTTTGTTTGTAAATTTTGATATAGAGTGCGTCATTTTGATGTTGAGTGTGTATATATATTATCTACACATGGCCTAAGAGCCTACTTGCAACAGAAGATGTTCTGTATGACCATTTGAATACAATTCTATCCAACTGAACAAAAATTAATGCGGAGAGAAGAACTGATTTGTCATTTTAGAGAGCTGTGTTAGTTTTGAATATCAGTTTGATATCAGGGTGGCGTTTTTCAATTTTATTTCTGAGTCAAGGTCGTTCTGAACTGTAGCTATACGATTAGCGGAGGAATTTTGTATATTGGATTTTCTTATTCGACGTGAGTATCACTACACTGGTTCTGCTCTTCATGTAGTGTATGCATCTTATGTGTTCACTGCCTCTGTCTGTGTACCTCATCATTCTGGCTAATCGCATCACGTCGCTTTTATTTCTAGCGAAAAGCTGACAAAAGCAACACCGACTTTGAAAAATCACTGCAAAGAGACAAGACCTGTGTTGACTGAAACATACACTATCAACACTAACCAAGCCTCGCTTCAAAGAGCAAACGATTCGCAAGAAAGAGATAGCAGAAATGCCGAAACTTTTGCGAAGGTCCCCAGTTCCAGAAACTCAGCGACTTCAGTTCACCGAGATAGCGTTTCGAGCATTCACGACACTAAAGCGGTTGGGCGTAGCCGTACTTACGAGGACACTTTGAAGCATTACGACGGTCAGACGAACTTATTTGACTGCAAGCCAACGAAGAAGCGAGGCACGACGGACGAGGTCTTTGTTAGCGAAACAGAAAAGCGAGGTGATGAAAACGCCGTTGCTAATTCGTCGCGCGTGGGATTGCCACCAGCGATGCCAAGAAGATGCAGGCGACAGCCGACGATAGAAAATCCTGTTTGCTTTCAAGAGGTTGGTGGAGACAAGACTTTTTCTTGTTTTCTCAATTCATTATTTGCTTTTCTTCAACCAGAATTCCCACCAATGCTTCACAGAATGATGGAAAGCTTAGCGTTGACAGCAATGATGCCTTAATCCATTTCCGATTGCTCAATAAGTGTCTCTCAATATTCGCATATATGTATCTTTCTTTCAGTGGAAATCAAGTAAGCTGTTGAGCAACTATCTCGTTGGCATAACCTCTTATTTATTGTAGCAACTACGAGACATATATTCGCTTTGTTAACACCTTAACCGGGCGGAAGTGTTTTCCGAGGTTTAATTTTTCACCTAGAAAATAAAAGCATGATAGGTCGAAGCGCCGTAACGGTGTTTGTAGCCAATGTAATTGTGAGCGCTGCCTACGCCTGGGGATGTATTTCATTAAAGTGAGCAGCAGTTTGAGAATGCACTGAAGTAGTAACTGTTGGAGGTGATTGTGCAGATTTGATCAAATGCAGCATTTGTTGCGTCAAAGTTTCATTTTGATCTACGTTTGATTGATTTTGGCGTGCCTTCAGAGAGATGCTGTTTGTTTCGTTGAATTTTGCGATTTAATATCGATTCTAAATGGTATGGACTGTAATTTATGTTGCTCTAGACCATTAAGTAAAAAGGGGAAACTCCCTTAATGATTAAGATGTCAGAAGATTTCTTTAGTTAATAATAATATACGAATTTGTATGCAGGAATAACCTATCATCATGTCAATGCTGCTTGCTCTTAGAAGCTAGTCTCCCATTCCTGTCTGAGATATTGTCACAGCGGTAGATGCCATGATAAATCTTTCTTACGCATTTGTGAAAATTCGTGGTTTGTCATTTCTTACGTTCAATGTCAAATGTAAAACCGTTAATGATTGATTATGAATTTGATATTTTGGAAGAATGCTGGAACATTTATGTCTTTCAAGTGCATACGCTAGTTACTGATCCAGTATCAACCAGCAGGCTAATACAGCAAGTTCCTTGAACGTGGTCATTAGTTGCTATGAAAATGCGACTTTCTAGACTGTTTGAAAACATTTCCTTCAGCGGGTCTCAGCCCTGTGTGCCCAGTCGCCACCAAAGCTTTTCCGCAAACAGGTGGAAAAAGTTGAAATATTTGTGTAGACTAATGCACTCAATCTTCTGCAGGTGTCAGGTCTCAGCACAATTTCTCTCTTTCTGTTTAATGTTCGGAGAGCGTTCAAAATAGAATTAAGACATCGGTCTCGTTTATTTTGACTTTGATATTGAAATGGAAAAAGATCTTGCTATAAAAATGGAATTGCTAAGTGGGTCGCGGGGATATTCAATTCCATATATTCGGTTGCACTTGAAAACTCTTTCGCTTTTCAAACAAATATAAACATTATTGAATCTTGCTAGCCGAACTGTTTCCAGGGTCACAAGAGAGAGAATTTTATTCATGTATGCTTCCAGCTATTTCTTAGCTAGTCGCATAGATTCGAGCACTGACTAGCAGGTATATTTTACTCCAGTTCGCCGGAATTTGATGCGAGCAAATATCACCGGTATTGGTATGACTTGTTCGACAATCATTTGTTGTTGATAGCTTATTGATCTATTGATTAATCAACTTTATTAATCATGCAGGACGATCAGATTAATCATTACCAAATTCAAGAGGAAATTGGCAGGGTAAGTGATTAATCATGTTTGCCTCAAATCATGATTTCTCGTAGAATTAGCGAGAGTTGCCATCTTAATAAAAACCAAGGAACTATCGTCGCATTTGCTCCCGAGATTTTTATCGGGGAATTCGCGAAATTTTGTCACAAGTGCAACTTGATGATTGTACAAGCGACCAATAAATGGCGTACGATGATAGCCTAATTATCGGTGAGCAAGGCGGGAAAATAGTTTATAACATTGGTAATCTTTTGATATGATGCTCATCAAAGTATGAAACGTCAAATAATGGCCGAAAAAAGGCTGTGAAATTTATGCCATAATTACGTCACACTTGAGATCTTTTTGTCCGATGTTCAGCAAGGTATGAAACGTCAGGTAATGGCCGAAAAAAGGCTGTGAAACGTATACCGATGTGCAGACGGAAGTGTGCGAAACACAGCTGAGTATAAGTTTCATAGCCTTATTTAGGCCATATCTTATGCCTCGTACCCTGATGAGTGTCGAACGAAAAGATAACGACGAAATTTTATTGCTGCTTCCCTGTGCAGTGTTATGAAAAGGCTTCAAGCAGTATCATACACAGCCTTATCAGAGTGTTCTCATCAGTGCATCTTCAGCCGCTATTTCTCTTATGAAGCACTTTCAGTACAACTGCTATGTTTCATCCCATTTCTACCTCTAGGAAGAACCTAGGTGCTGATATCATTTCTTATCTTTCAGGGTTCGTTCGCGACTGTCTACCGATGCCGCTCTCATAAGAATCAATTCGATTACGTACGGTCGTTTTTATCATATGGCCTTAACCTTTCTCCTTTCGATTCTATTCATGAAATAACCAAAATTTGATTTCTCAATTTTGATCACACAGATGTGGTATTTTGCGTAATGGGGATTATAGAATGGGAGCAGTGGGGGCGGAAGGTTTCGCTGTTGTTATACTGGCCGGGGTTTCTGTTATAGCAAATTCTCGTCTGACCTCCAATGTGAAACAGTTTCTAATACTACTAGATATTCATTAGCGCATGCGCAGCTTTCGTACCTTTATTTCATTTATGTTTCCATCTTTTTCTTTACTGCTCTTTATGTTGATTCCCCTCGGTTCTCGTGGTTTTGGCTCTCTTGGGAATTGTCTTTGTCACATTGTCCAGTAGTTTTTATGCGGTGTCCTGGGTATTTGGTTGTTGTGATATTCTTATTTGAATAGAAAGGAAAAGAACAAAGAGTCTTCTCATTAAAAGTTTTCCGTTGGTTTTTTCCACGCTCCTGTCCTCTTTCCATTCCTTGGAGTCTCGCATACGACTCTTCTTTATCTTGCATTCCAGCTAGAATCTACATTTGGGTTTTGATATAATGAGAAGATATGCTTATCGAGCAGTGTTCTGTTCCTTTCTCATAACTGACATCATCTTAAGATTCCCATGATTCGTGAATCATAAGGTAGATTTAAGCAAACTGAGAAGCTATGCTTGTTGAGAAGTGTCCTTGCCATTCCTTTTAATCTTATCGCCGCTCGGGACTCTTCCATCTTGGATTACAAAGCATAAAATGCTCTCCTCATCCCAAGTAAAAGTTAAGTACAATGTAACCTTAGGCCACTGCTAAACCACATAGAAACACTCGCCTGGTGCAGACATCAGTTTGCATAAGAAATTCAAAATGCAGATTTTTATTTAAAACTATGCTTGCTTCCTTTCATTAGGCTATGAAAGTGATTTCAAAGAAAAGACTCATACGAAAGAATGGATTGATGGGTACGTGCTGTCATCGTTTAAAAATGTTGCAGTGTTCTTGCTTTGTATACTGTGTTCTATTGTATTGTATTGTGTTGTATTGTATTGCATTGTGTTTTTTCTCTTGGATTCCATTGCATAATATTGTATTGCGTTGTATTCTATTGAAATCGTTTCAATTCCATTGTTGTGTTTTTCGTTGTGTTTAAATTTCTTTGCATGGACGTCTTGTTGTATTCAAATTCTTTTGTATCGATTTTGTATTGCATTTTACTTGACATTTCCGCATGACATTTTAAAAAATTATTGTCTTGCTCATTTATTAAAATTACCAAGTGTCTTTTTACTTCTCTGGCTCTCTCTTTCTCTTATGTGTAAGTATATAGATGCATGCAAATATATGTTTATTTATAAAACCCTTTTTGACAGCACGTCATCCCAAAAAGTCAAGGGCAAACCCATTGGATGCTTTGCACAGAGAAATAGCGATCTTGAAAAAGGTTGATCACCCAAATGTTGTCAAGCTAATTGAGGTATGTTATCTTCATGATACCCAAAGTAATTGTGCATGCACATTGGGAATCTCCTTGTGCTAGGTCGAATTCCCTGTGTCCCAGGTGAAGCTTTCTGCGTGCAAGATGGAATCCCTTCATCAGCGTTCTCCCATTTCACCGATGATAGCATAGCTTTTTCAGAAGCAAGCTGTTTCCACCTGCTAAAGAAGGAGTCCCCAACCCCTGGTCCGCCGGATGCGGATCATCTGGCTTTGGGTTGCAAAGCGTTTCCTCGTCAAACCCCCTTTTTTCATTGTTGAGTGTGAGCTCTGCATTAAGACAACAGACTGTTTACTGGTAAAAGTTTCTGCCATTCGAACCCCCTGCACCCGAACCGGGCCACGGAAACACTTGCATGCACGAACTGATACCTGGTACAAAAAGTTTTGGGAGTCGGCGTTGATGTCAATTTTCTAGTTTTTGTTTTTCTTGATATTATATGTGCTAATAACAAATCTATCTGGCCCTACACGCAGATAGGATTAAGGCGGCAATAAAAACAGTTGAATTTGTTCAAAATTCAACCTCTGGGGTTGGCCTAACCCATTTCACTGGTAGAGGCGTCTGCCTTCCACCCTTTATTTTTAGAAGGCTCTCTTCTCACCGCACCGCACTGCACTGCATATTCGATTTCTAGAGTTTTTTCTAAGGAAGCGGATCTCATGAGGTGGCTTCCCGTTGCCTTCCTCACCAATGGCGTTTTAAATGTGACAAATGGAGGAATCGAACTGACAACCCCTATGTTGTGAGCCTGCATGCTTCACCATTACGGCAAGGCACCGCACCCATTCTCTTCTCTCCTCTCTTCTCTTCTTAACATAGCCCTTTATTTACGTCTATATTGTGTTGCTTTCCTTAGGTGATTGATGACCCTGAAATCGATAATGTTTATATGAGTAAGTACTCATTCTTTCATTTGCTTCCGCATTTTGTATTGGTGTAGTTGTGTGCAAATTCTCATGAAATACCTGTTGGCAAAAATTGCTGCGAGATTTTACACTTTAAGATATCTAGATTAGGCGTTATAGATTCCACTTGTGGGGTCTGTTTGTTTCGAATTGGAAAATTCTCGGCAAATGATTTTGTATCCATGTATCCAAAGTTTTGGTCGAGAGCGAAAGAGAGGAAGATGATTTGTTTTAGATGAGTACTTTGGCCTCGAAAAAATGTAGTTTAAAACAGAATTTAGTCAGTCATTATAATAATGATGATAATAATATACAAATGTTTAAACTGGATAAACTGTTCAACTACTTAAAGCTGTTATAACCATGTGTCCAATAAAGCAAAATAAAAGATAAAGAAAGAAGTTATTAAATATCTACAGTTATGTTAGAGAAAGTAAATTCAAAAATAGAATCTGAATTTCTCGAAGCAAGCAGCTATGATCTGAAGTGCACCACTTGGCATTTTCCTAACTTAATCAAAGTCTTCGTGCTCTCAAATTAATTTTCTTATTTTTTTTTACAGTTTTTGAACTGATTGAGCGAGGGTATGTAATTTTTTCATTTAATATTGAATTTAAGATTTTAGATTTCCTGTACTTTCATCCGCTAATCTTGATTTGCTAAACTGTGAATTTGTCACTAGTGTAGATATTTTTTCCATGTATTTTGATAAATATATTTTGTACCCAGACCCGCTCAAGAGATTCCAACGAAAGACCCAATGAACGAAGGGAAGGCGCGAAAATATTTTCAAGACATGGTTCTCGGTCTGGAATATTGTAAGATTATAAATTTCTTGATTCTAACAGTTTATGGATTATAAAGTGTATTTTGTTACAATATCTGACAGAATGCTGCGTTGCAGCATAATTATTCCATTGCACTTATTCATGATCATATTATATCACGTTAGTTTGCGCCATTGTACATTGGATCATATTCTACTGCATTGAATTAAATTACATTACAATACATCGGAACAGATTGCATGAATTAACATTCCATTACATCGCAATGAATTGCATTCAATTAGATTGCATTGCATGAATTAACATTCCATTCCATCGCAATAGATTGCATTCAATTAAATTGCATTTCATGAAGTAGCATTCCATTAACTTGCATTTCATGAAATAGCATTCCATTAAATTGCATTTCATGAAATAGCATTCAAGTAAATTGCATTTCATGAAATAGCATTCCATTAAATTGCATTTCATGAAATAGCATTCAAGTAAATTGCATTGCATGAATTAACATTCCATTCCATCGCAATAGATTGCATTCAATTATATTGCATTGCATGAAATAGCATTCCATTAAATCGCAATAGATAGCATTCAATCAAACTGCATTGCATTATACTACATTAAATGCACGAAACTGCGTAGTAGCAAGTTAAGTTGACCACAACGCCTTCGATTTCATTTCATCACAGACATTGCACTTAATAGACTTGAATTATACCTTCAATTCATTTTCGTTTTAGTACATCATACAAAAATAATTCATAGGGATATAAAGCCCACAAATCTGTTGCTTGACAAGAATGACCGTGTTAAGGTTTGCTTTATCCGAAATACTATTCATGTCATTTCTTCCTTTCGTGTTTATCATTTTATCGCCCCTTCTACCTCCCATCTCCGTCATTCTTTTCCCTTATGTTTCGAGTTAGATTTCAAGATACGGGTAAGCTCCACTTTTGTACCAATGTAATTGTCTTTCCACTCGATGAGACGTCTCCTCTCCTTTGTTCGTCCGTCTTCAAGTACAGAAAGCTGGCAAATTATCAATGACGTCATCACCCTCTCTATCCTCGAGTCGAGGTTTCTCGATCTCTTTTCCATCATTCACGCTCATTGTCTGAAGTTCCTTAAACGATTTATATCCGAACTTGCACGATTTAACGGTTTTGCAACCGATTTCGAGCGACATTCATTGTATTTGATTTGATGGCAAGTATCTTCTTCATCGAGTCTTTCCCTCAAATGTTCTTTGAGGGAAAGTGGCTGCAGAATCGGTTACGAGCCGACAAAATGAGTCGAGATCACTTGTGGTGGTCGATATCCAAGGACACCAACGTGGAGGTTTCTGCATGGTCCCATGGCAAATATAATGCAGCCTTAAATTTCACGTTTTTAACTCTTCTAATTTTAGCTGTCGTTGATTTCTAGATCGCAGACTTTGGTGTGTCGGATATTTTTGAAGGCGATGATGATTCGCTGAATCGATTTGCCGGTTCTCCAGCTTTTCAGGCCCCTGAAGCAATTACAGGCAAGATTCAAATCTATTTATCAAGATGAGATAATCTGAAGAAATTTTGCCATACAACCTCGCACCAAAATCTATTCTTATGCAGTCTTATGATCATATTCACCTAGTAGTACTGCTCCTGTTATGATTTCCTCTAGCTTCCCATTTCTGCTTCCTTTTCTACTTGTTATGCTTCTTTTTTCTCCTCCTCCTCTTCTTCTTCTTCTTCCTTGCTGATTTGTCCTCTCCTTCTGCTTCGTTTACATCTTCATCATCTGCTTCCTTCCAATTCTGCTTCCTTGCTCGTCTCTTCTTCTACTTCCTTTCCTCTTCTTCCTCTGCGTCCTCTTCGTCTTCTACTCCCTCTTCTTCTTTCTCTGGATTTCAGCCCAGACACGAGGAGTCGAAGGTGTAGATGAGCGTTAACCTATCTCCGCTTCTTGCATATTCTGGCACGATAGGGATAACTATCTTCTACAACTGTATGCTCTTTCCATCACGAAACCTCTCCATTTGCCTGAGCTTTGGACTGGCAGTGGCTCAGCTCAGTTTATTTTTTCTGCTGTAGTCCAAGTCTGAAAAGCCCTCTTACGGACTTTCACGCAATCCCAGGCTGCTTCAGCTTCATCGTTAGATTATTTTCTTCCAATGTCTAAAACGGACTAATCCGAACTTCTGTTTTCCAAAACGGAAATTTAAAAGGAAATGGCATGTACTAAATTTCTCATGATTATGGTTCTTAAACTATTCTTTCTTTTAAATATTTTCTTTCACATGGCTTATTTAGTGCAATATTTACATAATGTTCGTTATATTTGTCATTTGAAATTTTCGATGTAGGAATCTTAACCCACGGTAGAAGTCTAAACTTTTCAATCCCCCCTTCTTTTTCTTCTTGCCTTTCAATATTCTAACCCTGAATGCTTCGTATTTAGGTGGTCGTGTGAAATTCAGTGGGAAAGCTGCCGACATTTGGGCGATGGGTATTACTCTGTTTTCCTTCGTTTACGGGAAGGTGAGCTATTGAATATTTGCATCTTTAACAATTCCTCTTTTCAACAATTTTCAGCAACAGTTTTGTGTTGTGCAATCTTTTCGGCTTTGTGAGGAAGGTACCTGCTCTCCAGGAACACAGAAAACACAAGGGAAACAAAATTTAGGCTCAAATGGAAACATATGCAAACAAATGGATATTGTTATTAATGAAGTTGAAGACTCCGCGTAATCTCCACAACTTATTTATATACCCTCCACCCATATTACGTCTAATTGTATTACCCCAATTTCCTGCTGAGAATACCAGATTGAGGTCATCCAGACAGCCAACTGCCGTACTTTTGCAACACAGGAACAATTAGAAAACTGGGAATGTCATAACAGATCCCAATCAAAAATAATGGGGAAGCCAAATGCTACAAATTGCACTTCTAAGGCACAAATGGAAGAATCGATTAGCTTGTTCACGCAATACCAGCAGTACACACTACAATGTGTGTCTTGCAAAGTTGATGAACTCAATCTGAATTTGTTTTAAGTCAATCAACTTTCTGATGGATGAAACTTCAACTCGGTACTAAACAGCGGAAACATAATTGTGCTTGTGACGCAATCAAGTTTCCAGTTTCTTGTTTTTGGAGTCAAGAGAGTTCTAGAGATATTTCTGGCCTCAAGATTGTTTGCGAGTTTAATAGTTTTTCTCATTTTCCCCCTCAATTATATTTATGCCAATCCAATTGATTAACGCGTACATTCTTTCTTTTCAAAGTGTCCCTTTTATGACAACGATTTGATGGTTCTTTATGAAAAAATCAGGATTGACCCGTAAGTTGTATTACTCTCACATTTTTTTTTACTTTTCAACTTCCATCCTTCGTATTTCTTTCATAATGCTTTCTTCATTGTTTCTTGATTCTTTCATGATTCTTTCTTAATTCATTCCTGATAATTCACGCTTCTTGGAGAATGCTGCAATATATTTTTCCGATGAAAAGTTTAGCAACGTCACTGTCTCACCGTGAAATATAGAAGTATTCTCGTGATTCATCATAATCATTAGAATGCCACCCGTTATCCAAATCGTTAATTAGTGATTATCTATCAACAATCAAGAAGAATCACTTGAAATCAGCGTCAAGTAGCCACTGATATTTCATGACTGATTAGTTCGATGGCTAGTGATCTTGAATCATAAGTCGCGGTTCAATTTTTCCAAGCTTCAGACTAACGTATAATTTTGCAAGCAGCGATTTCTAGCCCCTTACCCTTCGTGATCAGTTCGTTCAGGTTCTTTGAAGAAGGGTTCGATCTCAAAAACTGCATTGCATCCTCGATACCAAGCTGAACAGAAACCAGAGATGCGGCTCTGAGTGTTTTCATGGGAAGGTGAAAACAAACAACATAGTTGCCTTGATTCTAAACCTAGCAGCACTCAGAAACACGGCTCTTAATTCTTTAGACAATTGAACTTTCATCGGGTGGTTTTCTATTGCCTTCGTCACCATTAGTGTTTCAACTGCGTTCATTATCCGTAATCTTTGAAGAGTCATTCCGTGTTTGCATTAATGACCTTGCATCTCTTTTAATTTCAGTGTTGTATTTCCTGAAGAGTAAGTAATCTATTTTACCGCTTTCGTCGTTCGTCTTTCGTTTGCAGTAAGCAAATCTTTATCCCTCGTTTTATATCGAAACTTTTAATCTTGATTGCATCGCGTGATATTTTCGTTTGCTATTTTAATTCTACTTTCTTACACGACTGACTCCGCATTTTCTCGTAATAGGCCGTTGATTGATCCACAACTACAGGATTTGATATCGAGATTATTAGCCAAAGATCCAAAGCAAAGGATTCAGATGCAAGAAATCAAGGTAAAAGTCATCACGAGAATATTTTCAGCTAGCCTAAAATGGTTATTTCAAGTATCAGTACATCTTTCTGTCTGCATGCAGGGAAATTTCCTTAATTTTTGTCACCTCTAGGTTTTGTTTAAATGCTTTGTACTTGACCTTTTTTATTATTTGACGCGATTTCGAGATTTATATGATCCATTAATCATAAGAACGATTTTAGGATATGTATGTATGTGTGTGTGTATGTATGTTTGTATGTATGTATGTATGTATGTATGTATGTATGTATGTATGTATGTATGTATGTATGTATGTATGTATGTATGTATGTATGTATGTATGTATGCATGTATGTATGTATGTATGTATGTATGTATGTATGTATGCATGTATGTATGAATGTATGTATGTATGTATGTATGTATGTATGTATGTATGTATGTATGTATGTATGTATGTATGTATGTATGTATGTATGTATGTATGTATGTATGTATGTATCTATGTATGTATGTATGTATGAATGTATGCATGTATGTATGAATGTATGTATGTATGTATGAATGTATGTATGTATGTATGCATGTATGTATGAATGTATGTATGTATGTATGTATGTATGTATGTATGTATGTATGTATGTATGTATGTATGTATGTATGTATGTATGTATGTATGTATGTATGTATGTATGTATCTATGTATGTATGTATGTATGAATGTATGCATGTATGTATGAATGTATGTATGTATGTATGAATGTATGTATGTATGGATAATTCGCTGCTTTAATTTCATTTACATGTTCTAAAAGTTGAAAAGAATAATGTACCATTGTAAAAATTAAAGACACCGATAAACACTCAGAATTTCAGTGGCAGAGATAGCATTTTAAAGGTCAATCTGACCTTATTTCCATAGTGGTCTTATCGGGGGTGCTGCTTTAATAGGGGCAAAATAAGAGCAAAAAGGAGGGTTCGGGAAAATTGATGACTGTGGTTGGTTACGAGCCGTTTACTAAGAAGCTTTGGTAATCGGGCAGTTTCATGGTCCTTCCCTTCAAAGTGACGATGCCTTATGATTCCTATACACCGGATGGTAACAGATGGCTGACAACTCTGCTCTCTCTCTCTCTAAGTCAGTGCTTCTCAACTATTTTCTGTCATGCTCCCCCTAGGAAGAAGAACACATCTCGTGCCCCCCCCCCCCGCGCGACTATAAATAGTATCATTTGTCTATGAAGATAAAAAAAACACGTTCCCCGAGGTCAAACGCGCCCCCCTTGACGGAGCCTCGCGCCCCCTTCGGGGTGGGCCCCACTTTTAGAGAAGCACTACTCTAAGTGAAAGTGTAGCTCGCCTTGGGCTCTCAAACCACTGAACAATAGGGATAATTGCCTTACCACTGAGATATCTTTGCTCATGATTATCTTATGATAACTTGCTGTTGCTTGTTGAAAGATTACCGTCTGATTTACAGGAGCATCCATGGCTGACGCGGGGTGGGCGTGAGCCGCTACCGAAGACTGCTGAGCACTGTGTTACGATAGAAATAAGCGACGAAGATTTGAAGAACAGCATCACTCTGATATCAAAGTTGTCTTCCCTTGTGAGTATTTCTTACAATTTCCAAACGGGGTTCTATGGTTGTTTTTAGGGAACTTGGAAACGAAATTGAACTTGTCTATGTTCTGCGTGTTTCATGATTTCTACTTAGCATCTGAGAGTAGATATTTAAGATACTAAGAAATTATGCTTATCAAACATTGCCCTGGTTCTCTCATAATGTGACGTCACATCAAGACTCCTTTGTTTCATAAATCACGATATGGATTCTAGGACACTGAGCACTGAGGAGCTGTGCTTATCAAGCGGTGTACTTGTCTTTTCTCATAAAGTGACGTCATATCAAGATTCCTATGATTCATGGATCATAAGGCAGATTTTCTGACACTGAGAAGCTTGTCGAGCACGTCCTGGTCCATTCTCGTCTTCTCCGTGTTCTTCTCCCTTTCGCTTCCTTGTTTGTTCGTCTTTAAATATACGATGCTGACCATAGCGCAAGGTCCTTAAGTTTATCATGGGCGTCGTGTTTTCAGCAGCACCACCTCGTAAACATTTACCGATAAAATCTTCCAACGTGATGACTTGAGTTTCTTTTAATCGCATTTCAAAGGTTCTTGTGAAATCAATGCTGAAACGAAGAACGTTTTCTTCATCAAGAAAAATTCAACGAAGATCTTCTCGATCTAATTCGACGCCTGACATCAGTCAGTTGGAAAGTAACTATCTTGAAATGCAGAATCGGGTATCAAAATCTGCGACATCGCTTTTCACCAGGAAAACTAAGTCTGCATCAACATCTCAAAGCGTCAATTAGTTGCTATTCATGAATGTAAATAAAGCTCAGCAGCCTGTGAAATAGTTTTTACTTAGTCAATCGATAGCTTTTTATATCCTTTTAAAGTAATATTTTGAATGTTGACCAGCTTTTTAGATATCTGAAAGACTGTATCTGCGTCCTTCAGGCGGGGAAATTATAGGTTGCTAGCTGGAGACGCAGAATCATTGATTGCCAGTTTTAATATTTTTGCCACTGATCCCACAAAGAGTTTCAGTATTATGAAATTATCGTATCTTTGAGACAATTGCGTATTGCTGAAAGTTGCTTTATCTTGTTTGCTGCTCCCTCAGCTGTGATTCGTAGCATCGTGTTAAACGGAAAACCCCTCGCCATTCAGCTGTAATATCCCCTTCAACTTGGCAGGTGTGCGCAGGAGTTTGTCGAATTCAGTTTTGTAAGTCTTTGTACCAATATAGCTGTGTGCCAATTCCTCTTTGCCAATGCAAATATGTACTATCGTTATTGATGCTAGTGTTAATGTACTGTTATTTTGCAATATGTATTGACGCTTGGGTCCTCTGAAAGAAATTTGATTTGGTTTAAGAAGTTTTATACATGATGATGTTATATATAGAAATGCATGCGATGAAAATCATTTAACTTTGTCTACGGAAGTTGTTTCTGTTGCATTTGCTCTAGTTTCAAAAACGTAGGAAGATCTCTATGATGGCCGTTCAGTTAGGCCTTGACGGAAGAGAGCTGCTTTGATGATGTGTTGTATTAATATTTATTAATGTGTTAAGAATGCAAGATATCAGTGGTCCATCGGTTGAAAACTTTCGTTTCTACTGTCATTAACATCCACTTGTCGTTTTTTTTTCAAACTTCATTCTTAGTAATAATTTTTTTTTATAGTAATAATGATAATAATAATATTGAATATTTAACAGATCCAGATACAGATGGCTTTTCACTTTTAAAGAACTCACTGTTCATTTTATTTCAGTTCCATCTCATTTGATTCCATTAGTGATTTCAGCCAGAGCCGATTTACAAGGTGCCGTCCTATAAATCCCACGAATCGGCCAATCTTTTTTAAGTCTCCAGTCAACGTATTCTTTAGATTCGCCCAAGGCCCCCTTGTATTTTCTTCCGTGTGAGACTCCTCGTAGTGCGTGTATTCATTTTGTTTCTTTCTTAACCATTCAGACAACAATTACCCAGCAAAATCCTTGCGCAAGAAGCACTATGGAGAAATTGAAGTTCTAACGATCTGCTCGGTTTTTTAATTTCGACAAACTTTACATGCTTGAAGCAGCAAAATTGATCTTCCAAATTAATAATAACACTAGCAATAAGTTTCTTCAAGACGAATTTATGAAAACAAACATTTGCACAAGAATAACACAAGACAGTCTTCATCTGAAGGGTTTTCTCTTCCATCTATCTGTACAAACTATAAAAAAAGCTTTCTTACTTTTGATGGAATTAAACTCTGGAATTCCCTCCCCGCAGAATTAAAAAAGCTGCACGACAAGTATCATTTTGTTAAGCAGATGAAAGACTTTTTACTGAACAACTTCTAAAACTGATTAATTAATCACTTTTTTGTTATAGCATTTCACTTTTTTCATTTCTACTGATTCATTTCTTCGTTACTTTCTCTCATTCACCATAATCCTACTTTTCTTTTCTTTATCTTATTCTTATTTTTCTTTCTTAATTATTTCATACTGTTGTTGTTGTTGTTGTTTCCCAAACTTAAAAATTGTAATTAATACACGTCAATTTGGATATATGGCTCGATAGCTTACACTAAGTTCTTTCCATGTGTCCATCAGCCTAATTTGAAATTTTTATTTTTGATATTTGTATATCGCAATTAATCAACTTTATGCTGAAAAAATATTTTGAGTTTAAGTTTTGAGTTTGAGTAGATTCTAAGATCTGTCATCTTTTACAGTAAGTTGTCGTTTTCCGATTCAATTGGAGCAAACTTCGTCGTACTTGGTATGGATACAGTACTCCTGCTGCCAATATTCTGAACGCATCTAGGCCAAGGGCCTCAAACTCGTCTATGTCCAGGTCTATCAGACTTCCATGCCACGATGCTTGCAACGATTAAACGAAGGCATCGCAAAAAGAGCCTAAGATCATTAACTGCAGAAATCACGCCAATTTCGGTAGAGAAGAGTTTAGGAAAGATCTTTTTTGAGAAGATTTCGTCTGAATTGTAGGATGATTATAAATGCAATTAAAAACATGTGCCTCGTAACAAAAAATGCCTACATGCGCCTTTCTGACAAAAGCCCTACGAAAAGCTGTGTTGCATAAAAAACTGAAAAATGACGATACATCGAACATAGAAATGGAGAACATTTCGAGCCTTTTAAGACCAAAAGAAATTGAAGACCTGAATGGTTACTTCAAAAGGTGTGAGCATGAAATAAGCGCAAGAGGCAAATGGCTCTTGTGTTTATTTCATAATTGTGAATATATTGTGAAATGAGCGCACTGAAACTGGAAAAAATTGTTTGCCTTCCAGGGAGCCCACATTTTCAACCGACTCGAAAAAACAACCCGTGACGAGATGTCCATCGTGCTATTCAAAGAGGAACTAAAACTATCGAAGTGTCTGTAGATGCCCAAGAAAAACGTTTTTGACTCTAATAGATTCTTATTCTCTAATTGTACATTATTCATTTCATTCTGCTTTTTACCTTGATTTTAACCATAGAGATTGTCAATAGTTAGGATTACAGGTCTTTGAATTATAACAGATAGCTTTACGTCTGAACAAGTCAACCTGTCAAAATATCATTTATTATTATTATTATCATTGCGTTAAACTCATACGCAAGACGAAATCTGACAATTATAGGAGTCTAAGCTTGGGAGAGCTTGCAGGTAATAGCAAGTTTTGGAGGACTTAAAGAGCGGGCCTTTCAACTAAGGTATGAACAAGTTCGGCAGTAACTTTAATTAATAACGAAAAAATGATAGCCGAAGACGAAAAAATTGTGGAGATTTTTAAATATAATTCATTTGAAGCATAAGATGCGTGCATGGGGATCTGTCCAACTGCAGCTATATCTTGTGCGCGCAATCACATCAAATCAGAGCGAGAAAGCAAAATACTCTTTTGAAGGGGTGGGATGAGAGAAGTCACGGTGCTCAGAGAACTCTTGGAATCGAGACCCGAAAGTCTTGACTCGACGCGGCATTGTCGATTACGAGGTCGATCCATAATTGGTGACGATGTTGCATGTGAAGTTGTAACATTTGAACAAGGGTGGTCACAAAAGTGCCCTGGACTTTAAAGATGGAAGAGTGCACAAACACCTTGAAAAAATGTTTTCAAGCGGCATCAACTTCTTCAATTTCAGAAAGGAAGCATTTATTCTCAATCATGCTTACGCCTTGTGTTCAGCTCGAAGGTGACCTTTTTATCTTGATTCCTCAGATCTCATATAACAGATAGGAGTAAGGCAATTATTCATATTCCAGAAAGTGGGGTCCGCGCTTGGTACTGTCAAGAATCAAACCCGCATCTCCAGCTTTTATGGTCGGGTGCTTTTATTACCACAAACCTCATTTAGTCGCATTTTCGCGACATGCTATTCCTGTAGGTGTCGAAGGGCAAAGTATATCTTAAGTAATGTTTAGTAGTAAAAGGCCAATCTGTATGTGATCTATCAAATATTGATCATATATATTATTTTCGATGTTATCATGGTTATTATAATGACTGGCCTGTCCTTTAAAATCCCCACTTTTATCTTAATCTTGTTCTCCCACTGTCAAATTATCTCAGTGCCAACTTTATCTAATATCATTGTACATTGACCTATAAAGAGGTATTACGTACAGCATCAATGCTCGTAGGTATACTCAAAAGAAGAACATTATATCAACTTGAGAAAACATAAGTCACGGTATTAACCTCCTATACAATATCTACCGTGATACCAAAGGGTTAATAAATAGTATTTTCGAATCTTTATACTGGATGAAGCACTTCAGCCTTAGATTAGCTGTTATCAATGTGTGTCCAGTGCTTATGCCCTCAGATTTACTTATGAGCACTCATTTACCGACCTTTGAAGGATGGATAGCTGAGTTGACTGTTGGCATGTAGTTAGTGGTTCCAACGACGGAATTCAAACCCACGCAAGTAGACCTCGCATGATTCAAAACACTGCGCCTTAACCACTCGGTCACGCCACCATAAAAATGGCTGCAAGGGCCGCTAGAAATGAAGACTGAGAACACCTGGCTCACCAACTACCGTACCAGGGTTGCACCCCTTTCACTCTTATTTGCCAAGTCTCTTAAAAGCTCACAATTATCTGGTTTGATGTTCAGTGTTTGATCCTCATGGAATGTATGAGTCAGTCCCTAACCAAAACATTTATGCAAATAGAGCCTCAGTGAAACTTCAGACTGCTTTTTTTGCCTCCTTCCAGAACTTGTTCATGATGTAAAGTGCATCTTAATATGGCACCATAACTCTTTCTTAGATTCTCTGGCTACATTATTAAAACAATCAAAGGGTGTTCTCTCTATGCTCATATAACCAGCTTTCATTTGCCATCCATTTTAACTGGAGATGAGTTGCAGCCAGACCTACTGCTTAAAACTAAGGAAAATTGCCTTTTTATTTTAAAGCGAACAGTTAACCTTGTCCCTAACTTAAACACTCAACCAGTACACTCCTCTCTTAACCAGCCTCAAAAATAAATTTAAATCTAATTTAGGTTTACTTTGTTAATCTCTCCATCTTGTGGGATCTCCAGCAATCCCTGGAACACATTGAAAATATGCATGCCTTCTCCATTGATCAACAACATAGACACTTTCTCATCCATCTCCAAACTTCTACTATAGCTGTTTTACCTCTTACTGCATCTTCTGCTGTAGCAACAAATTATGGAGTTATCCAGATCTTCTCTATTAGACCTGCCCTTTTTTTAGCCTTAATTGTTTCAAAAAATCTGAAAAGTTTACATAGAAAATTTCTGTTTGTCAATACAAGGTCTTGATGTTGAATACCTATGAAAAGAGGGAACAAAGTTACAAAGATTTGATAAATTGTGACAGTCATGAAGCGGGATTAATGATGGCAACTGCACAACTGTCTTAGGAAACTAGCTTAGATTTCTAGGCTTGATAAAAAAATTGATTCCTCATTGTCTTTTGTTTTAGAACTGACGGAGGGCCATGTTAAAGGCATTGCAAAGATATTTTCCATCACAGTTTTTAGATATTGGTACATTTTGCATTTTTGCATTTATACTTTTATGTTTTTTAATTCAGTCCTCTATCCAGTCTTCAGAATGTTTTAAATCTCAGCAAGATCCTGTTCAGAAATCTTCGCTGTGTTAATGTAGGGATGTGTTAGGATGAGATGACTTCACCCATTTTAGATTGCGCTTGTAAGATCTCGGGGAAGAGAAACACGGTCTCTTATATTCTTAGTAAGCCCCAAGCCCTTTTTGATAGAGTCTGTCTTAATCCTACCAAGAAAGTGTGTTCGTCCATGGAATCCAGGTGCTGGAGCAAAGAAAGCGGTTTTTTCACCTTTGACCAGATCTGTAAAGCACGAAATACTCTGGAGGGCCTAGTCCCCTAGTTGTTTTTTCCGGAGACTTATCCTACATAGCTATTTGCATGATCCATTTTAAAACTTTGTGGTTAAATATCCTGATTTTCACATCCGCAATGTCGCCTAGCAGACTCGCTTTTTTTATAAAGGTGGCTTTTGTATTGACACACTATCGGTCTGATAGTTTTATTACTACAAATAAAGTCAAATTCAGTTTATAGGTCTTTTTTTTAATTATCTTATATCTGAAGTATGAGTGGTGCTATGACGAAGTGGTTAAGCATGCGGACTCTCAACACAGGGGTTGTCAGTTTGATTCCTCCATGTGTCACTTTCAAAAAATGCCATTGGTGAGGAAGGCAACGGGAAACCACCTCATGAGTTCCACTTTCCTAGTAAAAACTCAGAGCCCTGTCTCTGGTTTCTGCTACGCTCAAAATCGAGTATGCAACACAGTTTTGGTGAGGAAGGCAACTGGAAACCACCCCATGAATACCACTTCCCTAGAAAAAACTCAGAGCCCTTTCTCTGGTTTCTGCTACACTCAAAATCGAGTATGCGACCCAGTTATTTCTGAAGTACTTTACATATGATGTACTCTATGATATTATCAAGTCATAGGCACATGTATACTTATTATTAATTTTTTTTCTGAAATTAGCTGTAATGTGTTCGATGTTTCTAGTGATGGAAAATCAAAAAGTGTGGTGATGCAGGCACTGAGAACATTTTTGTTAAGCCAAGGTAATGATTGTATGAATTTTAAGGGTTTAACTGCTAATTATATTCTTCTTGACACTGTTGTCGCAAGTCAACATGGTTGTATCACATTGACTGGTGTGCTACGATACAAGAAACCTTGGATTGATTCCCTCCCATAGAAGGAATCTTACCTGCCCTTCAGAATGCTTGCACTCAAAGCCAACTTAGTTTTCATTCTTCCGAGGTTTTAGTGACTTCCAAATAGTTCTTAAACTAACTTCAGTATTTGGTTGCACAGGCTGCAGCACTCGTTCATAAATTGTGTCTGCTGTTGATGGTATGCTCCTTGTCATGGACTAATTGGATGTACTTCAGAGCATGATATGAGTTCAAGTACTACATGCAGGGCTTCTGAAGGAGTTTGTTTACCAAGATAGATGCAGTTGAATCTATCCAATGATTGAATGAGTTTTAATAATTGCAATTTATTCATCAATTTTCTCAGGTGTGAATGCTGCAAAAGTGGTAGTTGCAGAGCTTGATAATCTTGCAAAGATGCTTAACAAAACTGGCCACAGGTGAGGGATAGCTTACTTTGACTTAATCTCTGTAGACCAGGTTGATGCAGACAGTGCGTTTCGTTAGGTCTCACCATGCCTTTTGGTCTTCTGCCACTCGTACTAGTTGCACAATTGACATGTTTGCCGAGCCTTTGATGTCGTCTAGCCACTGACGTTTCGGCCATCCCCTTTTCCCAGTGCCATCACTCATACCAAGCGTGATGCTTTTGATTAACCAGTCATCATTTCTTTGGGCACACATGACCGAAAAGCCCCATCTTGCGTTGGATTATTTCTTGCTGCAGGCAACGCTTAGGATGTAGGTGAGACACAGCATGGCCATATTGTAAATTTTCAGTTTCTCTTCCAGCTAGATTGCTTTGACAGATTTTTGCATTCCACGTCAGAGGTAATAATGCAGTGTTTTGCATCCACCCAAGTTGCTGTTGGTTCTCCTTTTTGCCAAAAATTATCTATTTCGTACATTTTTTTTACTTTCCAGCAAACCATTCACAAAGACAGCACTGACATTGCTTAAATGGTGTAAGATTATTTACGAATCTGTCAAAGACTTGCCTGACAAGGAAATAGCATCTTTAGCTGCCATAACTGCACTACTCTCTGCAAGAATCTTTTCCTCAAGAAGTGATAAAATCTCAAAGAGGACATTTAAATTGCTTTCTACTGTGTGGAAAAGTTTTCCTGTAATTTTTGAGAAGAGTTTTGAGCATTTGATAGATGC
Source organism: Pseudorhiza aurosa (assembly GCA_964026355.1). NCBI lineage: Eukaryota > Metazoa > Cnidaria > Scyphozoa > Rhizostomeae > Lychnorhizidae > Pseudorhiza > Pseudorhiza aurosa. Next base: position 6,848,008 of record OZ032120.1, read on the forward strand.
AGACAGCTTTCAGGTAGGAGTCTCTTTTCAGTCAATCTTAGTAATGATAGCATAACAAATATTCACATAGGATGTAAACTTAAACGAGTTGTAAACAGATGTTATCAATTTGTTTCCTATGCATTAATGTCGTTTCCCTTGATTTTTACAACAAAAAATGAACCTCATTAAAGTACAGATGCATAAAAAGGCAAACCTAAGCTATTTACCTTCAAATTTCCATTTGAATTAACAAATAATTGCCATTAAAACGCTCTTTAAATTCTGTCTGGAAGCAATTGTAGTTCTCAATCTTACGATGCTCCGACGGTCGTTTGTTGCATTCCCTTGCACAAACATGAAGGATTCTCATGCATATTCTTTTTTGTCATCAAACAGAGAGACTTGTGCTATTGATATTTTTCACATGTCTGTCAGCAGGTGTGACATATGTGGACTTATGCTTACAATCTTTTTACACAAGTGGACTTCTTCTTCATCAAAACAGATGGTGACTAAATCTTGGTGGCATTGATGCCTCATCCATTAATCATCTGTCTAATAATTTTACTGTATGGAAAATTTGCAATTTCTTTTTAGGTTGAGTCTTTGTGTCATGCTTCCATCTGCATCAGATATCTAACTGAAGCTAAGGAAACCCACAAGTTTGAAAGCAATAAGGTGAGCACACCTTGCTCTTTCGTTTTGTGCTTTGGTTTTGTGCTGAATGATTTCAAGACAATGTTCCTTATTCAAAATGCTCAATGAATTTGATTTTCAACTTTTCAGGGCAAACTGTTGGAATCATACCTTAAATTGTTCATCAATTGCAAAACCGCACCCAATCTTGAATATCTGGTAAGCCATATTTGTTGTAATTCCCAGTTTTCACTTTCCCTGTTTGAGGTATCAAATTTTTTCTGCATCTCATTGAAGCTTTTCATTTGGTTGTGATTGTTGTCTAATCTCCAGTATTCTATCTAGTGAACTTTTTTACGAAGCTTAGAATCAGGTATGGTATGCAGTATATGGCAGATTCACTGAGCAATTTTCTCTCATTCATTTTGATCTTGGTTGATTGTTGATGAGTATTTGTTTTAGCGTGGAATAAAATTCCTCTTGAAACACATAAGCCACGAATCATACAAAGGCCTTGTGCTACCTGCAATTCAAAAAGCAATGCTTAGGAATCCAGAAACCATTCTGCACTGTAAGTATTTGAAACAATCTTTCCCATCCAAAAAATGAGTCGGACAAGCAAAATTGCATGAACCTTGAGGCAGTGAATGTCTTGCTAGGATGTAACTTACCAAATATCTTTTGTTGTTTTGTGACTGGACCACTGAGTTGTCTGTCCATCAAGTACATCCTAGGCTGGTACCAATCCCAAATTAATGGAGTGGAAACGAATCTGGCTGTAAATTAAGGCAGCTTCCCATTTTAGACTGTAGATGATGCAAATTTTGATGAGCCCTCATCTGCTGGTTGACGTCACTCAAATGGGAATAAGATAAAGAACAGCTGAATAGTTTTATAATTTTATAATAATGATATACCATATTTATGCAGGATTACTCCTGCAGTAAAGATTTACTGCTATCACTAACGGCTCTGTATTATTATGAGACAATGCTTGTAATGAAGTCAAAATGTTCTTGATGCAAGATTTTGCATTGAGATAGGGAAGGATGTATAAATTTTTGTGTAATAATGATATATGTAGCAAGCACTCCATGTGACTTTTATCTCCCTCTTTGTACTGTACACTTTGTACTGTATCCATTCCAATGGCACATTTTTCTGAGACTCTTCACAGCTGCTAGCTTGTTGGCAGGCTTTCTAAATGTTAGCAATGGCTTTTGGCTGCAGGCACAGCATGGAATATTTCATTGCTTGGGTGACAATAGTTATCATGTTGTGTATCCAGGGGTGTTTTCACTAGAATCTGACAACCAAAATTCCCAAATTTTAATACTTCCAATGGTCTTCTCTGTTCTGATGGTGATTGTTTTGTCAATAGCTGTGAGCAACCTGTTTTTACATTTGAAAATCGATCTGTCACAGTATGCTGAAGAAACAGGAAAGTCCTTGACCAGTGAGTTCACAAACCTAGCATTGTATTTCATTTTCATATTTTTTCAAAGACGCCTTTAGTATATAAATGACAGAATGAATTTCTTTTAGTGTTACTTTGGATCATCATCATCATAATTTAGAAAGCATTGTTTCCATCTTGCGACAGGTTGCTGTTTCTATTCATCCATGTCATTCTTCTCCACTTGACCTGATCTTGCGCATCCTCTTCCCTCAACCCACACTTCCTCTGTTCCCTCTTGATGTTGTCCTTCCAGATCATTTTGGGCATTCCTCTTCCCCTTCTCACACTTTCATCCAGTTCCCACACCATCTTGATATGATCCTCATCTTCCCTCCTCAAAACATGTCCCATCCATCTCAAATCACTTTGTTGAACAACCTCCAACACCAATTCCATCAACTCCAATGTGTTCTTCCAACCTTAAGTGGGCAACTTCTCTGCCCCAAGTAAGGGTGTTTTTCCTGGGTGACATCACAGAAGTAAGACTGAAGGTTAATGCCCCAAGTATCATTGGCATCGACCTTTCTAAGATCAGTCAACTGTCTTTCCACCTTGAGCATTATTTCATTGTTTGGTCTAGATTTTCTTGTAATGCCCCATGATAAGACTTGTATTTTGGGTGCACAGAATATGTCTGAAGTAGTTTGAAGTTACCAGAAACGCATTAATTTTATTCAACACACCTCTGTAGCTTAAGCCCTGTGTTCCTTGAACTATCAATCCAGTTGAAGCAATTTTAGAGAAAATGAACTTGGAAAACGCAGTTGGAATAGATGAGAAAATGCATTTATGTTTCTTCACAATAAGATTTTTGTACTAACCAAGTTGTGTTGATCAGATGCAGATCAATTTTGCATTTTTCAGAATTTGTCTACCTTTTGAAAAATTTTAATCATGATTTGCTAATTTGAATCTGTGATTGAATTCTGCAGATCATCTGATAGGACAGTATGAACACCTACGTGCTTCAGCTGTTGACGCCTTTGGAAATTTGGCAAAACAATGTAGCGATCCTGATGCAATAGAAAAGCTCATTAATCTGCTATCTGATGTATTGTACGGTGAGTTGATATCATTTTGAGAGGTGAAATGATTGGAGAAAATAGGATATCATTGATAATGATTTGTCATAGTTGCCAATATCTTATAAAAATGCATAAGAAATTGAAGAACATTTCCTGAATTGCCATTTTAGTGAACCAGACCAATTTAATTCAATATCTTCTAGAATACAATATTGCAGATGATTCTTGTTGAGTGAAACACAGAGAGATGGTGAATGCAACTTGGTGACCATGAAAGGATTTATTGGAAACTTTAAGATTACCATAACAGTGACTGAAATTTTGCTTGCAAGCTAGACAAAACACCCACATAGAGATGGTTTACTTCTTCACATTTTCAACTTGATACTTTGAGCTTGGTTTTTTGTTTTTCAAAGGCTCTGAAGGAAAGCTAACAAAAGTGGAACAAAGGCATGCTGTTATCCAAGGTCAGTTGCTCCGTTTGCCTACATGAACACAACTGTGTCTTTTACATTGTATTTCCTTAAATTATTTATCCAATATGTTTTTCATTCATTGTTTTGATATTAAGCAGCATGTATCTATTTTGATGGCAGGACAGAAATTCTTTCCTGTGGAGGTGTAAAATCCTGGAATACAGTTCCACTTGAAATTAAGCAGGCTTCTTCCCTGCAGGTTTTTAAAACAAAACAAACTTATGGTTCTCTTTTTCTCATCTTCTATTTTCTATTTAGTTTTAACTTACTTCGTGTATTTTCATCTTGGTATGTATCAGCTTTGTTTTTGTTGCTATATTGTATTGCATTATAAAGTTAATTGTAAGTTAAATGGAGGGCCCCTTACAAACAAGCTTTCGTTGAAGGGCTACTCTCCTTAATTTGCTTGAAATCGGAAATTGAAAAATGATATTTACGTCTTCATCTTAGCTCTAACATCAATTAGTAGCAGTTCAGTGAGCGGGAAGGCAAACCAAGAGAGGCTTGCTCATCTGTTGTACAACAAAATCTTGAGATTTCTTGAGCAAGAAGGTATTATTTCATTGTAAACATCTTTAAGGATACTTTTCATTTTTAAGAAAAGATAGGCTTGGCGACTTACAGAACGCAGCCGGATCTATCCCTCAGAATTCCGTTGATCATAACTTTCAGCTTTTTGTGATCTGACTGGCTTTGGGCTAACTTTTTTTAGATACACAAGAGCAAATAATTTTGCTTGGTAACTTGGCTTTTGCAAGCTGCAAGATGACGATTGAGCTTTGCTGCACCAGATTACGATTTTCAATCGTGCGCAGCGCACTGTCTTCATTGATGTCTGGACTTACAGAAAAACTTTTCAATTTTTCATTTCGTGTAGGCCACGAAGGTATACTGGTCGACGCATTGAAGATGCTATCATTATGGACATGTCACATCACTAAAGATATACCCACCAATTTCCCAGAAGTTCTTAAGGTAATCATCTATAGTTTTTTTAAAGTGCCATTGTTGCCTGACCTTAAGGCTGCTACCAGAATCAGGAAATACGACCGGCTTCAAATCTATCTCATCGGTGCAATGAGCAAAAGTATGAAAGATCACATCACTATTAGTCAAACAGATGTTGAAGAGCTGGTGTATGCTTGCAAGGTAACTTTTTGATACGGCTGAGGAGATTTGTACAAATGCAGTCAATGGCCCGAAAAATCGAAGGATATTTTTTAGGGTTCTCGTGAGATTTGCCCGCTTCTTTTTGGTTGAGTTTATTCCAGTGGCGATTTGGCAATGCAATACACCATCATCAATAATCTTTTCCTGTTTTATAGAAAGCATTAAATGCCAAGGCATCTACATCTATTGTAAGAACATTGTATTTGCAAGTTGCTGCCTCTATTTACAAAGGTATTTATCTACACGTTGCCTCTTTTCTTTAACCGTTGTCATCTTAAGCGATTCGATTTCTTATATTCATATTAACACGGAACTCTTTCAAGCATTTGTTAAATTTTCTGGTAGCCGCTCCATTGATCAAAGCAATGCTTGACAACGTAAGATTTTTTATACACACTTGATTCTACCTAGATGTCAAAGGTAGAAATTTGAACAATGAAAAGCTTTTTGGTTATCAAGCAGTGTCCAGGTCCTTCCTCTCGATGTGACCACACCTCATGGTTCCTACGCCTAGAATTACAGAGAGCTGGCGACTCTCCTCACTCTAAGTGGAAGTTTAGTTGAGGTGGAACTCGAACCACTGAGCATAGGATCCATGCGCAAGAATCTTACTATTGAGTTGTCCTGACACGCAAATCTAAGATTCACCAGCAGCTAATTGAATATTTCAAGCATTAATCGTCCTGCTAACTTTGCTAGCGAGATCCCAGGCTGGTGCACCTTTGACTGCTACTTGTCACATTTTCGCAAAGATAAAAAATGAGATCTTTCGTAATTGCCAAACGCCGATATCAACCGAACAGCGAAGAAGGCATTTCCCCTTCTCATTTGCGCTAAAGCAGGACCATTTTTGCTGAGACATGGTGCCAAACCTAGTCTCAGCTCCCAGGCGACTGACCGCAAAGGTATTCAGATTACCCAAAATGTGTTACTTGCATGCTGAGGCGGCGAAGAACTTCACCTATCTCGGAACATCAATTTCTCAGACGAGTGCTGTTATCAGCACACTTTGATAACGATCATTGAAATTTAAAAAAAGTTGAATCTTATATTACGCTACTTTGTGCAAGCATGATACTAAATTTTCAGCCTTATTCGATTTCAAGAAATTTGTGTTTACGTTTGGACCTTCTTTCCACAGGAGACACACTCCACGAGGTCATTCCACTCCTAGACGTCTTTCTGCAGGTGAAATGATTTTGCGCTTACAGATTTCTTGCCTTAATTATTTGCATTTATTTTCATCTTTGACAATTTTTTTAAACCATTCATCAACTGCATATTTAAAATGCAAAAATACACCTCTCTCATAACAGGCAGTGTGGAAAATAACATGGGCGAGAAGGCAACGGGAACCACCTCATAAGATCTACTTTCCTAGAAGAAAATCAGAGACCTTTCTCTGGTTTCTGTTACGCTTAAAATCGATCACGCGACGCAATTCGATACCAGCTATGTTGGTTCGAAACCCATTGCCAATTATTTATTTCTTTCCATTTTCAGAAGATGCCAGGCTCTCATCGTTATCCTTAAACCCAACTGAGTTTTCATCCATCTTTCGCTGGCATTTCGTGTAAACGTTTCCTGCTTTTTTTACAGAGTGCTGAGAAAGTTAAAACTCAATCTCATTTAACCCAAGTCGTTGCAGAATCTTTAACCGCTTCCATCGTTTTGGAAAGTGTTTCAACATTGGATGATGTATCGAAATGTAAGCACTTTATTTTAAATATGCACTGTATGGGGGTTTGGAGGGTAGCTAGAAACTGGATGTTGTTAGTATAGCGCTGAAGGTGGTTGCTCACAGATCCTCCATTCCGTGATTCGAGCCCAGCACGTGTTTATCGAGTAGTCTCGTGGTCCTTCCTCTCTAAGTATAAGTTCACCTCGTGATTTATACACACCTGCAATAACAGAGAGTTGGTAAGTCTTCTTCCTCTCTAAGTATAAGTTCACCTCGTGATTCATACACACCTGCAATAACAGAGAGTTGGTAAGTCTCCTTCCTCTCTAAGTATAAGTTGCGACCGTGAGGTGACGCCCCAACCACTGGCAATAGACCCGGTCACCAAGTGCTTCACCACCACACAGTATCCTCACATCCTCGCACCTCGAACTGGTTGGATGAAGCCGAACTCTCACCCTCCTCAGCTGCCTTTTGGACCTACGTTGATGACATCTTTTCGTAAGTTGAAGTGTCTGTCCAGTTTGAATTTTCGAAATCATCATCATCATCAATATTAACTATTAACTTTTAAGAAATGTGAATAGAAATTCCAAAGTAAGTCAGTTAAGCATTAGACAACACACAGTATATCGTGTGTGGCCCTCCATTACAAAACTTGCATATGAACTTAACAGTTTGAATATTCTAAATCATCATCATCATCAATATTAACTATTAACTTTTAAGAAATGTGAATAGAAATTCCAAAGTAAGTCAGTTAAGCATTAGACAACACACAGTATATCGTGTGTGGCCCTCCATTACAAAACTTGCATATGAACTTAACAGTTTGAATATTCTAAATCATCATCATCATCAATATTAACTATTAACTTTTAAGAAATGTGAATAGAAATTCCAAAGTCAGTCAGTTAAGCATTAGACAACACACAGTATATCGTCTGTGGCCCTCCATTACAAAACTTGCATATGAACTTAACAGTTTGAATATTCTAAATCATCATCATCATCAATATTAACTATTAACTTTTAAGAAATGTGAATAGAAATTCCAAAGTCAGTCAGTTAAGCATTAGACAACACACAGTATATCGTGTGTGGCCCTCCATTACAAAACTTGCATATGAACTTAACAGTTTGAATATTCTAAATCATCATCATCATCAATATTAACTATTAACTTTTAAGAAATGTGAATAGAAATTCCAAAGTAAGTCAGTTAAGCATTAGACAACACACAGTATATCGTGTGTGGCCCTCCATTACAAAACTTGCATATGAACTTAACAGTTTGAATATTCGAAATTATCATTATCATCAGTATTAACTATTAACTTTTAAGAAATGTGAATAGAAATTCCAAAGTCAGTCAGTTAAGCATTAGACAACACACAGTATATCGTCTGTGGCCCTCCATTACAAAACTTGCATATGAACTTAACAGTTTGAATATTCGAAATCATCATTATCATCGATATTACCTATTAACTTCTTATAGCTGATCTTCATAAGTACAATATTCGAAATTATCATTATTTAAAGTGTGGAATACACTAACGCTTTTTATACGCACTGTTGTTTCCATCTCACTTTTTCGGTCTAAATCAAAGTCCTACTTCATTGACTATTATGTTTAATTTACGAGGGTAAGCTGTCTCTTGCTTTTTGGTAGAATAATATCTACTTGTCTTGTGCTTTTATAGAGGGGGGCCCTCTCTCGATTGGTTGACCTATTTAGATGGCTCCTCCTTAATTAGCCAATGTTAAAAATTCTGTATTGTTTAGTGTATTGTAGGATACTGTGCCATGGCGTAGTGGTTAAGCATACGGACTCGCAACACAGGGGTTGTCAGTTCGATTCCTCCATATGTCACTTTTAAAACGCGATTGGTGAGGAAGGCAACAGGGAACCACGTCATGAATTCCACTTCCCTAGAAGAAACTCAGAGCCCTGTCTTTGGTTTCTGCTAAGCTCGAAATCGAGTATGCAACGCAGCAGCAGGGTACTGTAATCATGTTTAGTAACTTCATCTGTATCTTGTATGTATACATTATATTTGGCGTTGGTTGATGAAAGATGGAAATCAAATGCCTGTATCACAGCATAAGACTGGTTCATTAAACGGTCTGCTATTCGTGTGATCGTGCCATGCCATATTTGTAAGCTTGTTTCTCATTTCAGCCCAGAAAATTCAGTCGTTTTGGACAATGGTACTGGATCCTGAAAAGTGCTACTTTACATCTGAGAAGTTTTTGACATCAGCATCTGAAATGGGTACGTTTTATGAGTATGTGATATAGTTCAACCGAATACCCCGTGTCCTCACCATATCATCAACGTATTGATGTCTATGTTTACAACGATACTTGTTAAGATGCATTTGATAAGTAAACAAATTGATTTCAAAAGGTCAAAGTCGAAAGTACTTCACTCAACATTTTTTGGCGACCCGGGCATCACCCAACTCCATTTGTTTGGAATTCAGAAGCACATGGAATTATATAGTTGGCGGCTGCTGTTTTACCCTTATATACTTCTTACTGCCCAATCCACGAACTTTATCCCACAAATCATCGTTCATCCCTAGAACATGCAGTTTGTGGAAAGTCTTGCCTTCTTCTTGCTTTTCTGAATCTTGCAACTTGTCATCTTTCAAATCTAAGATCAATAAACCTGATCTGATCTATCACTCCTCTTAGCCTTTCGCTTTCTTCTTTGTTCCTCTATGGGAGCTTTGTATAGGCCACCATAGCCTTTCCTCAACACAACTCGCTTAAAAAAAACTCTTTCCCAAAGTGCTCAGTGTTAAGCTGGAAAGCAGCCTGTACCATTACGAAGACTTCGGAGTTACCCTACCGTAGTATTGAGCTCCGACGTACCCCTCAAAAAGCAAGCACTATGGACACAAGGTCACATATGAGTCACGAACTTAGGCTGCGTTTACACTGTACCGGATCACTTTTGATCCGATACAAAAGTGTTCCTTTTCCCTCGTGTTTACACTGTACCGGCACAGTTTCGAAGCAGTTCAGGTACAAAACTGTTCCTCTTTCCTAGCAGGTACAAAACTGTACCTGATAGCATGTACAAAGTTGTGCACCGGATCACTTTATCTAGTGCAGACGCACGGCTGATCCGTAACACTTGTTTATCGGATCAAAAAGTGATCTGGTACAGTGTAAACGCAGCTTTGATGCGAATGCGATGCTTGTTTTTCAGCGTTGGAGCAGTTGATGATGTTTATGGGTCATTTGTTTACCAATCATTCAAGTCTTCTCAACGAAGCAAAGTCGAGGTTCGTCTGCCTTCTGACGTCATCAGATAGTTAACGTATTGAGATGTTAACGTTCACTGTCTTCAAATTCATACAATGCACGTGTTTTGTAGAACCAAGTAATCTTTCTAAACCCATCATCATAGATCCACCGCCAGTCGAAATTGTCTACAAAAAATTTTCTTCCCGTATGAGAAGATGGGATGGGAAAGCAGCTTCCTCTCTATGGGGCAAACGTTTATAAAAACAATTTCATAATCATGAATATTTCTTTGTTGTCATTCTTTCATTCATTTATTTACTTATTCTAGCTTATTTATATTTTTCGTAGGCCATGGTATCGTGCCACTGCCCTGCTTCTTCTTCATCCTGCTTGGAATATACGAAAGTGTTGCAAGTCATTGTTGAAGTCAGTAATCGATTCATTGCATGCATCGCCATCTGCTGCTCAGACTGCAATTTTGAATGAGATGAGTGATCTTTTGCAGTCCCAGAAGGTACTTTATTATGCAAATTTCCAATGTTGGGAATATTATCATTTAGAACATAACGAAACGAATTGCTTGGTTAACGTTTTCTGATGGTTTATTCCTTCAAGCTTCCATGTCAGATTTAGCTTCATGCAAGGATTTTTCTAAGTGTTTGTTTTTCCCCCAAAGGTAAACGAAGCCGTAGACGTAGATGCTGTTGGAAGCCCTGAAAGAAACTTGAGGAACATTAATGCGAAGACATTTTTAGAAGGGTTTGAAGCTGTTGTTTTTGCGATCGATGAACTGTCAGATGAAGACAAGGAGAAATTGTGTTTGCGGACACTGATTGACGGGAATCACCCTGTTCTTAGTAAGCTCTTTATTTTCGTCTCTCTCCTCTGTCCTTATTTCATTCTCTTTCCTCGTTCTTTATTTCATTCTCTTTCCTCTTTCTCTCTTTGTATTCAGTCCTCGTGTTGCATCAGGCAACAACTCAACTTTGCTTTTTTTCCTTTCCATCTTGATTCACGCTTGAATGCTCGCATCAATTGAAGGCGATCTGACTTGTTTTTTATTTTTCCTGCTTTTGATGTGACCACCCAAAGCTAGCGAGGGCCGTTTACTCTCTTACTTGCTATGAAACTTTCAATCTAAACAGGAATTGTACAGGCGGCTGAGAGACAACCCACATAGTTGTTAGAGCATCTATTTCCTGCGCTGAAGGTCCTTAGTTCAAGGTGCCCTTGTTGCTTTCTCTATATCCCCTCTATCTGTCCACCCGGCAGTAAATGGGCACCGGGATAAAGCCAGAGGAAAAATAGACGAGGGAAGGAACTAACCACCTTCCCTCACAATCACAATGCTGTGTTCCAGGATGGCACCCCCCCCCTCTCAAGGTGCTCCCTGACGCTGGTATCGAGTATGGGACTCAGAAACAGCAATCGACTGGGCAGGCAATAATCCCCTTTCATGCGCCTTGTTCAATTAACTATTTTAATGGTGTGCTTCTTTATTCTCTAGTTGTAACTTCCATTTGCAAGCGTCCTCCAAAATACAGCATGTTAATCTTTCGATGATTTACTTTTTAGAATCACAGGATGGAAATTTGTGGGAGCGTATTTTGAATTCGTTTGATATAGATCTACCAGCGTTTATTCAGAGGAACAGGTGTACTTTGCTTTCAATGGTCCAAGAGGGAGACAGTATTTCGCAGGTATCCTACCTCTTTCATGTGGTCGAAACTAAATGATGCGTCAGTACAGCACGGCTCTGCCCAAATGAGGTTTATAAATTTGAGTGGGTGGATAGTCATTCCGTCCTGCTTAATCTTGTGATTCAATAATTTACTTCTTTCCAATGTAATTGTTTCATATTACAGCAAGGAGCAAAATTGGTATTACATTACTAAACACTTAGTTATATAACGAAGCAATATTGTCAGCAATAAATGAAACACTTTAAATGTATATTAATTATGACTTTCTTCAAGAGAGACTCCCTTAGTTTTTGGCAAGCTACTGTAAAGAGAGCACTCCCTCTGGTGTAACAGGATCATTTGCAAAGCATCGTCCTCAAAGTCGTAAAGCCGTTAAGTGAAAGATGCGAGATAAGCTAATTGATTTAGCTCAAGGTGTGAATGTAATCACATTGAGTAGTTTGAAACAGATCGAAGGGAAAAGTTTAGCAGAAGGTTTTTACAAAGGACTTGGTTTTATCTGTAAATTTGGAAATGTCTTCCATTTGCCCCTGGCAATTTCTCTGTTTCCTTTCAACAGGCCCAGCAGTCTTCCTTATCTACTCTTCTGAAATCGGGGTATCACGCTTTGCTCCCAGATATCGTACAAACGTGCTTAGATGTGCTTGGAGATAACCAGCTAACGTTGATAACAGATCATGAATATGGTATTATGCAGACATCTGATGGAGATGTTTACGACAAGTCCATCATCGAAAGGTTAGCTTTCAACATTCCAATATTTTTCTCTATTAAGGGGTATGGAAAGCTATCAAAGGCTGAGCGAGGACAGATATTTAGCTCTGCGGGTATTGCAAGCATCCTAGGGATGTTGGACTCGTCAGGGAGCTTATATATCAAAGTTGGCACTATACCCCCCTTTGGGAAATTAGGTTCTGTCAGACTGGCAATAGGTATTTCGATTGGCACCAAGCATCTCTCGGAAAATAGGCCCTAAAGACGTAGAGTAGGCAATCCAATCGAAACTCGGTATTGATAGGGGGTTTTGCCCTTTCGAGGGAATCGCCCTCAGTGATACCGTGTCTTGTTTTTGTATGATGATGCGGGCGAATTCTCATTGAAGTAAATGTTGTTTTCTGTAAGTCATGTATTTCCTTTTTCTCCAGTGCCAAGCAAGTTGTTGAGAACAAAAATGTCAAACGAGAATCGAAGGCCTACTCTTTCAAGGAACAGAAATTGGAAATGGAGCTGAAAGCGGTAATGATAGACAAGTTAGAATTAGTATTGAAATAAAGTTTAGTCCCATGCTTGATGCAATCGTCGTCAAGCGCCATTTTGAAATGTTACCATCCTGAGTCACGGTGTTATAAGCTAGTGTGGCGAGTTCTTTTCCTCATCAAACTTAAAACTGAAACTGCGTTGCACGCTCGATTTCAAGCGTAGCAGAAACCAGAGACAAGACTCCCGTTTATTAAGTGGTTTCCCGTTGCCTTTCTCGCCAATGGTGTTTTTATTGTGACACGTGCAGGATTCGAACTCATAACCCCTGCGTTATGAGTCCGCACGTTTAACCACTACACCACGGCACCATGTCGCTATAATTTACCCCAGCTTTGCACCAGGTTGTTATTAATTGATAGGTAGACAGACAGAGGGCGTCGGTGAATGGTAAGGAGCATAGGATTAAACATTGGACTTGCAGCTCAGTGGATGCGTCCTAAAACCACCTTGCTAACTATATCATGAAATTGGTATTCGCGAAGCGACTTAAGAAATTCATCCTGTTTTAAGCATGGCATCGCTCATTTTAACGCAGTTCTTAACCCACACACAGAGAGCCTCCTAATAATCTATTTGCTGGTTCTAGGAATTGAACAAGAAGGAAGGGGGCAAGAAAGCAGAAGAGAAGCCAAAATTGACTAAAAAACAGCAGGAGATGTTGGACGACCTAATTAAGAGTGAGAAGGACATTCGAGAGAGGTTGCTGAAAGTGAGTTTGAACCTTTCAAGATAATTTTGATTTTTTTTAGGCTTTGGGATTTTTCAGTCGAAAAAAAACGAAATTGTCGCAGGGCAGAAAAAGGGTAACCATGGCAAGACAAGGGACCCTGCCCCAACACTTTCTACATTTGCAGTTTTCATTATCATAATGCCTTGTAATACACGCTGAATGCTTTATTAATCATGTCCTTGACTTGCTTCGAGAACTTTCTCTCGTTATGAAATGTACCAGGGTGTCAGGATAGCTTAGTTGTAAGATTCTTGCGCATTGATCCTATGGTCAGTGGTTTGAGTCCCACCTCAACTAAACTTTCACTTAGAGTGAGGAGAGTCGCCAGCTCTCTGTAATCCCAGGCGTAGGAATGATGAGGTGTGGTTACATCGAGAGGAAGGACCTGTACACTGCTCGATAAGCAAAATAAAGTTTCTCAGTGTCAAAATTTCTACCTTTGACGTCTAGGTAGAATCACGTGTATAAAAGAAATGTACCACGTATAGAAGTTACGTTCATATTTTTTCAATGCAAAGTGTGTTAATTTGATCATACGACATTTGACATACGTTGCTAGGCCCGATGAATTCCGACTTCCTTTTAAGGTGAATATAAAAGTCGTCATTTTTATTTTCAGCTTGAATGCCGCTTAAGGAAGCACATCGCATTGATTGAAGTTAGCGTGCAGTCAGTTCCTAGCCATTTTGCCGTGTACACTCCACTCGTTCAGAGTTCTTTGGCAAATCTAATCCATTCCCCCCTGGCCGCTCCACATGCAGTCCCATTATACATTGAGCTGAAGAATTGTGTTTTTCCTGATGAATTAAAGCACCTAGGTAAATCCGCTCTTTAATTTCTTTCTCGCACTAAACAGTGAGATGGCTGGTTACCGATTCAGTATAGTGCTGGTTTTTAGCTTCTCGTGGTCCCGGGTTCGATTCTAGTCCTCGCCAATTCAGATCTTATGAGTAGCAAAGTTTGAGTAATCGGACTTGTGTGGTGGATTGATTCTATTGGAACCGGGGGTAGGTGTCCCGCTCAATATCAACAGATAGGCAACCACTCTTTCTTGCAAACGAAATTGAGATTTTGCGAAGTCGCAGTTCATTTGATGAACAGTTCAGTTCGGTTGACAGTAGGCCGCCTCGACCGATTTGTCATTTTTGTCTTTTTAAACACCTCATATCAAATGCTCGTAACATTTTTTATTCATGTTGATAAGCCACAAGACTTTTCGATCACTGCCCTGTTGTCGCCGTTATTCGAGAACCGAGGTGCCATGCTCTGAAAGGTGTCAAACAAAAAGACATTCAGTGACGAAAGTATGGTTCGACTTTCTGTGCAGTTTTTCAGACCAGACGTTTTACTGCGGATCCAGGAATCAAGTCGATTTGATATTTGAAAAAAGGCCCTTGGTTTACTTAAACTCGAACTGAGATTCGACCAATGTTCACTTGATGTATGATGTTGGCATCGTTTTTTTGTACAGGTAACCTCATTGCGTATGTGACCATCCGTCAGTTGCAGCCTTCGTGTGAGATCGATAAGAATTGGTGTGCCGAAGACCTGCTCAAAGAAACCAAACGTGCCATCCAATCTCTGTTTTCGTTTGTGACGACGAGGAACGTTCCAATGTTGATGACGTACACAGAAAAGAAGCTACTATCTTCGTTGGCTTTATCGTATTGCCTGCCTCTTATTCGAATCGTACTTCGAGAACGAGGCAGTCGAGTGAAGAGTGATGAAGAAACCAGATCTGACGCACTTCAGTTGATGCTCCTTCATAGCAAACAGAGGGCTGTGCCTGAGGATGATGCTTCGCAGGTGAGACTCTCATGGAGTTATCACCCATTTGACAGCTAACTTGAGTTAATGGCTTGAAAGATATTCCACTCAAGACGCTATTTCGTAGTGCTTTTGTAATGATCATTCGTTCTGAGCTCACTGTGGGAAATGTTTTTTGATAATAGTTAGGCCCATTCATTGATTTGGAGAATCACAGATAGATGTAGTCACTGGTACGAATTTAACATAACACATTAAAAAACCAGCCAATATAGCAGCGCTAAATAGTCATTACGTCATTGTGAAAATCGTTCGGGAACAGCTAAAAGGGGAAAACTATACGTGACCAAGAACTGATTTGTTACACGTGGTGACCATTCAACAAAGAATTAGCCAATTTAGACAAAGAAATTGGAATTTGTCCACACGTTCTCCACAGTCACTGTACCTTGTCAGTCATACAAGTGGCATTATTCGTGGCAGAGAATTGAAGTAAGCCAGTATATTATCTTGCCGGAGTATATTAACAGTAGCTGACTGTATTCTGATGGTCTTTTTCACCTTGATTGGCCTTTTGTTCGTAAACATAGCTCACTTTTCATTTCGAGGCTCTGCTGTCTGCAAAAATGACTTGAAGCTCTTAATTTTCTTTTGTATTTTTGATAGCAAAATATGAAGCTTTTGCCAAGGAAAGATCTGCTCTTGATTCTTTCTGACGTCATTGTTAGTGCTGAAGGACACAACAAGGAAGCCAAAATCCAGGTATGTTCAGTGAGAAAGCAACTCTATGCTCACTGTTGTTCCGTATTTGCAGGCGACATATAATCTTTCTGAGCTTCACCAGCTCTTCTCTCGATAGCAGAGTTTTCTTTATTTGTGGTGAAGAAATCCCGATAGATTATGAGCAAAATATTGTTATTGCTTCCTAATATCTTTTGCCAAAAGTTGTCCAACATCCTTTTTATATTATTTTTAGCAAACTGCTGCACAAATTTTGGTCGAAGTTTGCAAGTCTGGCACAGGAAATGGAATATTAGTGGATGACATCCTTCCCATTTTAACACGAAACTTGATGTCTGCTTCGCCAGTCCTTCGTCATTCTTCCCTAGAAGGCCTGCATGCTTTGATTGCCTCGTTCCCTGAAGAAGGCTCGCTAGAAAGAGAATCACTTGCCAGTAAAATATTGCTGGCGAAATATGACGTAGAGCAGAACACAAGAGATCTTGCTGAGAGGTATTTTTCATCATTTATTTCATTTCTTTATTTGCACACGCCTTCACTTATTATTATGCTTCATTCTTTACCTTAATTTGTTTGTTTTTCATGTTTACGTTTTTCAAGTCCGCTCGGCATCTCTCAGTTCTTCAAAACACGTTTATCGTTTTTCCCTTGGTATTTTTCGGGTGTTAGAACATCTGCTGTTGATCCTTCACTGGCATGGTGTTACTTGGTGGGCATTTTTCATCGTGTTTCATATTTTCTCGCTAGGTGAACTGCTCAAATGAAAAAAAATTTACTTTTCCAATCTTTAAATTTCTGAAAATGCAAAACTGAAGACCTTTTTTCCATTGAATCTTTCCTTCAAATGCGCTTTAAGGGAAATTGGTTGCAGAGTCAGTCTATATCTAGAGACACCAATGTTGAGGTTTCTGCATTGTCCCCCGGAAGAGCTGAGCACTGAGAACCGAGAAGTGTTGTTTTTCATTTTTGATTGGCAAATATTCAAACTGGAATGACACTTCAACTAACAAGGATCGTTTTGCACGTGTCCAGCAAAATAAGTTATGATGAAAATAACTGGTTCGCATACTCGATTTCGAGCGTAGCAGACACCGGAGACGAGGCTCTGAGTTTTTTCTAGGGAAGTGTAGTTCATGAGGTGGTTTCCCGTTGCCTTCCTCGCCAGTGGCGTTTTTATAGTGACGCATGGATGAATCGAACTCGCGACCCTTGCATCATGAGTCCATATGCTCAAACACTACACTACGGCACCACAAAGTTATGATAAAGCACCATGAAATGATGAGACTATGATAAGCAGAAATTTATAGAACTACTTTGATGAAAAAGAATTTTACTCTTCCACGTGTTGAAGTAAGGTAAAAAAATGTTCTATTCTCGATACATCGCTAGAGAGGTGGCATCCTGATCCACTGCATTGTGAGGTGGAATGCGTTGTTCCTCTCTTCGTCGTATTCACTCCCAGCTTTACATCAATTCGCCAGGTACCCGTCGTTTGCTGCTGGGTGGAGAACTCTCAGGGTCTCTCTCTCTCTCAGGGTCTCTCTCTCTCTCTCTCAGGGTCTCTCTCTCTCTCAGGGTCTCTCTCTCTCTCTCTCTCTCTCTCTCTCTCTCTCTCTCTCTCTCTCAGGGTCTCTCTCTCTCTCTCTCTCTCAGGGTCTCTCTCTCTCTCTCTCTCTCTCTCTCTCTCTCTCTCTCAGGGTCTCTCTCTCTCTCTCTCTCTCTCTCTCTCTCTCTCTCTCTCTCTCTCTCTCTCTCTCTCTCTCAGGGTCTCTCTCTCTCTCAGGGTCTCTCTCTCTTTCAGGGTCTCTCGCTCTCTTTCAGGGTCTCTCGCTCTCTAAGGATCTTTGTCTTTGTCATATTTCAATCCGCCATTCTTTCTTTTAAGAGTATGGGAGGAAGGTGCCTTGACCATTTCACCCAACGTGTCAACTGAACTTCTCGAAGACATTGTCATACCCCTTGAGAATGTTCGTGTCGCTGCGAGCTCAGCACTTGCCGCTGCCTTGGAGGAGTACCCGGCTATTGCGCCAATCATCAGAGACCAGCTTTTGGAGATGTACGAAGAGGAAAGCAAGGTTTGAACTTTCAAATTTTACGTCTGTCAAAGTCAGAGTTCCTTCCCGCATCGTTTTTGGGGAATTGGGCAACTCCCATTTCCGTTTCTTTAGCCTTCGGGTCACACAGTTATGCAACGACAGTGGATGCTAGAGGGTAAACACCTGGCCATCTGGTAGCACTATGTCTTTGACTTCCATATCTCTTCCATAAGTACCATTTTCAAGGAGGGCAGTGTCACGTACCATTTTCAAGAATCTGCTCTGACCTGAAGGGGGCTTCGAACCCCTCCCTGCCGCATTCAAAGCAAGCATTTTGCCGCTTGGCCGCAGATGCCTTTATCGTCTGATCTCGATCAAATTCATCTTTTAAGATTTGATATACCAGCAATGCTCACATCGCACCACTTCGAGATAATCAAGTGAACGTCTGAAATATTTTAGCTTGCTTTTTTATAGTTGGTTGCTTTTGCTTGAACTGGGAAATGACGTAAAGAATAACTCTTCGTCCAGATACAATCACTTCTGATCTAGATTTCTTTGTTCGTAGATTCCTCCTCCAGTTTTTGACAACCTTGGGCGCTTGGCATCAGCACCATTCATTGATAAATGGGAGGCAAGAGCTGGCATTGCGATGGGACTGCAAAAGATTGCATCGTTTATACCTGTTGATGAGGTTGGCTCACCCTGTGTTTGGCATCATGTATTTCTTTGTAGAGTAGATTAGGTTCTCACGCTTAGTCACAGCACGTCGAATTGCGGATGCAATCCATGAGCAGTTCAGTGGATGGGGCTGATTCTTAGTTTCTTACTTGAAGCAGAAGTCAGCTCAAGGAGCACGACCAACTCTGTCAACGGGTAGTTATCACGCTGATTACGTTTTCATTTAGAGCAAGGAGAGTTTTGCCAGCCCTCTGTCGTTTCTTATGTAAGAATCACCAGACGTGATCAGATCGAGATGAATGATCAGGACGCTTTGATGAGCTTGGCTTGGCAGTATTCTGAAAACTACCTTTTGATTCATGAATCACAGGAATCTTGAAATGATAGCACATTATTAGAAAGGACCAGGACACTGCTCGATAAGCATAGCTTCTCAGTGTCCTAAAATCTACCTTTTGATTCATGAATCATAGGAATCTTGAAATAATAGCACATTGCAAGAAAGGACCAAAAACACTGCTCGATAAGCATAGCTTCTCAGTGTCCTAAAATCTACCTTTTATTCATGAATCATAGGAATCTTGAAATAATAGCACATTGCAAGAAAGGACCAAAAACACTGCTCGATAAGCATAGCTTCTCAGTGTCCTAAAATCTACCTTTTATTCATGAATCATAGGAATCTTGAAGTGACAGCACATTATCAGAAAGGACCAGGACACTGCTCGATAAGCATAGCTTCGTAGTGTCCAAAAATCTACCTTACGAGTCATAATTCTTAGGAATCACGAAGCGCAGGAATCAATGATTACAGGGATCACGAATCGGAGCAATCTTCGTTTTAAGAAATTATGAGCAAGGGCACTGCAAAACATAGCTCAAGAGCCCCATCATCTCCATGCTACCTCACGCAACTAAAAAGATTTTGCCTTAAAATGTCACCCATAGATTTAACGTGGCTCACTGTCGAAAGCCCTGGATAAAAGGCCGAGTGGTTGGTAGTTTTATAAGGCGAGCACTGTCCTTCACCTTCAGTAAAAGTAAGGAGTGTCGCTGGCTTTCTATAATTCCAGCCAGCAGGATTCGCGAGCTGTGATTCCATCGAGATGAAATATCAGGAAACTGCTTGAGAATCATGGCTTTTTAGGATTCCGAAATGTATTTTGGGAACCAGAGTTCTTTTGAATCACGATGTGTGGTCATACCGAGAGGAAAAACCTGGGTACTGCGTGATAAGTCTGGATTTTCAGTGTCCTAAAATCTACCTTCTGATGCTATCGACATGAATATAGCGCTCGAAGTATATCACCAATGTTCAGTAAAGTCACAAAGCAATTTGTCGGTGTAGTTTATTCGAAAACCTTTGACAATTTGGCAACATGAATTTTGATGTATGAATTTGATTTACTTCTTTTTAGATCGAAGATTTGTTTAACTTTTTCGTGCCTGGAGCTCTTGGTGACAGGAACGAGACAGTAAGAAAGCACGTGCTTGATGCAGCAATATCAACAGTGAACGCGCACGGCAAGGTATAATAATGATAATAATAATAACAATGATATACGAATTTGTATACAGGAATAACATATCAGCATGTCAAGCATGCTGTTATCATTAGGGTCCTGTAAATTGGCAGTCGGCAGTGATGCCTTTTTCACGAATCTTAACAATGCTTTGATGCTATTTTTTGAGAACACAATGATTGCATTAACCTAAGAAGGGAACATAGCTGTGCAGAGAAGAGTTCTTTACATGCTCATAAAATAATTACAACACAGAAGACAAAGGTGTCACACGGAACTACATAACAAACCTGTGGCATTTAGCAATTAACTTGAAGTCTGTTTCAAAATGGGTGTCAGATGAAACTGAGTAAGGAATTTACATATGTTCGGTTATGCACGAGTAATGCATGGCTTTAGGTTTGAGTGCCTCACCTGACTCCCATTTTGAAACAAACTTCTATTACAAATATATAAAGGATGCAGAGACATAAATCTATAGGCAGAGAATTACCTAAGAGGCACGAGATAACACGAGATGAGCATTGCTCACGAAGGGGAGGGAGCGATGAAGAAGAATGAAATAGCACGGACATGTCTCGTGACCCTTAAATGATGCTTCGGAGAATTAAGGATTGAAAAACATTAGATAAGCAGAAAACTAAACGTAGGCCAAAAGCATCTTGGCTAAGAATATATGGAAAAAAACTCTAATGAATATATTTTCCAACTTAGCACCCAACAAAGAATTCACAGTATAGCCTCCGAAAAATCTCTCTCCTAACATTCGGTAAAACTTTAGAAAACTGGCATTCGATGCTTCTATATCAGCATTTAGACATCAATAGCTTACTAAGTGAATAAAAAGGATTTATTAACAATGTACAAATATCCACTTTATGTAGCTATTGTCGAGAGAGGCGCAAAATATATAGATGAATCGACAGACAAAGTGATATTCATGATAACGTTGCTCTACGTATTTTTAATGGATAAACGCCTTGTACGAGAAAATGCTGTCATCAACAAAGACCGCAATAGAAAGCAATGGTTGCAAATTTAGCAGTAATTCTTATAGTCATAGTTCACACGCTTTCCAAGTTTCACTGCCCAATCCACGAACTATATCTGACAAATCATCATTCATCCCTAGAGCATGCTATTTATGGAACGTCTTGCCTCCTCGCTGTCCTGAATCTTACAACTTGCCATCTTCCAAACCTAATATCAATAACCTCGATCTGACCTCTCTCTCTCCCCTTAGCCTTTCGCTGTCTTCTTTCCTCATTTCTTGGGGCTTTGTATAGGCCACCATGACCTTTCCTCGACATTATTCACTAAAAAATAGTTAGGTTAAAAGTAGGCATTAAAGCTAGCTAATTTTGGTAATTGAAGGTATCAATTTAGGCTAGCTTGTAAGATGGTGATATTGATATAACGCTAATGAAATAATGATAGCAATAATAACAACATCCAGACAGACATGTGAGCTCCCCAAAAGTTTGCCCTTCTTGGGACAGCACATAATCGGAGAAAAATCTTTTCTGTCTGAAACCGTTTGTTAAGGTTGACAGTTTAACTGTGGAAGAAGCAGTATTAATTAAGAACAATGATGTACAATCAAAGAATAACAGTGGTGATGACTGCAGCATGTCGGTAACGGAATCAAAGTCAGTTTAAAAGTAAATGGAGAGATTCATCTAGATAGAGCTTTGATTTTCCTAGCTTGTCTTTTTTAATTTTTCTAACTAATCGGCGCACCGACCTGAATCGAGCGAAAGAATTGATTCGAATTGTTGACTTCGTCGCATTTTGCCAAAGCGTAATGTTTGGCAATGAAAATTATGCTTTCAAGCATATTTATTCACTAAAGCTGAGAATACGAGAGCTGCGATAGTATTTTATTCCCTTTAAGTATGAGAAAAGTTTTCGAGTGAATAGCGCAGGGCTAAGCCTCGTTCCCTCAGTAGAATTAGATTAATTCGTATCGAACGTATGCCGTATTCAACCGTTTACACGATGCCGTATTCATTTCATGCCGTATTCGTAAGCTTCTTGGTTTTATGCCGGATTGGCAAGCGTCTCCGTGAATACGGAAGGCCAATCCGATATCATTTCGTACCGTATTTAAACGAATGCGGTATCATGTAGACGTAGCCTAAGATGGTTAAAAATTGAGCATTTCCATTATTTCGTTTCGTTCGCAAAACATAATCAGAACTACATCGCCACATATATTTGTGTTGCTATACCTTCGCCTTAATTCCACATTAATGACCTCGAATTCCTTTTAACTGTGCTTTCATGATGCCGACAGCCGTAAAAAGCGATTTTCTTCCTGCAACTAGGGTGTTTATTCACAGAGAATAAAGTGTGGCTGCATATGGCAAAAGAAACCATGAGACTTTACATCGAATAATTCCCAGGCCTTGATCCCACAGTCCGCTTGAGTCAGGACCAAGAGTAGTGGCGGGCTCGTCTCAAACCGAAGCAATCAACGATGGCGACCATATAGGCACTGAATGAGACTCTGATGTCCAACATAAGCCGTTGAAACGGAGACTCCTTCAAATCACCTTAATGTTTTCCACCCTGATGGAAATGAACCTTTTTACGCAACCTCCATCTCAGGATGCCCTGCTGATCCTCGCTTCCGTTTACAGTGATTCATAATTTTATCTCTAAGAAAAGAGCATTCAGCCTTTCCAGAATGTTCAGTTGTCTATGAGATGGATAATGAGAGTCACGGCGAGAATCATAGTCGAAGAGATGCTAGGTCACATTTTCATCTCATTTATGAATCGACATTACCGCCGTCATCGATAAAAACTTATAAAACTACATCAGAACACTAATTTTCGTCGTAGCCCTAATTATCCAATTTACCATTACGCTGCAATTCCCTGAAATGTTGAATTTCTATCAGATGTTTATAGAATCAAAGAAGGAAAAAGGAGGAGATAATGTGACTAAGCGAATCTTACTTCTTTTCTTAGGAAAAAATGGTGGAGTTGTTGAGCATTTTTGACAAATTTCTGGGGACTGCGGGAGAGACATCATCGCATGACATCATTAGACAGTCAGTTATAATTCTGATGGGATCATTAGCCAAGCATTTAGATAAGACGGATCCAAAGGTAACCCGCAGTTTCTTTGATAGCGCAGCATACTCAGTTCTGGGCCCAGCAGAAACCCAGGATTGGGTTATGACTTTTTTACGGAAATGGATTTCTTTGAGTAGAATGTATACCATGCTCAATTCGGATATAGCCGAAGCCAGAAACAGGCCTACGAGATTTTTAGGGAGGTGGACTTGATTGTTGTGGTCTTCCATCGCCTTCCTCGCAAGAGAGATTTTTTTATTTTTCTATTTCAATCCGAACTCACGAACCCTGCATTCTTAGTCCTCACGCTTGAACCGTTACCATACGCCACCACCGATTTTCTTACCCAAATCATTTAAAGTTGTTAAAAATGGGGGTTGTATGAATCAGTGTTTATTCGTATTTGAATGACTGCAGTAGCAACTTCAAAAAGCCATTTCCTACTAATGCCATTCCCAGTTCTGAGCTTTGGTCCCCTTTAACTTAAATTGGCTGCTAGCTCAATTGAAAGTTATTTCAACTGCGTTGCATACTCGATTTCGAGCATAGCAGAAACCGGAGACAGGGCTCTGAGTTTTTTCTAGGGAAGTGGAATTCACCAGGTGGTTTCCCGTTGCCTTAACTTAATTATCAAGTTGTTTGCTTAAAGTCTTTGATGTGATTGTTTTCGTTGATCATCGATCTACTTCTGTTTGGGTTTAAGAATGGTTCAATTGTGAGGTGCTTACTTGTCGATCCTATGGTGAGGTGTGGTCCTACCTTGAGCTTACTTTTCCCCTAGAGTAAGGGAAGTTGCTAGGTCTGTGGAATTCCCGACGTGGGCATGACGGTGTGTGGTCACGTTGGTAGTTACGGCCAAGAAAATGCTTGATAAGCATAGCTTCTCGGTGTCCTGAGACCTTTCCAACTGCTTGTCGGAAGCATAAAGATGTGAGAAAAATTTATCAAATTTTAAGTCAAGTGAGTTAAATATTTTGATCAAAATGATTACGTTTTAGATTCGTCCTATCATCTGGAAACTCATGGGTGCTTTGTCAACACCATCACAACAAGTACCTTTGTGTTACTTTTATTATTTATGCTATAATTCCTGTGAACATTCTTCATAGTTTGCTTGTTTTCTTCAAGCTTTGTTATCATAGGTTTTTCCATTAGAAAACATTCAACATAACTTGTCTCGTGCTTTGTGAAATTTCAAAAATAGAGTATACCAAGTTTATTTACCCCATTGTTTCAACTTTTCCATCCTGTCATGTAATGGTTTGGGGCGATGTTTTCTCTAAGGCGTTTTTGTGCATCTTTAATTACGTCATTTTGTTCACATTTTTTGCTCTCCCATTAAATACCACTACTTCTTCTTCTCCTTTCAGCTTGTCTTGTTAGGGTTGCCACAGCGAGTCATAATTCTCCACCGCACCCTGTCCAGCGCATCTTCTTCCTCCATTCCTGCCTCCCGCATATCTTCCTGGATTGTGTCCATGCACCTTCTCTTCAGCCTCCCTCTTCCTCTCCGTCCGATCTCGTGGTTGAGCACTCTTCGTCCCACATAGCCAGGTTCCTATCGCTTCACGTGTCCGAACCACTGTAACTTTCCTTCCCTCAGCTTACCACAATACCACAGTACTTAAAGCTCTTTTATTCCAATAAACCACCCCGATCGCACATTCTTCGTACTTAGATTTCACGAAGTCAACAAATCTCAATGTTTTAGGTGCAGGAAGCGGTTGCCAGTTGTTTAGCCCCGCTCTGTTCTTCAATCAAAGATGAAGCCGCCAGTCAGATTCAGTCCCTACTTGATAAGGTACCAGCACGTTCCGTGTATTTTTACACCGCCTTGTGCTGTTCGTTTTCTGTGATCTTGGCTCTTATTGTACTTAATGAAATACTTACACTGGATGTCTAAGGTTTCTAATGGTAAACAGTAGGTAGAGCAAGGAGCTTAGAAACATCTTAACTTAAGCTCTGTTTTCACCTGCCCCATTCTAGCTTCTGAAAGCTGAAAAATATGGTGACCGACGAGGTGCTGCTTATGGCCTGGCTGGCATGGTAAAAGGCCTTGGAATATTGTCTCTCAAGCAACATGACATCATTGGAACTCTGACTACAGCAATTCAGAACAAGAAAATCTACCAACACAGAGAAGGTGATTTATGAAATGTTTCATTTGGATCGACAGCATCTTCACCCCTTTTTCTATTGAATTCCAGTCGAAGATAGAAATTGTTCAAATATGAAAATTATTTACTTTTTCAAGTTATTTTCATATCTCTTAACAATTTGATTACAAAAATTACGCAAGTATGTGAACTAATTAAGTGTGTAAATTTATTTTTGTGCAAGTTCAGTTTGAAAATTTTATTTCTTTTTGAAACCGTTACATTGCACATCGATATTCCAACCGCTTGCCTTCTCCTAAATTGGCTAGAAGCAATTTTGAAGTTGAGATTGGCAAACTAATCATTGTTTTACACTAAGTCAGTATTGCTATATGGTTCCCCAACATGGTCTCTCACCAAAAAAAGGCGTGAAATCAAACTAGATGGAACCTACACTAGAATGCTAAGGGTGGTATTGGACTTAAACTGGAAGACGCACCCAACAATAAATCGACTGTATGGTAAGCTGCCTAGGATCTCCTCAATAATCAGGGAAAGAAGAACACGTTTCACAGGGCATTGGTTTAGAAGAAAGGAGGAGTTAGTCAGCGACGTATTGCTTTGGGACCCTAAGCATGGAACGGCTAATGTAGGCAGGCTTATCAAGACATACCCAAAGCTACTTACAGAAGACACTGGTGTACAACTTGCAGGTCTTCCTAATGCTATGGACAATAGGGAGCTATGGAGGGAATAGTTAATTCGGTCCGGGCCACTCGCCCGATATGATGATGATCATGATTGCACTGAGTACCGTATGCTACCCTATTCAAAAAATGTTAAGAAGGTGTCAAGTTTCCATTAACCCTTAAAAGTACCCCGCTGGCTATTCTTCTGCTTCCACGTGCTTCTCCACATTTGATTTCATCACCATCAAGTTACTTCTTGCTTGTTTTAGTGAAATAGTGCACTAATGAAACAATTCTCTCCCAGTCTAGCGGAATAATACACTAATGAGTTGATGGAATTTTGAATTAATGACTTGATGGGCTGTTTTAAGCTAATGAATTGATGAATTTGTAGAATATTTAACTAATGAAGGTATAATGTGGTGAAATTTACGAGCTATATCTTCTTTTAGGAGCGTTATTTGCTTTTGAAACCTTCTGTAATATGCTCGGTAGACTGTTTGAGCCTTACGTGGTTCAGTTGTTACCCCATCTTCTACTGTGTTTTGGAGACGGCAATCAGTATGTGAGAGAGGTAAGCTGATTTGATTCAAAAGCATGAAGTAAAATGGAATTATTTGCATTTTTTCATGAAGTGGAACACTGCGTTGAGTGCTTAGCATTCAATTATCCCCTAAGCACCACCATGCAGTAAGAATGCAATTTTCTTTGTTCATTAGAACAAAACACGGATGCTTTAGACCCCAACTCTATGTCTTGCAGCTGTGGGATCTGGTTACGTCAAGAGAAAGATCAGAGTGATTCTAAACACGCGTTCTATACATGATTCTAAACTTCGCTTTCTCTTCAAATCTCTATTGTGGTGCATGGATCGTATGAACATGATTGGAGTTATTGACACACTGACATTGAAGCCCAGGGCACTGAGCGATGACTCTTTCGTTTCGACGTCATTCACTTGCTTTCGAATTTGCGTCCAAAGCATAGTACATAGATAAGAAGCCAGTAGCCATTGTATCTATCGAAAAGCAACCCCAGAGGAGTCTCTGCTCCATGCCGGTTCCTTCCGCCAGCTGTCTCTCATCAGCCATGTACCGAAACATGACTGCCGTAAACAAACTCTTGATTCAGTGGGGGAGAATGACCGAACGGCTTATGCAGTCTCCACCAGGGGACTGAAGCTGAGCGCGGTCGATTGGGGCCCCAATTCGGATGGGGACCCCACGCGGCTTTCGGCCCGTCGTCCTCCTCAATGTGCTTGGGTGCGAGTGTTTTTGGGAGCTCAACTTAGCTTTGAATAGCTGGAAGTCTTTCCGGCCCAGTTGGAATTAATAGATGAAAAGAAAGAAAGAAAGTCTACTCGTTAGCATTGGTTGACGAGGCCGAAGCAGGCCAATAACTCGCCTGAGTCAACCCCAGTCATATTGGAAATCCTTCGACTGATACCAATGACGTAAATTTTTTGAGGAGGGTAACAGCTGTTCTTCGCTCGCGGCGTTGATTGGAATTGTTTTGATTTTCAGGCTGCGGATGAAACTGCTAAAGCGGTTATGAGAAATCTAAGTGCCCACGGCGTCAAGCTCGTCCTACCGTCGTTGTTAAAGGCGTTAGAGGAAGACTCTTGGAGGACGAAAACAGGTATCAGATTATCTGTACATACAAATTCACGACCATAGAAGGGGCTTAAATTGAGAACTGAATTTGCCTGCTAACCTTGTTATTACGCGAGAGCGAAGATCTACTTTAACTGAAAGGCCAATTTTTGTTAAAGGAAGCGTCTTAATTCAACTCATTAATCCACTGCTGTTATTCCGCATTTTCATTTCGCTGAGAAGTAGAAGCTTTTTAGCAGCCTTCATTATATTCATTTGTTAACAAGACCAATATTGGTAACGTCTTCGATTCTCTGAATTGTTTATATCCTTTATGAATATTCTTAACTTTCTCTTCCTTCGCAAGAGCCTTCAACTTGTCTTCTTTCAAATGAAAAAACACAGTTTATCTTGCCTCCCCTCCCCTCCCTTAAGCCTTTCTCGTTCCTCCTTTGTTGGTGGTTTGCTATAGGCCACCAGTACCTCCCTCTGTCATGACGAACTAAAAAGTACCAAATGTTATTTGCCCTGTGATAACATTTCACATTACATTAGAGATTGAAAGTACCTTTATTCGTTTCAAATTATTGTATATTTATTCATTTGTTTATTTTCACACTTCATTTACCTTAGGGAGTATTGAACTTCTTGGTGCTATGGCGTATTGTGCACCAAAGCAACTCTCAGCTTGTCTCCCAAGCGTCGTACCGAAATTAATTGAAGTTCTTGCGGATTCCCACTCCAAAGTTCAGAAGGCTGGCCAACAAGCCTTGAAACAGATTGGTTCAGTAATCAGAAACCCTGAAATTCAAGGTAATTTACGTTGATTTGCATCGTATTTGAAGTCAACTAGGCATGGTGTGTTAAGTTGTTATCGATTGTAAGAATTTATATGACAGCAAAGCGTCCTCCTTAATTCACATGCAATAATCGTATTTATTCATAATGAAAAATGGCAGACAGCATTGTGGATATCTTGCACAAACTATGCCTCGTTTTCAGCATCTTGAAATGTAGAACTTGTCTCTTGTTCACGACTTTCGCTTTTGCATCATGGCGATCATCAATGAATCCTTAAACGGAACAGTTAATGAATCGTTTAACGGAACAGTTAATAAATCGTTTAACGGAACAGTTAATGAATCGTTTAACGGAACAGTTAATGAATCGTTTAACGGAACAGTTAATGAATCCTTAAACGGAACAGTTAATGAATCGTTTAACGGAACAGTTAATGAATCGTTTAACGGAACAGTTAATGAATCGTTTAACGGAACAGTTAATGAATCGTTTAACGGAACAGTTAATGAATCCTTAAACGGAACAGTTAATGAATCGTTTAACGGAACAGTTAATGAATCGTTTAACGGAACAGTTAATGAATCGTTTAACGGAACAGTTAATGAATCGTTTAACGGAACAGTTAATGAATCGTTTAACGGAACAGTTAATGAATCCTTAAACGGAACAGTTAATGAATCGTTTAACGGAACAGTTAATGAATCGTTTAACGGAACAGTTAATGAATCGTTTAACGGAACAGTTAATGAATCTTTGAACGGAACAGTTAATGAATCGTTTAACGGAACAGTTAATGAATCCTTAAACGGAACAGTTAATGAATAGTTTAACGGAACAGTTAATGAATCGTTTAACGGAACAGTTAATGAATCGTTTAACGGAACAGTTAATGAATCGTTTAACGGAACAGTTAATGAATCGTTTAACGGAACAGTTAATGAATCGTTTAACGGAACAGTTAATGAATCGTTTAACGGAACAGTTAATGAATCGTTTAACGGAACAGTTAATGAATCGTTTAACGGAACAGTTAATGAATCGTTTAACGGAACAGTTAATGAATCGTTTAACGGAACAGTTAATGAATCGTTTAACGGAACAGTTAATGAATCGTTTAACGGAACAGTTAATGAATCGTTTAACGGAACAGTTGTCATAGTCAATTTATGTCGTCGTTGACGGTAATTCTTTTATTCCAATGCGAAAATTCTTACACCCATTCTAATTAACAAGCTTCCAATCGTTTTTGAATGAATTGATTCAAGAGACACGCTAAAATTACATTTTCTATCATGGGAATAATTTTCTTCGATGGCTTATCATTGTCAGTTCGTTTGAAAGATATATATATATATATATGAATATAAATATTTTAATAATTGACGATGACTTCCATTTCCCAGTCTTAATCAGAAATGATTTGCAATCTATTGATCAAATTTGCAGAAATTTCGCCAATCATTCTGGCTGCGTTATCCGATCCCGCTAACAACACCGTGCCCTGCCTTCAAGCTCTTCTGAACACCTCGTTTGTGCATTTCATTGATGCGCCTTCGCTTGCCATCATCATGCCAATACTAGAAAAGGCCAACGTGCAGCGCTCAACGGAAACAAAGAAAATGTCAGCGCAAATCATTGGCAATATGTACGCTTTGACTGATCAAAAGGTGAGTTTCCATACTCTATTTTGGATCTCCCTTACTCCCAAGGGTATCCAAGACACCTTGTGAGATTCACAGTTAGTCACAAATTTCCCCATTGCGTCCGTGGCCTTCAGCTGGGGGGTCCGCTTTGAATAAGGTGGGTCGGGGCTATTTATGCCGTGTGTAGTGGTTAAGCATGCGGACTCATAACACAGGGGTTGTCAGTTCGATTCCTCCATGTGTCACAATAAAAACGCCATTGGTTAGGAAGACAACGGGAAACCACCTCATAAAGCCAATATTCCAAGGAAGAAACGCAGGGCCCTGTTTCTGGTCTCTGCTGCGCTGGAAATCGAGTATTGCTTTCAATACCACACGGTGAAGAAAGACCTTAGATCTCGATTTTTGCTTTGGAAACCTTCCCATCCTCACTCCCCTGAACTATGAAAGCCAATGCGATGGAGAGAACTGTGTTTGTATACGTGACTTTCTCAACTAGCTTTGCTCTTTGCCTCAGGAGGCCCCAAATCTATAATATTTTTATTGCTCCATTATTAGGATTTGGCCCCATATCTTCCAGCCGTCATTCCAGGTTTGAAAAAGTCGTTACTCGACCCTTCGCCGGAGGTAATGTCGTTTTGAATTTTACTGAGTCATTTTTCATTTGTCACAGCGACTTCGTTTTTCAGTTGTTGTTTCTTAGATCAGTTCATTTTTTGACGAATAATTTAATTCCATGATGGATTCTTGCCTACTTGACTCCGTTCATTTGTTCCCTTGATAATCAATCGTTATTCGTATCATCATCCATTCAGTCACTTATTTCTTTATCGAATAGTTTATCGATTCATTTAACATACATTATGGTATTCATTCATTTATTAATTCATTCAGCCTTCATTTATTCCTCATTACCTCAAATTACGATAATTATTGATGATTGTCAAAACGATTTCATTCCTAATTCCACTTTCCTTTTTTAGTGAATTGTGTTGAAGGAAGGCCATGGCGGCTTATATTTTACCCACTTAATTACTTTTTTCTCTCATTTTTGTATAATTTCATATTTTCATTGGTAGTCATTTGTTCATCAATTCAGCTCTTCACTTATTCATCGTGTCATCGTTCATGCGTTCTCGATTAATTGATTATTTATTTTACTATTATTACGCTGTACTAATTATATTACACTTCTTCCATCAAGTGACTCGTGATTCCTCGATTCATTATTTCGTTCTTTATTTGATCATCATTCTTTCCATCACTTCTTTCACTTCTTTTTTATCAGCATCTTTCTCATATATTCTATCCTTTGTTTTAGGTCAGGGGGGTATCGGCGCGTGCCCTCGGAGCAATGGTCAGGGGCATGGGAGAAGATTCATTCAACGATCTGTTGCCATGGCTTTTGGAGACCCTTACATCGGAACAAAGCAGCGTGGACAGATCAGGAGCTGCGCAAGGTAAGAGTGGGGGGTCAAAGATAAGTGGGGGCTAAATTGCTTTTTAGAATGTATGGCTCTGTGTGTGTATGTATGGCTATGTATGTGTATGTATGGCTATGTATGGCTATGTATGGCTATGTATATCTTGCCTTCTTCTTGCTTTCCTGAGTCCTACAACTTGCCATCTTTCAAATCTAAGATCGATAAACTTGATCTTATCTCTCTATCTTCTTAGCTGCTCGCCTTCGTCTTTCTTCCTTTGTTGGGGCTTTATATAGGCAACCATGGCCTTTTCTCAACATAACCCACTAAAAAAAAATGGCTATGTATGCATGGCTGCGTATGTTTGTAATTTCATGAAAAGTCTAAGCTAACAGCGTATTTACAACCTGGTCCACCTTTTATTCACATATATGCGCATGCATCACAAAAAAGACTTATCTGGGTTCGCCCAAGGCTTACATCGACACTTGCAGATGCCAAACTAAATGGGATCGCACCCAATGCTGATAATGAGTTAAACTAACCGGGGGTGAACCTAGGTCAGTTGTGTCCACTCTGCAAAATCCAACCCGAACAACCGCTAACCTGACTCCAACCTACAGGAGGTTATTTTTCGCCACGTGCGTTTAATTGGGGTGATATGGATTAATTTAAATGGAATTAATGGTAACAATGAATTATACAATTAACTTGTATACAAATCGTTGTACAAATAGACCTTTGTTTCCAGTAAAAATATTATGTTGCGCATGCGCGTTACTTAATCCCACAAGTGACGCACTTTGGTTTTGCGAATGATCGTAATTGCAATTGATAGTATCGTCAGCTTTGCGCAGTGGCATTACCGTAGTCAATGAGGTCCAACCGAGACGCGGTTATTGCTAATTGAAAACTTTTCCCAATATCCCGCAGGACGACGTGAAATATCGTCGGCTTTGCAATTTTTGACGGCCCCCACAAGGGCTCCTAAATAGTTCAAGTAAAACAACATTAGAAACTGTTGGATCCACCCGGCCAACTGGGTTCCAATGCCAGTAGGACCGAATCTTGTGCTATCAAGATGATTCTGACAGGTGAACGATTCCAATCTCCCCTGCTGAAAAACGTTTCACTAAGTCCTTTCCTACATCAAATAGTATTCAGTATCAAGTAGTAATCAGTTCCAGATGCTTCCTTAAATCCGTTTAGTATTACGAAAATTGTGCTCGAGTAAATCTGGTTACCCTTTTTTTTTAATTTATTTCGAGTGGGCTGGAAGGGGTTCTGGTTGAACGTCCGTTCCCATGGACCGCTAGGTGAGTTTTGGGACAAGAAGTCGCCCATCGGGAGTTCGACCTAGCTTAACGTTAGTCACCTAATGGAGACTGTATACGCTGTTAGCACTTTGTTGCGTTGTGAATTGTGCAACGAAGCTCCAACGTTAGAAGGTGGCTTGTATTTTGGCCTTGAAGATGTGGAAGGATGACCGTAGCTTAGCTTGGAGTTTTTAAGTATAAAACATCGAACATTCTGTCACCAGAGTTTATTGAAAAAGACACTCAGAGAATTCGGCCACCATTTTTTATATATAAAAGCTGAAAAGACGCTGTTTCTTCTCAAAGCTCTCGATTAAAAATAATTTTATTTTTGAGCGAACTACTAGTGCGAACGCAAGAGATACGACTTCCTCCAGCATTCGACCCCGTTTTTAAAGCAATCCTCTTGTAATTGTGGCAATTTTTTAGAATCGGAGAGCCTTGTGTTAACGCCTTAATTCTAAAACTCGTTTCACGCAATCAATTCAGGTTTGGCAGAAGTACTTCATGGTCTGGGAACAGAACGACTGGACAAGTTGATGCCAGACGTGATAAAAACGACATCAAAGGAAGACCTTGCCCCTCACGTTCGAGAGGGATATCTCATGCTGTACATTTACCTGCCTGCAACATTCGGGGACCATTTCTCTCACTATGTGGGGCCTATCGTGCCATCGCTATTGAAGGTACGTAAATTTTCATTCCAAATTACATACGAGTTAAGCCCACTGACGTAGTGATGAAGGCATGCACATTGCCTTGCTCAATAGCAATAGTAAGGTCAAATTTTGGCTAGTCGCAGAGGTGGGATGCTCTAAATCAGTTTGGCTGACCTGTTTCATTGTTTCCAATTCCCTGGGAGTTTCTTAATCAATGTTTATTTGTACGTAAACATAGATACATATGAGGTGCTGTGACGTAGTGGCTAAGCATGTAGACTCACATCACAGGGATTTGTCGGTTCGATTCCTCCACGTGTCACTTTTAAAACGCCATTGGCGAGGAAGGCAACGGAAACCACCTCATGAATTCCACTTCCCTAGAAAAAACTCAAGAGCCCTGTCTCAATTGAGTATGCAATGCAGTTAACCGTAAATATTTCTGATATGTTACATATAAAACATGCATCGCCCGGGCATCCCCACTTTCCTTGGCATTGTCATCATAATTTCGAAGGTTAGTCCAAGAATCTTTCCAACCTTTCAAGACCGTTATTAAGGGCATATAATTTCAGGAAAATTTGGGGTAAAACTTTACGAATTAATATGTGTATTTCCATCGAAATCAGCAGATCCATTCTGTGATCTTTGAGGCAATGATAATTTCTGGAATTTTCTACTGTGATAAGTGCTCTTGAACTGACTCTGTTGCAGCAGTTCTTCGAACTTTACAACTTGAAAATTTTCTGATTGGCGTTTAAGAAGTAGTTGTAGTTTTTTCTGTCAACTTTAAATTTTTTCCTCGGCAGGGCCTGTCCGATGAGTCCGAATTCGTCCGTGCGACATCACTAAAAGCCGGTCAGCGCATCATCACGGCCTACGCAGACACAGCAGTAAGCTTGTTTTTGCCTGAGCTTGATAAGGGTTTGTTCGATGACAACTGGAGAATCCGCTACAGCTCAATTCAGCTGCTCGGTGACTTGCTCTTTAAGGTAACAGGAGTATCCGGAAAGATGACCACACATGGAGACGAGGATGACAATTTCGGAACTGCACATTCGACAAAGGTTTGCACCCAGCGCTTCGTCGCCTGTTACTTACATACCCGCATTATTCCCTTTCTTAGCAGGCATTCGATATAATGTCAATAGAAGCTCGAGCCAATGTTTTTTTTTCAAACTAGACAGTGTTGTGTAGAATAATGTATTAGACTTATCGAAACATTTGAGTTGGTACAGATGCCTTGGAGCCGTCGTCCTTACCAAAGTACATGAGCAAGTTTTACTGGGTCTTTGAGAGTGACCTATGAATGCTTTCTGTCAGTAAACTCCTTTCCGAGTTGCCCATTTGTGTGACTTTGAGGCGGAATTATTTCGCTTTTTCCCCAAATGATTGTACGTATGTTGTTTGTAGGCCATTATGGATCTTCTCGGCCCAGAAAGACGGAATCGAGTATTGGCAGGTCTTTACATGGGCCGGTCTGATGTTGCTTTCCAAGTAAGACAAGCATCCTTACATGTGTGGAAGGTGGTCGTCCACAACACTGCCAAGACCCTACGAGAAATTCTTCCGTCTTTGTTTTCTTTATTGCTCGGCTGTCTGGCTGGTACGAGTTATGACAAACGACAGGTAACAAACGATCACGTATCATAGAAGTATTTTTTCGGTTTTTGCAAAAATTCATACTCAAGAGAAGCCTC
Organism: Pseudorhiza aurosa; assembly: GCA_964026355.1. Taxonomy (NCBI): domain Eukaryota; kingdom Metazoa; phylum Cnidaria; class Scyphozoa; order Rhizostomeae; family Lychnorhizidae; genus Pseudorhiza; species Pseudorhiza aurosa. The sequence goes on from OZ032120.1 coordinate 6,883,145, forward strand.
AGAATATTACCTTACTTGGAGGAAGATTGCGCAATAAAAATATGAGATCGGTATATTTTTCATTCTGATTTGGCTGAGTGCTTTGTTTTCTACCGTTGATTTGGTCTCAGTATTCTTGTCAGGATCCAACTAAGAGATTGGCTGAGTCCTCTCCCTTTGAACATAAAGAGCCCGGGGACGTTTTCGCCAAACATCCAAAGCCAAAATTTCAGCAAGCTAGAAGATATCGTTTTCGAACCTGCGAAATGATGGTATCTAGTGCGATTATAATCAATTAAATTCGTCTGCAACGGCAGCTCTTTCGGCAGAAAGTTTGTTTAGGATTTCAAGGTTATAGGCTCGATACCCAACTCGGCGCTTGAGTTGCACAGCTCAAGTAATCTGACCAGTTTGATAAATCGTCTTGGAGCTGATGAGCTGATGATAGATATGGTGCTCCATCTCAGAGAAAAGCTTCACTAACGCACCCCATACGAAAAAGGGATCAGGTACCCTGTTCAACGGATCCCGATATTGGACCACTCAGAGCGATATATTATGTACATTCACTTTGGTGTTAGGATAGCTTAGCGACTGAAGTGTTTACCCATCTGATCCCATGTTCAATGGCTCAAGCTCAACACTGAGGTTGACTCTCACTAGCTATCTGTAATTCTAGATGTTAGAAACCTGATGTGTGACCACAGTGAGATGAAGGACCAAAACACTGTCTGATATTCATAGCTTATCAGTGTCCTTAAATCTACCGTATGATTCATGAATCCTAGGAATCTCGAAATGATGTCACACCATGAGAATTGACCAGAACACTGCCTTATAATCACAGCTTATCAGTGTCCTTAAATCTACCGTATGATTCATGAATCATAGTAATCTTGACACGACGTCACATTATGAGAATTGACCAGACCACTGTTTGATAATCACAGCTTATCAGTTTCCTTAAATCTACCGTGTGATTCATGAATCATAGGAATCTCGACATGACGTCACGTTATGAGAATTGACCAGAATACCGCTCGATATGCATAGCTTTCCAATTTCCTAAAATCTACCTTCGGCTCTTCGGTAGAACGTAGGAAAAGTGAATTTTACCTCATTTCTTTGCGACATCATGTCAATCAATGTCTTGGCCCGACTGTAAAATCTACATTTGTCTTCATAAGTTTTCATGTTCCTTTTCCATCCTCACTTTGTCAGACCGCCGGCAGGACACTCGGTGACTTGGTTCGAAAGCTTGGCGAAAGAGTCTTACCTGAAATAATTCCGATCCTCGAGAAAGGACTAGACAGTGAGAGGAGTGACGAAAGGCAAGGCGTTTGCATAGGCATAAGTGAAATTGTGAAATCAACAAACAGGGATATGGTAAGTAATGTCAAGCTTGTCCGAACTGAAATTTTCCAGTCTCTTGTTCTTGAATATTTGTTCTCAGTAACCAACAGCTCGTTTAGAAGCTGTTATAGGACTCAGTGTTCGCGTTTTATCAAAGCAGACACCTGTCCACCAGGACCGTCCAGTTCGGTGATTAATCGACAGGTTGATTTCCTAATTGATTGTGTGATTGATTAAATGATTGATTCATTAATTGATCGATTAATTAATTGACTGATTGATTGATTGAAGTAATTTTCGTATACAAATAACCTTGTGCTAGAGCTTGGTGAGCTAGCCTTTTTAAATTACCTTTTGTAGCAATTAACTCTTACTAAGATCTTTGCTCTTTTTCTAGATAATTATGTTTGAAGATTCGCTGGTTGTAACGGTGAGGAGGGCGCTACTTGACCCGCTTCCTGAAGTGAGAGAGGCTGCTGGGAATGCATTCGATAAATTGCACGATACAATTGCTCAGAAGGCTTTGGACGGGATCCTTCCTTACGTCCTGCAGAAACTCGTAAGCTCTGCACTTAGATTTCGACCGTTTTGCTATGCTTACTTCGCGGGTAACTTCACTCATCCCATTCGGTGCAAACACGCAGAACGCTCGGACGCAGTTTGACGGCTCAATAAGATCAGTGCCTCGACAAGAGACTCATTTATCAGCAATTCTTCGCCCTTTCTTTCCAGCTCCTTATCTTATTTTACCGTTGTGCATAATCATTATGAGATGACCATATCCGTCAATCCCCGTCAGGAGGAACCTCTATGAAACAGTTGATAATCTCAATCCACCTGTTAATCCAACTGTCAGATGAAGCCCACTAACCCCGAATGTTATTTTGCTTATCAACACAGCATGAGACATTTCATTTTAACACCTGGCTTTCGGTTGATATCGTTTCAATGAGACCATTTTCAGAAATTTGCATGGAATGTTTTGCCTTCTTCTTCCTTTGCTGAATCTTGCAACTTGCCATCTTTCAAATCTAAGATCAATAAACTTGATGTGATCTCGCTTTCCTCTTCGACTTTCGCTTTCTTCTTTCGTCCGTTGTTGGGGCTTTGCGTAGGCCGCCATGACCTTTCCTCGACATAATTCACTAAAAAAATTGGGTGCTGTTTGAATATGACGGAACCATTCTCTATTATCAGTTATAATTGCTTTTGGTCAATTTCTTGTAAACTCGATCACCCATCAACTGTAGATGAGTAGATTGTTGTCATCATTGTAAGCATTGCCATTACCGCTGATATCTACGGTTAGCGATCTCTCTTCGTGTTAAATTACCTAACCGGAGCACGCCTTGAATCCGGTTCCAACAAGTTCCTTAGGATGCAAGAAACATTTCAAGTGTCCTCGCAGTTCGCAACAGAGCTGATTTTAGTCACAGTTGTGCTCTTGTGGTAACTCCAATCTTTTTAAGTATCCTTTCAAGCCCTTTGGCATGGTTTCAAGTGCTTGTTTTGCTAGCTTATTTGGTGATATCAAAGCTCATAATTACGAAGGCGAACTAGGAGTTCGAGTAAGAACTTGTTCAACAAAGATACCGATGATGTGGTAGGAACTGTATGATTTGCACGAGTAGTCTGAGATAGCCTGAAAGAAGGAAGGGAAATCGTTACGGTATTCATGTGATCTCTTTTGTATTTAGAATGACGACGAATGCGCAGAAAGAGCACTTGACGGATTGCGAAACGTGATGACTGTCAAAAGTAGAGTCGTGTTACCTTTTCTGGTTCCAAGGGTAAGAAAATCAATGCCGTCATTTCATGCGAATTTACAGAAAGTATTCCTGTTTATGTTTTCGTACCATCGAATCATCTCTGCCGATCGAAATGACAATTGAAGGTTCTTATTTTCTTGATCAATGCAGATGTGACTGTCCTGTGACCGTCCGGTTTCCCCGACCATGTCACATCTAATGCATCTTCATTGGGGGGTCAGTTGCCCCTTTACTTTTGTAAGTACCAATGCTACCCAATTGCATATACTCCTCATAGGAATCCCAGACTATAGCCAATATCTTATGTATAAAAAATACAGCCATAGCACAAGCTCTTTCTTCGATCAAGCCAGATCTCTTCAAAGTAGAGTGTTTCTATTTTTAGATTTAATTCTTGGTTGCCTCATTGGTCACTGTGTCTTTAATCTAATCCCACGGCTCTGTCACTGGTTTAATGGACACTAAGTTGATGCATGTTACCTTGATCCGTACCGTGCTGTGGCCTCTAATCATACATCAATCTGATTCGATTAAACGACTCTATATCTCGCTGGCAAATGTTTCTTGAATCTTTTAGCAGCTTTTCCCCGTTGTTTTGAAAAACAGATCTACAATCTGAAGATCATTCGGAGACGGCAGATGATTAAAACTAAACTATTGTTTTTGTATCTATGGTCGTTCTTAAAGTCGCGCCAATTCGTGCGTACACAATAGAAATTTCGTAGCTAAATGGCAATTCCAGCAAGGTTTTCTGAGTTGAAGAATGCTATGAAATGAAACTAGGTTTTAATAAATTCGTCTTTCAAATTCTCTCAAGAGAGATCAAGTAGCAAACTGGTCTTGTTTTTGCGTTTAAGCATCTGAATTCTGAATGCACTGGTTTGTCAACTTGCGATTTGGCTTTTGAACAATCAAAGTTGCACCCCGTACGAACGTTGATAAGGGTGCTATCCAGAGCCACGGCTTTGCGAGGTAGGTAGAGTTCCCAGGGCCTTGCCTCGTCGCACGTTTCCCTGTTTCGCTCCTGGTGTCAGTTCACTGCTGAGTGGACAGTTTGATGACAACCCTCATGATGGGTGTTGCCTGCCCTTACCATGGCTCAAACTATCCCCGCCGGTCACTTTTGTTTTGCAGACAGATTTATCAGATGTCTCTCGAATCCATGCCATTATCTGTTAAGTATTTTCCAATGCAGACATTTTCACTTGATATTCACCCTTGCAACGTCGTATATTTTAGTTTGCTGGGCAAGACTGCGTTATTTCTACCATCAATCGATTTATCTAAATTGCATTTTTTCGTATGAAGCTTACCAAGCCTCCAGTCAACACTCGAGCATTGGCAATTTTATCGACAGTCGCCGGGGATGCACTTACCCGTCATTTGAACAAGATCATACCAGCCATGTTCCAAGCAATCGATAAAAATTCAAATGAATTCGAACAAAATCAGGTATTTAAACCAACATTCGATTTTTCAAAACTCCTTTTTTCTCTTGTATTTAGTAGTGCCTTTGTTTCCTTTTAGTGGTGCCGTGGCGTATTGGTTAAGCATGCGTACTCACAACACAGGGGTTGTCAGTTCGATTCCTCCATGTGTTACTTTTAAAACGCCGTTGGGGAGGAAGGCAACGGGAAACCACCTCACGAATTCCACTTCCCTAGCCAAAGCTCAGAGCCCTGTCTCTGGTTTCTGCTGCGCTCAAAATCGAGTACGCAACGCGAAAAGGCTAACTTTTACTTGAATTTATCAGTAGATATTAATTAGGCTGCATTCATTCTGCCGAATCAAGTTCAAGTATTTTTTAGGGTTTAATTTTTTCCACAAGAAAGATTCTAAGAAAATCCAAACCCTGGAAGCCTATTGACCATAGAAGATTGATGATTCTTCATCCGCAAAAGTTCTTCGTAACTATCTCTCTCTTTTTTAGTTTGTCTCTCTGTTCGTAACACTCTTGCTTTAAGGCGTTCTCAAAATTTAATTTAATTCAATTTAATTTAAAACAGCTTTTAGATGTCGTAGTTGAGGAAATTATCATGTAGATTCGCTTGTTCGGAGAGGCTGACAAGGTTTCACTCTAGAAAGCGACAACTTGTCGAACGACTTGTTCATCCAAAGCATCAACCCTTCATCTAATTTTGCTATGATTTACTCCTTTAGATATGATCAATTGAAATGTAATTTTACAGCATGACTAATGCAAAGCAGTTTATATGAGGATTGGCAAAAGCAAAATTACAATTAATCGAAACTTTAAATCAGTGCTGACGCAATCGACAGTAATCGTGCGATTGTACGTCATGCGCCTTCGCAGTTTCCTGTACAGTCATTTCTTCCTCTTCCTCTCGTTCTTATTCCTTTTCTTTTTCTTTCTCATCTTTTTCTTACCTTTCTTCTGTCTTTTCCTCTTCGTCTTCCGTTTTTCTTCCTCTCGTTTGCCATCTCTTGCTCTTCTTTACTCAGTTCTTGCGCCACGCAGGGTTTTCGCGGCTGATGCTTTCTCTCCTTCCACACCCACACCTAGAATGATTCTAGATTTGTTTACCTCCCGTCTTATTCTACCGGATGCTTTCCCTATTGTCCCTTATGTCGCCTTATGACACACATGGGATTCTACGGAGGAAGGCTGGTCCCATCGATAGAGATGTATTCTCTTATCTTGTATGTGTTCTCCCCCTGCAGTCTCCTCTCTCCCCAATTGGGATCATCGGCGTTGAGTGTCCAGCATCAAGTCCAAATCTCTATGACGATTTGGCTTGGTTCGTACCGCCAACAACTTTTGGTTGGCCTTTCCGATGCGTATAGGATGCGTGCAGGTCATATAGTGCCCAAGAGCCATGCGGATTAAGATAATCATATAATGTTTGCCTAGCAACAGGCCCTTTGCACTTGATACTCCGTGGCTGGCAAATGATTTCCCCGTTCTTATCGTAACATTGTTGTTGTGACAGTTCATTTAAACTGATTTAATGATTTTGTTGTTGTATAGGCCATCGAGGGAACGAAGGCATTGATTTTGTCAGTTGAGGACTTGACTGGTATCACAACAATTGTCGACCAATTCATTTCAAATGCAGGAAACAAGTCACCCGGAATTAGAAAGGTTATTTTTGCCATTTTTGTCGGAATCTTTTTGCCTAGAAGGGAAGATGACGTTGCTATTGGGAGGGGCTGTTTGACCAGCAGGTCCTTGAGTCGTGTAATGAATTCTACCAGTATGGGTTTATAATGATGATGATAATAATGATATAGGAATTTGTATACAGGAATTATCTATCAGCATGTCAAGCATGCTGTTATCATTAGGGTCCTGTAATCGCTGTAGTCGCTGCAATCGCTGTAGGGTGAAGATTCTCCAGCATTAATGTGTGTGTGTGTGTGTGTGTGTGTGTGTGTGTGTGTGTGTGTGTGTGTGTGTGTGTGTGTGTGTGTGTGTGTGTGTATGTGGGTGTGTGTGTATGTGGGTGTGTGTGTATGTGGGTGTGTGGGTGTGTGTGTGTGTGTGTGTGTTTGCATGTGTATATGTTTGTATGTGTCTATCTGTATTACAGTTAACGATTCAGTTGTTAGGAATTTGCTTTCTAATGTGTCATATTTCTTCAGGCATCAACAATCATGATCAGAGCATTTTGTTCTGGTTGCAAAGCGGATTACAGTGACTTTATCCAACAACTGCTGCAAGTCATACTGAACCTAATGAACGACGCAGATGAAGCAGTTTATACTGAAGCATGGGGAGCGCTAGATGCTTTAATTAAGGTAAGAAAATTCACTTAAAAGCAGATATTATTCTTTTTCATGGAAAAGCAGCAATGCACGAGTTTAAGTGAAGACTGAAAATGGAAAATCACGAAGAAATTGTGTTATGCTAAAAAGCATGTGCATCATACCTTTATTAATCATTTCTTTGAAAAAGCTTGTCGATCATACCTTTATTAATCACTTTTTTTGAAAAACGCTTTTCGATCATACCTTTATTAATCACTTCTTTGAAAAAGCTTTTTGATCATACCTTTATTCATCATTTTTTTTAAGTTAGATATTGCATGATTCGGTCGCCGATGAATGTATGATTGATCAAATGAGCCAATGAAAATTGGAATTATTTCATTAATGCTGGCATATGTATCAATATCAAGGTGAAATAAGTTACAAGTGAGTTGGTAAATGAATAGATGAATGAATGAATAAGTGATTAAATTAGTGGAAAGATAAATCCTATCAATGATTGAATGAATGAAGTAATTGATTAGTGATTTAGCTGTATTAGTGTTAATGTAAAGCCATTGGTAAAAATACCTCAAAACACGTTGATTGACGATGTCTGCTTGGTAAGAGAAGATGAATGCATTTATGCAATTTAACAGTGAGAAAATTCAAGGCTAAATTGATTTGTAATTCGCAGTTTGATTTTGTATTCACCAGAGGTTGGACCCTGCAGAGCAAATGCAGCACATCGGCAGTTTGAGGAAAGCAATTCAGTATGCTGCCCAAGATGCAAGGGAAGGAAAAGTACCCGGATTTTGTATCATCGGAAAGGTGATCACTTCATTTTTGTAACCCCATCTCGAGCTTGGCTTTAACTTAGAGTTCGAAGAGTTGCTAGCTCTCTCTCAAATTTCAGTGTAAGGATCACGAGGTGTGGTCCCACTGAGAGGATGGACCAAAATACTGCTTGAGAAGCAAAGCTTCTCCGTGTCCTAAAATCTACCTGATGATTCATTAATCATAGGAATATCGAGTTGACGTCACACGTGGGAAAAGACCAGTACAGTGCTTGATAAACGCAGTCTCTTAGTGTCCTAATATCATCCTTTGGATGCCAAGTAGGAAGCATAGGGAAAGTTTTGTTGTATTAAAAAGATGACTGTTTGAAATGAATGCAACGAATCTGCATTGAGAATCATTCCAACCAATTAATGTAGCCCTTTTTAGTGCGTTATGTTGGGGAATGGCCATGGTGGCTTATGCAAAGCCTCGACAGAAAAGGACAGTGAAATGCTAAGAGGGGAAGGAGATTGATCAAGGTTATTGATCTTAGATTTGAAAGATGGCAAGTGCTAGGATTTGGAAAGGAAGGAGAAGGCAAGACGTTCCGTAAAGTAGGCGTTCTTGGGATAAATGATAATTTGTGGGTTATAGTTTGTGAATTAGGCAATGGAACTTAGAAAGGGTGTGAATGAATCGAGCTTCTAATATTTCTGACATGCTTCACAGAAGCAGGAATAATATATCTGACCTCATGAGAGCAATACCCGGGAAGAATCTGTAGAAGATGGAAAGATCTGCAACTAAATGACAATGAGAACGAGGTTGGAGAGATTTGGTGAGGTTGAGATGTTGATGAGACGAATGGCTTTGGGCTGGACTTTGTCAAGAAAGCAAAGAGTAGATTTTAGAGCAGCATTCCAGACATGAGAACAGTGCTGTAGTGAAGGATAGGTTAGGGACGTGAACATGGTACTTAAATGAGAAAAGAAACCCCTGGGGTCTGGAGAAGAAGTAAAGCTTTTGAGAGGCTTATTTAGCAATGGAATGGATCTATCATTCCCAGGTGAGATTGAGCGAAGCAGAAAGAGCAAGTTGTGTAAAAGAGTTTGAAGTCCAGTTCATCACCATGGTTATTTGAGTTAGGTGAGCGGTATAGTGTGAAAAGGTGTTTTGATAAGCGAGGAAGATGAAATTTCAACCAGATGAGTTAAATGCCAGAATTAGAGAGATCGAATGGTTTGAAATGTAAAATCTGCACACCAGAGAGAATAAATGCACATACTCCACCATTAGGAAAGAAGGAGGAAAACAGCTCAAAACATGGGCACCCAAGATGAGGAGAGAGAATGGTACTGTTACTAGGGTCGAATGGTTTGATTCTAAGTGTGGTAAGATTCTAGTCTAAGTGAGGAAGAATGCAAATGGGTTTATGGATTGGAGATGTTGGTGTACTGAGTCAGCATCGGAAGATTGTCCACGGATGTTGCAGAATGAGATGGAAGAGTTGGAGTACCGCATCAGTCGCTGCTGTTGTTATTTGTGGGATTCCAAGGCATGGTAAAACAAACAAACAAACAAGCAAACAAAGACTGTCGGCTGTTCTCAAGTCTTAAGGATCATCATGCTAGCTGAGTTGTTTACATGTAAACATCCTACTAATCTAATTTATCTTTTTCCCTTCTACTGTTTAGCTGTCTTGTTCAAACTAGCCTTGCTTAAACTCGTTCCAGGTCCTGCAATACAGTTAATGTTGATTCTTGCATTGCAGGGCATCAATGCAATTTATCCTGTCTACAAGGAAGGCATTCTCAATGGAAGTCCCGAGTTGAAAGAACAGAGTGCGAAACTGCTTGGCGAAGTCGTTTCCTTGACAACACCAGAGGCTCTCAAACCAGCTTTGAATAATGTGACCGGGCCTCTCATTCGTATTTTTGGCGATCGATTCAGCCTCAATGTGAAAGTTGCTATTTTGGATACTCTGTCTCTGTTGCTGTCTAAGGTAGCTCTCAGCTTCTTCTAAAAATGTCGTCATGATGTGAGGAGGACGTAAGACGATTGAACATTCCATTACGTATTCTCATCCGTCCTGTAGCAGTATTTATTCTGCATATCTTCATGCTGTATAGACGTGTATTTTGTAAGGTTGCCCGTTCCTTAAAAGTTTCTACTGCATTGAATTTTCTGTTGTGGACGTGTCCGCTGTATAGACCCCACTTGAGGCATTTCTGCAGTACTCAAAGGTTTTGTTACCGTAAAGGGCCTGGTGCATTCAGTTCAATTGAGAATATGCACTGTTACTGAAGATTGAAGTCTATGCATCATGTCCCTTTTATATAGGATTGAACTGATTTTCAGTCGCACTGTCTCTCATCTTGTTCATGTGACAGCAACTTCCCAGAACCGTCAGTTTTACGAATCACGTGGTAATTTTCTGATCAATAGAATCGGTTTGGGTTTGTAGAGTACTCCCTCCGACTCTTGTCAATTCAGTAAGTGCAAGCCGTGGCGGTATTTTCCCATCGTGTAGCTGTTTCATCTGCCTGCAGTGATCTTTACATCCCCGATGGAGTGACCTGGTGGTGACTTGACACCCCTTGAGATGCCCGAATTCCTCTTGAGATTTCGGTAGCACTTTGATCAAGTGTTGAATTTGATGTGACTTTGCGATTCTCCGACAGGTTGGCATTATGTTGAAACCTTTCTTGCCCCAGCTGCAGACGACATTTATTCGGGCTTTGAACGATAAAATTTTCACTGTAAGAGACAAAGCTATCAGTGCACTAACCCTATTGACTGCTCTTCATACAAAAGTCGATTCCCTTTTCACGGAACTCAGGAACTGCATCAAGAATAATGAAGAAAGTGCTATAAGGTTACTGATTTCCTTATTACTTACCTCCTGAGTGAGGAGCTTTACAATGTGTGAAATTTCTTGTTTCAAGACCTTTTTGCTGTGGATTGGTAGACTCAAGAGGTAGCACTAGTTGCTTTAGTCATGGAGCGATATCAGTGTCGGCTTTTCATCAGTTTTCTGTTTTTAAAACTTTTGATAAACACGAGTAGAATCACTTTATGTTAGATATCTGTAGTGTTAGGCTAGGGTTATGGTTAGTGATAGGATAAGTTATTGTGCCAGAGATAGTTGATTTGATTAGTCATGTGGTTAGTGTTGTAACTAGTGATAGGGCTCATCATCATCATCACCGTCATCAAATTTCATCATCATCATCATCATCATCATTATCATCATCATCATCATTATCATCATCATCATTATCATCATCATCATCATCATCATTATCATCATCATCATCATTATCATCATCATCATCATCATTATCATCATCATCATCATCATCATCATTATCATCATCATCATCATCATCATCATCATCATCATCATCATCATCATCATCATCACCATCATCAATTTCATCATAATCATCACCACCATCATCATCATCATCATCATTATCATCACCATCATCATCATCATTATCATCATCATCACCATCATCATCATTATCATCACCATCACCATAATCATCACCGTTGTCGTCATCATCATCACCACCATCATCATCATCATCATCATCGTCATCATCATCATCATCATCATCATCATCATCATCATCAACATCAACATCATCATCAACAACATCAACATCACCATCATCATTAACATCATCACCATCATCATCATTCATCACCATCATCATCATTCATCACCATCATTATCATCATTATCATCATCATCATCATTATCATCACCATCATCATCATTATCATCATCATCATCATTATCATCACCATCATCATCATTATCATCATCATCATCATTATCATTATCATTATCATCATCATCACCATCATCATCATTATCATCACCATCACCATCACCATAATCATCACCGTTGTCGTCATCATCATCACCATCATCATCATCATCACCATCATCATTATCATCATCATTATCATCAATTTCATCATCACCACCATCACCATCACCATCACCATCATCAATTTCATCATCATCATATTTGCCACATTCAGGGTAATGATAGGCTTGGTGATAGGTATAATCATTTGATCAGTGATATGATTAGGGATAGATTTGATGAAGTGATAAGTGATAGAGTTGGTGATTGACTTAGAGATATGATTATTGATATGATTAGTGATGGGAAAGGGGATATAAGACTGGTGATGTGATAAATGCTGCGATTAGTGGTATGATCAGGGATGGGATTAGTAATTTGATGAGTGATAGAATTGGTGTAAACGGGCAAAATGAGTTGGCTTCTTATTCAGCAGTTCTTGTGAGAATATTTTAATGAATATGGTCACCTTTCGTTTACTTGAACGTATTCTTTATTTTCTCCTGCATTTAGAGAAAGCATTTTAAAAGCATTGCGATCAGTAACATTAACAGCTGGAAGCAAAATGAGTGAAACGGTTAGGAAGAACCTTATTGAAATATTGGTACCACTTCTTGGCTCAACAGAGGTACGAATAATTTCATTTTAAGGGTTTTTAGGTGCTTGTGTTTTTGCTGTGTTCAGTTCGAGTTATGCACCAATTCTCTCTCACATCAGCCAATTATCGTTGGAGCCAGAGCCACACGTGGTTGCTTAATTTTAAGTTTTTTTGTTTGATCATTTTTGCTCTGTTTAGGACGACATCAGAGTTGGCAGTGGTGGCGCTCTTGGGTCGCTTTGCAGTGTCATGTCAGAGTTCGAAATCAAAGATCTTTTTAGCAGCCAGCTTCTCGGTAAGTCATTTTTTCGTCCCGAAAATGGGCTGAGGAGAGGCAATTGTGCCTATCGTTTAAGTTATTGGAAAGAGTCAGTCGCTAGCAGAGAGAGCATCATCAAGTATCTTTACCTAAGGTTTGAGAAGGCTGTTGAGGCATTGTGTAGGCCACCATGGCTTTTCCCCATCATAACTCACTAAAAAAAAGAAATTCTTACGACCTATTATGTCTACTGCATGCTTAGGAAACATCGGATTAACCCAGATGCTGATACTTACTGGTAGCTACCTCCCTTCGGCTCCTTCGAGTCTACTTCAATAGTTGGCTGTTTTTTCTTTTATTGTGAGCATATTCCCATTTATCTCCATTTTAAATCTTCTGGAATCAAGTCCGCAAGATGCAAGTCATTTATGAGATGTTTCTATGTATCAAAAATGTATGTCGCTTTATACAGAATTATTGTTATCATTACGATTGTTCCTGATGATCTTTTCATTTTTCCCCCTTCATTTTTGCAGACATGGATGAATCTTTAGATTGGACTTTGCGTCACGGTCGTACGGTGGCGCTTTCTTACGCAATATTCGACGCACCTGCAAAACTTCATGAGATCATTAGCAACGACGTCATCACCAAGTCGGTTTTGACACAAGCGTGCGCTGACAGGGTATGCACGATTCGTTTTCATTCTTCAATCAAAAGCAATCAAATGCTTGTGTGCAAGCAGCCTCCTCCCGTTCTTTTAGTTGCTAGCTTGCATCCTTCACTTCCGTCGCTTTGATTCGCTCGTTTCTCCTCCAAGTATTCTTTTCTCTTTTTCGAACTTCGCAACTTGATTCGTTTTTTCCTTGAAACGAGGAAGGTGTGTCATCTGGTGTGCTAGAGCATTGCGTGTGCGTGGTTGTGTCTGTCCATATTTTTAAGGTTTTGTGTCGGAAGGACGGATGAGAAGTGCATTTAGAGACAGCTGCAACGAACGGGCGGTAGATCCACGGTAGCTTTGAGTATGATTTTATATGAAGCGCTTTGGCAATCGTACTATATTATTCCTTTTATTCCGCAAACTGTCTGCCATTGCGACCTTGAAAAAGGACTAAAAGATGCCGACTGAACGGTCTCCTAAGTGAAAGGCACCGATGGAAGCATTTCATTTTGAGCTTGGAAGAAATTCCATTAGATGAAACTAGATGAATTAGCGTTCGTAGGTCAGTGTGTACATATCTCATTTCCCCTTGGCCCAGGAAGGTTTTTCGATCAATCCGTCCTTCCTGTTCCCTCATTGCAGGTTTTAGGAAAGCTCAGTCGGAAAGCACTTGTTCACAAACCCTACAGTCAGTCGTTTGTGCTCAACTTCAGCTTCAGGTTTCTTTAATGCAGGAGTCACAAGATCTCTATAATTCCAGAAATGTATGAATCACGAGGTTGTGTCACATCCATCGAGAGAAAGGACTAGGACATTGTTCGATAACCATATATCTTCTTGGTTTCCTATAATCTATCTTCATATGCTAGGCAGGACACAAAGATAGATTGAATGTCCTATGTATCTTTGCCATATATTTCCAATTCTTCTTTTCTCTCTCTTTTCTCACTTTGTATTTCTATGTGTCTGTCACTACCCCTTGCTGTCTTTCTTTTTCACACTTCTCTTATCTGTTTGTACCATGCTTGACAGTAAGCAATAAAACCAAGTCCCAGCTACTAGTACAGTGTTTAGCTGCATTTCTTGAATGGCAGTCAAAGGCGATGAGGAGGCTGTTTAGTTATTAATTGCTTTTGTGACAGGATTACGGGAAAGGAGCGGGTAAAGGGAAAAATTCGAGCGACTTGTCATGTCTAATATCGTTTGCCTAACCGTCACCCTTCTTAGGCCGAATCGCTGTGTAATTGACGGTTGGGATTGATGGCTCTACTTATTGATTGTGATTATTGATTGTGATTATTGGTTGTGATTATTGGTTGTGATTAGTGGTTGTGATTAGTGGTTGTGATTAGTGGTTTTCTTGTTTGCTCTCCTTGTTCGTTGCGTTTGATCATTTATCGTTAATCATTCTTTTTTATGATTTTGTTCGTTGATTCTTTTTTAGCTACTGTTGATCATGCTGTGTAGTGATTGCTGTGTGATGAGTGTGTTACACTAACCACCCATTATACAGCCGAATGCTGAGAGCTTTCTTTTCTTCAATTCAAACATGACCCTTCTATGGACCTTATTTTGTTTCAGATTCCCATTGCGATGTATGGAGTTCATTCCCTGGGTCACGTCATGATTTCCAATGCACTTGCAGGAAAAACGATCCCAGGAAGCATCGTCGACGCCATGCGAAAGGTCAGAACTCTTTCAGGCTAGATTTGTGCGATCAAATGAGTGAAGGGGCTCTTTTTGGGGGGCTTTTTTTGGAAGGCGAACCCATTCAAGCTCAGTCTCGGGCCCGTCCACACTACACCGGAAGGCTGTCGGAGCGTCTTGACTTTCATACCGGATAAAGCTTCCGTTCACACTACACCAAAGCTATCCGGTATGAAACGCTGCGATCATCGGGATGAAAATCACTCTGTTCTGGAGGTGGCATGGAAATCACTCCAGGGTGGTTTCAGTGTTATGTGAGCACTTGAAGTGGAGAGTTCCGCTCCGAAGCGTCGGTTTCACTTGAAAATATTCGTGCGACAAGATGGCTGCGATTAAAGGAAAGATCTTTCAGCGCCAAAATGGTGCAAAAGTATGCAAGTAGGAGTAGCTGTGAGGTATAATGTGAAGGAGACATTGCTAAGCGGTGCAACGTGAACAGACGGTGTATCCGGTATATTTTGAACCCAACCACAATTGCTCTTTTTTAGTTTTTTAAAGTTGGGAAGGCCATTGTGCCTTGTAGCAAGCCCCACGAAGAGGAGAAAGAGAAAGGTTAATAGTGAGAGACAAGGTCATGTTGGCTGATATCGAATTTAAGAAATTCAAGCAAAATTACCTATGAAAGATGGAAATGTCTGCAACTATCCACTGCAGACGTTTCTGCTGTGTGTGCTCGACTCATGACCAAGGTGTTAATTTTTTTTTAGCGCTATGGGTTATACCTAGGTACATGTGGGGTTAGCGAGATTATCCGGTGCGTTCCTTGTTATGTCATCCACACCTTAGACTAATCCAACTGAGGACACATTTGAAAGCAATCTAAAACTGGTCCAGCAGATAGAAGACCCGAATGAGAACAGACCCAAATGGCTAATGGATCCGTTTGAATTCTCGCTAGTGTGAGCGGAGCACGAAAGCGTAATATTTCCTTATGCGTAGTGAAATTTTCACCAAATTCAGTTCTTAGTGGAGTTTTTGTCCTTTTGTGCAGGACTATAGGGGCTGTCACTATGAATACCACGCGGAGCTTCAAAAGAAGTGTTCTCATGAGTTTGTTGTGTAGGCTGCATGTAATTTAAAGAGTTCCCTGTTAGCTCTGATGTTTTTAAGCTCACATTACCAGCACAACTAACCAGGATTGATTATGATTCAAGTCGGAAGTCAGGTCGAAATTGATCTAACCAGTGGAAAAACCTAATTCAGATTATGGTAGGAGTGCAACTGGTTTTATCGCTGTTTTTGAAGAATCGTTTATGGAGTGGCGGAATATATTGACATGAGATCAAGTTTGAGGCTGTTTTGCAACCCAAGCCGGGTTGAAATTCGAAGCGGTTTCACGGTGTCGTCGGTCGCTACAAATATCGTCATTTTTCGCAAGCTCACGTTCCTCAAAGCATGCTTCTAAAATTTTAGTCCAGAAAATTGTCTCGATTTCCGATTAGATGGAATGTTTCATTTCGTTAAACCGAGATGAAAGCCTTAGCCCATTTGTTCAAAGTGGGCTGAATCTTTTGTCATGTAATCGCGACTTTGCTTTTGCAATACTTTTGACTGTATTGAACATCGAGCTGAATTTTAAGCTTATTTAAAGTTATAACCATACTGAAATCTCTCACGTAATCGACCCCTTAGGCCAAGTTTTTTGTATTGAAATCCTGTGCTTTTCTCTCTCACCAATCTATTTCTCTATCTTGAGATGAAATGCTTTGTTATGATAATTTCTGATCAATCACGCAACGGCATGATTTGATTAATACCTCAAGGGATAGACAGGAAAAGGGCATTAGTGATTGCCAATAAAGAGTATCGTACCACGAGGCCATTGAGAGCATTTGCCAACAATGCATGTATTAGCATTCTCAAAGTGGCATTCTTCCCCGGCACTTCTCTACCATGGATACCACATCATAATCCCCTTTCATCAATTTCCCATTTAAACATCAAAACAATGAACTTCCGTGTTTATCACAACTTACGATAGTGCATCAAATGCTTCTAATGCCTTGATTGCAATTTTTCCTTCGCACTTTTCTTGACTATTCTATGCTAAATTCTCCTTTATCGCCCACCATATGCACCTTTTATCAAGACTTAAGCCATTAGCACTGGGCTATGTGCATGAATTCGGTCAGTGTTCATTCATTTGCTTGTCTCTCTGTCCTCAAGCTTATTGCTTATTCGGTAGCCGTCGTGCAATTCTCCTTTATCGCCCGTTTAATAAGCAGGTTAACATCATCTGCATTCTGAATGCCGCATCTAGTATACCTACAGTCCTCTTTTGCCTCCAGTCTCTGCATCTTCTTCATCTTTGGTAGTCAGATTTTTTAGCTAAGTCATTGTGTAATTCGACTAGATTTGCCGTTTGAAATGTTTTAACTTTAGTCTAGCAATCTTTGTCAACTAACTAGCCAGTTTTCGAAATCAATAAGATATTCGTCAGGTGAAAATTGTAGTAGTAAAAATCAAGTATTCGTCATTCATATCCAAAAAGTGAGGTGCAAATCGTGAGGAGTAGTCAGTCGTAATTGACCTTATCTTGGATACTTGAATCGAGATGAAGCTTCGATTGTTACAAGGACTGCGAGGGGATAAGCAAAATAGGTTGTTGTAGCCGACGTGTACAGCATGAACTCGTGAAATGGAAGCACACCACAATTAGTTTTTATATTTATATAGAAGCTGCAGCTATTATGAAAGTTCCTCTGACTTTAATAATCCAGTGGTCCTGTCTGGCTCGTCAGTCTGGCTTTTTCTCATATGTCCCCCTTTTCTGTCACCTGTTCATTTATTCCTTCCTCCATGCACTCCTCTATTCATCCGTTCATTCCTTCATTCTTCCTTTCATTACTCTCGTTCCTTCATTCATCCCTTCATTCCTCCATGCACTCATTGATTTTTTCATTAATTCCTGCATTCATTTCTTTCTCCTTCATTAATTCCTTCATTTCTTCATTCCTCCATGCAATCATTTATTCCTGCATTCATTTTTTCATTCCTGCATTCATTTCTTCGTTTCTTCATTCCTCCATTCATTCCTTCATTTCTAATGGAAACAACTCATGCGTCAATCTACCTCTGAATACCTTGCAAAAGTGCTGCCATGGCTCTATCATACCGCATGCTGATCTTCAATTGTTAACTAGATCTTCTTAATGTGGATTGCCTGTTTAGTTCAAACTCGTTTCAAATTTATTTCCTGTTTACATCGCAAAAGTTGCACATTAACAAGATTGAATGCACTGCGCTGTTGCTTTTATCAGATTCCATGAATACTTTAACACCGTTATCGTGCTGGGCATATTGAAGTGATGCATTTTGATTTATTGTCCGTTGCGTAATCCCTTCCATTCATGTGATATATTTTGATGATGTAGGCAGCTTTATGCAAATATGCTTGCCAATGCATTGACAAATAGATTCCATTCACGACGGAAATATAGATACATAAGATACTACAACTACTACTAACACTACTACTACTACTACTACTACTATTACTATTATTACTACTATTACTACTACTACTATTACTACGTCTGCTACTGCTGCTACCAATGCTGCTTCTAGTTCTTTTACCCACAAAGTGGAGTCGCCGTTGTTGACTATCAGATATCAAGTCTGCATCTAGGAATCGAACTGGCAACCCCTGTGTTGTGGGTCCACATGCTATACGGTGTTGAAAAAAGGCATTTTAGTAGAAGGCATAAGATTTTTCCATTCTCGTCTACGTCATGATTCCACGTCTCGTCATGACTGGCCCTATTTTCTCTTCCATTTTGTCGCATCTTATCCTTCCTTTTTAGTTTGGTGTTTATACTTTGGTATTGTTGCAAAGATGCTGCCAGACAATTATGAGTATATACTGGGTAATATCTTCACTGTCCCAATAGCTCCCAATATCTTCATTGTCCCAATAGCTCCCAATATCTTCGTTGTCCCAATGGCTCCCAACATCTTCACTGTCCCAATAGCTCCCAACATCTTCACTGTCCCAATAGCTCCCAATATCTTCACTGTCCTAATAGCTCCCAACATCTATATTGCCCCAATAGCTCCCAATATCTTCTTTGTCCCAATGGCTCCCAATATCTTCGTTGTCCCAATAGCTCGCAACATCTTTATTGTCCCAATAGCTCGCAACATCTTCATTGTCCCAATAGCTCCCAATATTTTCATTGTCCCAATAGCTCCAGAAGCAAAATTGCGTTTTCAAGTATTTTTTGTTATGAAGTTACAGCAAGCATTGCTTTATTTCATATGCTGAAATGAAAGGGTGCTTTATCATCCAGTCAATAGAGTAAAAAGAATATAGGTTCTCTGTACAACGTTACTCTTCAGTTTTTCTCTCCCAAAGTTACCTACAATCTATCTTCTTTTCTAGTTTGAAGGCTTGTATTTTCGTAACAGGATCGTGGTTTGAGATGTGTTAAAATATCTGACGCTGTGCACTAGTTATGCGCCTTACTTGAATAATTCCCGGGGTATAATGGGACCAGCGTATTTTATGCGTGCCTTTAATGGCAACTAAGAAGTTGGTGGCAGATGTACACCTGATACTTTATAGTCTCCATTGACAACCCTACTTCGTGGGAGATGCCTGTAGAAGCAGCAGCAGTAGTAGTAGTAGTAGTAGTAGTAATAGTAGTAGTAGTAGTAGTAGTAGTAATAGTAGTAGTAGTAGTAGTAGTAGTAGTAGTAGTAATAGTAGTAGTAATAGTAGTAGTAATAATAGTAGTCGTAGTAGTAGTAGTAGTAGTAGTAGTAGTAGTAGTAGTAGTAGTAGCAGCAGCAGCAGCAGTAGTAGCTAATTGATAATAAGCTGTTGACGTTTTACAAGAAATCTGTCACTCTAGCTGAACAGCTTATTTGCACATCTCAAATAAGTACACAGCAAAACTGGTCACTGCAGTTTTAAAACTTTTAGTAAGTCAATTGGGGTATCCTCTTAGAACGTCCGTTAATTGCTATTGAATTACATTCGTTATTGATTCCTCTTTATTTGCGATTTTTTAGATAAACTGTTTCCTTAAACCAGGATTCAGATTCGAATTAAAAAATTTTCATTATTATTAATATCATGAGTATTTTTTGATTGCTCCCACTTCTGGGTCCTTTATTTTTGATAAATTTTCATTTTACATTTTCTGCTGCTAGCTGTTGGCCCACTTTGAGTGTGTTTGCTGGCGTGGGTAGGCGTTTCATTTCATTTGGCTCAATCAAGGAGGCTAGACCTTCAGTTGGAGCTGATTTGCAAAGGGCGTTCACCTACAATTCCATTATGTAGTGCCGTGGTGTAGTGGTTAAGCGTGTGGACTTGTGACACACACGTTTCACATTAATATCCCATTGGTGGCAAAGGTAACGGGAAACCACCTCATAAAATCCGCTTCCCTAGAACAATCTCAGAGCTCTGTCTACCTGTTTTCTGCTATGCTCAAAATCGACTATGCGACGCAGTTTTTATAGTTTGTTATGGGGGCTTGCCCATTTCGTAGTTATCTACCCTTCCCGATGCCAACTCTCCATATGTATTCTGCCTTGCAACCCGCACTGCGGTTCTCCATGATCCACAATCCCAATAGCAGCGTTTCATTCTACACATAATACTTATTGTTATAAATTCAACCCAGTCGGTTAGCTATTACCTATTACAGAGATTTTTGAATGAAGTGAGACTAAATTTGAAGAAAATCACCTGGAGACTTTAACTTTACATACCGTGCACTTGAAATTACTATTCTGCACCACACGGATTTAACGTTAAGTCGTTTTGCCAGGCCTGGACAACGAGTTTTACTCATAGGGTGATGTCAGTGATGATGATGACAATGATCACGATGATCACGATGATCACGATGATCATGATCATGATGATTATCATTATGATGATTGCAGGATGAAATTTTGAAGAAGTAAAATTTGAAACCGTTTAAAAGCCATGTCCAAACGATTTTCCGTAACTAGTTTTATCCATTGTAAGCTTTACACCATATTATGTATCTTCACATCTTACTTACACATATTTCTAATTCAAAGCATTCATTGGTTGCCAATTTTGATGTTATAAATTTCTCATTTTTCTTTTACAAATTTTTCTTTTCCTCTGCAGTCTTTGCTTCATTCTTCGAGCGATGTGCGTCTGACTGCGATGAAAACATTAAGCTATGTTGCTGAAAGAGTCCTATCGTCATTAGAACCGAATGTCATCAAATGCTTTGTTATGGATCTGATATCATGCTGCAGGGATCGAAACACATCGATCAGATCGGCATCTGAACAAGCTATGATCTCCCTGCTGTCCTTAAGAGACGGCGATCAACAACTGGAGGTAACTTTTTCGTTCATTTTCCTCCTCTTTAATGTCAACGATTATAATATTCACTGCTATTTACTTATCGCATTGCTGTGCATTTTAGCTCATTCTCCTATGCTTGTTGCGGTTTCGTGTTGTAGTGACTGAGCAAGCGGACTCACTATTCGTGGGCCCAAACTCTGCGCGGTGCACAATTGGAGCTTTTCCCTTGAGGAAGACGATAGTAAACTGCCTTGGCTAAAGCCACTGTCTCTGGTTTCTTCTAAGCTTGGAATCGAGTTTGCCATCCAGTTAGTTTTAAGAAATCCGCTGTCATAGAAGAAATTCGAAGCCCTGTCTTCGATTTCCTTAAAGCTTAGGATCGAATTTTCTATGCTGCTCATTCCAAAAAGTGCACTTGCGTAGAAAAAACGCTAGGATCCATAATTCTTATGCCATGTTCGAACTCGAGCATGTTCTGCAGCCTCCCATATTTGCAATATTCAGCGTAATATCTTGTTATTTAACTAAAGTTTAAGCGTTACTTCCGGTTGCTGAATGTGAATTACTGCGAGTACTGAGTGATGAGTTTCCAGTCCATCAATAATGATAATATAAGTTAAGTAAGGCAATAGTAAGAAAAGTAAGTGCGAGTCCAATGCTCAAGGCGAACTTCGGAAGCAAGCACTTTGCCTGATAGACACCACCTTGAGCCGCGTCGTTGGGAAGTATGGTGACCAGTTCAATTCTTTGTCGGATTTTCACACCACCTTTCCGCCAGGTGCCCATTTACCTTACGAGTGGACGGATAAAGCCGTGCAAAACAGGGAGGTAGTGCGGGACAGAGTGCGGGAGGGAGTGCGGGACGGAGTCCAAGAGCTCCCGTTTGCATGGCAGTTGTTCTCACAACGACGTCAGCTACTTTTACGATCTTATATGTGCTACCTAAGAAGCTTATTTTCACGGTAGTGTCAAGAACGAGAATGTTTAAAGAGGGTGTTTGAGAACTAAACCATAATCTTAGTCATGTCAACAGTTTTAGGACATCTCTAATTGTCGGAGACCCACATGGTTATTTTAATGCGGATGTTTCCATTTCACCTCTCTTTGCTTCCATTGATGGGTGCTTTGCTCCTATTGACTCTTGGCTGAGTTTCAAATTTTATCAACATGCAGATTTAAATTTGGTTTTCGAACGTGCCACAAGCTGGCATGCTGAAGGACTTGCTGGGTGTCTGCTTCGTGGACTGGTACCGATTCTTCACTGCATCTGGTTTTTAGGAGGCAATCTCTCCTCTGTGAATTTTACAGGATGTCAGTTTAAGCATATTTCCTTGAGCTGAAAGGGGGGGGGTTATTCCACGAGCTATATCGCATCTTTTTGGCTCTACTTCGTCTGCTCGTCTGATAGAATCTAAAATGTTACTTTTGATTTCAAATTTGGTACCGCCAATGTTAAAGCGACCATTTGCAAGATTGATGTAGATTTTATTGCACCTTTTACGAGAAAACCTTGTCGTCTTAGCATTGTTGAAAATTGCGATGGAGATGGTAGACTTTCGAATCTAAAGAGCAGCATTTTCGTGATTTGTTTTTGATGAAATGGTGAGGATTGCTCTGGTTCTCCTTGATTTTTCATCCTCACGGTATATGGGTGTATGATAGATGTCCTCCGAATGTCCTTTGAAGAAGTAGGAGAATATGGTCACTCCTCTTTTTATGCGGTGAAGCGTGAAGGCCGTTTGAGAGGAAGCATGTTGGACAGCGTAATTGGCGATAGAAAATTGGCCTTGAAGTTACTGTTTTGTGCTTCAAAGAGCAAACGAAGCAGGGGACGAACGAACGAAAGAACGAATGAAAAGAAGGAGAATATTGCTGAATAAACAAATAGGCACCTAAGAACTAGGTTAATTGGTTTTGTTGCGTGAAAATATTTGTTAAGTTTAGGGTAAATGAAGTTGGTTTGAAAGAAAGATTAGCAAAAGACTGAAGATCGAATTCTACCTGGAGGTAATGGTAGCAGAAAATGCGAAAATGAAATGAGAGCTTTGAAGCAAGAAATTAAAAATGCAACGGATGAAAATAGCTAGACACTTACTAATGCACAATGTACCGGCGAAGAAGTAACTGGTAAAACTTTTGGATGTCTTCAGGGAACAGAAGAGAGATATCTTTCCTTCAGAAAAATACAACGATTGACGATCTGAAGGGTCTAGAACAGGGGTGGGCAAACTTTTCAGCACAAGGGCCGGAGTCACAAATTTTAAGTTTTAGGGGACCGCACAGCAAGTTGCCAAGTCTGTTTCAAAATTAGATTGTCCCGCAATAAAGATGAAATATATGCTTAAATCTTTTGAAAATATAATCCATTCTCAGTATGGTGAAACTTTACATGTTTATAAAGAGTTTATACGGTATCAAGCGATTAGAAAACGAGAATAACGGGAGAGTTTTTGCTTGATACAAGTTCTTGGCGGGCCACAAAAAAGCATTCGACGGGCCGTAGTTTGCCCATCCCTGGTCTAGAATCAACGGTGCAAGAAGCAGTGGGAATGGCAAGGACATGATTTAACGATCTCATCAACATATATCTAGAAGCTGACGGTTATTGCATTTACGAGGCCCTTTGTAGAAACGATCGCTTTAATGTTTCATTTGCTGTCATGTATTTAGGATTAAATGGAGCATGTTTCCCTATTCTCTGGCTTTAATTCGACGATTAGTGTGATGGCAAAACTCGAGTATATTCAACGGAGCCGTCAAACGGTCGTTTTAGTTGGAGTGCCAGATGTTGCTCATCGTCAGGTCGCATTGCGTTCCATTGTAACGCAATGTTCGCCGTGTTCCTTTAAAATTGGTGGTTTTCTCCCGGCTTACACCATGTGCAGGTGTTTCTTTTCACATCAATTTAGCTAAAACTAGCTATGTTTTTTTCTCAAGAGCCTTACGGTGGGCGAATTTTTCCCAAGAATTGAGAGAAAGTCATTCAATTCGTCACAGCTTGACTGCGGAGCAGGGTGGACAAGCCTCTTCGTGGCTTATAACTGCATTTGGAGCAACCTGCTAGCTGCTTTTTCAATTATTGACTACCTACCTATCCAACTTGGATTTGATATAGGGTGCCCGCAGCACCAAAGCGCGTATGAATGGAAAGAACGGTACACTGTAGCAACTCGGC
Organism: Pseudorhiza aurosa; assembly: GCA_964026355.1. Classification (NCBI taxonomy): domain Eukaryota; kingdom Metazoa; phylum Cnidaria; class Scyphozoa; order Rhizostomeae; family Lychnorhizidae; genus Pseudorhiza; species Pseudorhiza aurosa. Next base: position 6,907,310 of record OZ032120.1, read on the forward strand.
AAATATGACACAAGAAGCATATGATGACGCATACCTCAGTAGTGATAGCGTAATGCTTATTACAAGTCATTCTTCTCTGGCTGTCACCGGTTTGCAGTAATTTTGATAAAAGTGTGATTGATTTCTACTTGCTTTTGTATGAAGAGATTTGAGGATTTTTATCTTCTCGTAGGAAACGTCTGCTCTACTATCGAGCGATGTGGCTGATAAGCTGCGCGAACTACGACGTGGGAACCTGAGCAAGACGTTACATTCGAGCGATAATGAGGAGGGCTATCTATTCGTGGTGAATCTACAGGGACAGATATGATGTTACAGTTTATTGCAATAAAGTCGATGCATAATTTGGTGATTTAATAAGATGGTTGTTTTTCCCCGATTCCTGCCAGCAAATTTTTATGTTTTCAGTCCATCTCTGAGTACTTGTGTATTTTGAGTCAATGAAAGACAAATTCACTCTCAACCTCGACTTTTTCCTATATTTCCTTTCCCTCTTCTTGCAGCATTGGGTTATCATTCTCATGTATACTATCAGAAATTCGAAATGTTTGCAAGGTATTGCTGACATGCTTACAGACAAAGCTGTTTATCGCAAAATGCAAATATATTTTGTTTTAGAAGTCACAGAAATCAGAGCAGAATCTTCAAAAAACAGTAGCATTGTCTTTTCAAGAGAATAATTGCATTCTTTGAACAGGACTGAAGTGAGGGATTCTTCCTCGCTTTTCGCTTTCAATGTATAAACGGCCCTTGTGCGTCCCATGCTGCCATGGTGGTCCAGCTAAGAAGTGTTAATTTCTTCATAACCTGATTATTAAGTAATTGGCGTCTTTTTTAGAGACAGTACCGGAACATTTTTGAAAGCAGCAGTATTTTTTCTGATAAGTGGGTAGTTTTTAGGGCTGGTAGGTCCCTTTCGATGGTCGAAATTTTGCTTGGTACTGAGGCCCTAAACATTGTCGGCCTTCGTGTTGATTGAACATCTAACGGGTTCACTTTCGTAACACCCTCATTTATATAAAGTTTTCTCTGCTCCGTGGCGTCTTCTCACGTTCACTGGATATATTCCTACATTCGATAATGCCTTCAGATGGATGGTCTTCCAGCGTGTTTTCAGTCTACGCTGTGGAGGAGTTTACACATTGAAAGCGCCTTGTCGCATGTATAAGCGCACTGGATTTTACGTGCGGTATCCTTGCGGTGCTTCTGTGGAGGAGTACCAACATATCCAGTCGGCGCATTTGTTTGGATAACCTAATTTGTACTAGGATACATGCGGTAGAGGTTGGATTGTGTTTTGAATTGAATTTTTATACAATTTGCTGCAGTAGGACGCAGCCTTTGACTAGCATCTTTACAACAGTAGCATATGCAGTCGAAACAAAGAATCGCTTAAACATCGGACAATTGCACGCTCTCTGCAGCTGGCCTTATAAATTATTCCTGAATTGATTAGATGACCTCTTCTAGAAACGCAGCACAACAGAGTGGCAAATATTATAATCTGTGGCAGTTGTCCAACTCATAACGCGAACTAGTGCTGCACTTCTTCTGTTCAAATACTCGTATGAATCTGAGGTGAAATGGAGCACTTCGGAAGGAAAGTTTTTCCCACCGTTATTAGCCTTGCAACGCTTCCGTTCCATATACTCCCCTGGGTCACCATTGAGATGGACGCAAAGTTCTTTTCTACATGATCTCAGACATTTGCAGCTAAATTTTCATGGTGTCATTTGAAGATGACGATTACATTGTATTTGCCCATTAGATAGCTAGTTGATTAGTTAAGTGGTTTGTTACCTGGTTGATTGGTTATTAGTTTGTTAGTTAATTGTGTAGCTAGTCAGTTCGTTCCGTCGTCTGTTGATCAATTGTTAGCTATTTGATTGATAAGTAGTCAGTTATTCAATTAGCTGCTCAATTGGCTAGTTAGTTTGTTAATTGATTGATTATTTAGTCTATTACTTTGTTCATTATTTAACTAGTCAATTATTTAATCAGCTGATCTGTTAGCTAGTTATTCAGTTGTTTGTTTACTTGCTTAATTATATTATTGCAGACAGATTGAATCTTATTATCTAAAAGAGACATTAACTTTCTTAATCAATTGGTTCTTTCCACGAATCTTTTCATTCATTTTGGTTTTCGCAGATAGCGTGCAGACGATTCGAGAGGTGACAGCAAGATGATCAGAGAAGCCCTTAAATAAACTTACTGCCACTCAGGCAATCTTTATGATATCAATTTTGTCAGCTTCAGTTATCAGTCTATTTTTTTCCTCGCGATTTCCCCTCCCCAATTTGTACGTCCCAATGTGGTAAACTTAAATAGCTATCCAGCCGACCCGCTGTCATCTCTCACAGCATAAAGCTCTTGCTCCCTGGAAACATTTCCCAAGAACCTATCGATATTATAACCCCTTTCCAACCGAATGACTATGGATTCGGGTCGAAGAAAGCATAGGTGGACAGTGTGGAAGAATGGAACGGTCAAGTTACGTCTTACGCTAGAGAATGATTCGGGATCGACTGGGAGTCATCTTTGGGTGTCGCACCAACTCCCCCGATGGTGGTACCTAGATGACGAGTGTATGAGATCAAGGTAGTTTCAGAATGGATTGGCAGATGTGAAAATCGTTTGGTGATCTTTTAAAGGACCACTTAGTATGAATTCGGCTCAAGAAGCTGTCTAGGAACATTCTCCCCCCGAAACTTACGCTCGGATAATCTAGAGATATGTCAGAGCAACTTTGCTGAGGGAATGAGCAAGTTTAGCCAAACTAATGGCCCCCCCGCGGCTTTAAATAGGAACAGTTTTATTGACCAAGTAAAATGCTAATTGATTGTGACAGACAAAGTAAGCCGACTTGTTCGTTGATTAATATTTGACAAAGGGATTCATCTAATGCCGCATGAATTCACCAAAAGCCTAGGACATAAACCTGCGAGAAAGGCACTTGGAATTAAAGAGAGAGACTGCTGAAGCCTTTGTCGGCTTGGTACCTGTATATTTAGGCTAGTGAATCCATACATAGAATTGTGCTGCCATTGTGTTCCTCCATAGAAAGTCGATTCCTTTTAATTGCAGTGCCATGTAGTTAGACAATTTCTCCGTATATTCCTGCATCCTATTATAGCATGGGAAAACACCAGCTCTTCTTTGTCACCGCCCCTGAAGGGATTCGCATATCCACCCTGAACTTTTGTGCCGTTCTGATATTGGCTTTGTGTGAGTTTTGAAAACCGTGAGGTCATTGATGAGTACTGACTCTTTCGAGGCGAATGTCAACGAAGGGTATACTTTATGGTGAGTGCCATACTCCGCTTGGTCACGTTTCTTCCGATTCGCGTTCGCCGAGTCTCTGCTTGTGCCTTCAACAGTGTGAGTGCCTTTTGCCGAGATTCCCTTGTGACGTCGACTTGTTTAATGTCTCACCAATTCACTATTATCCTCTTTACACTGGTAGTTTTCATCAGTTAAGCTTTGACTTGCTCAGCCCTTGAATTACGGTGTATTCGAACGCCGACTCCCTTCAGTTCACCACGTGCGAGAGTTGCATCCATATCGTGGCATCAGATTCAGCTGTCGTCTTCACCGCCATTCCTGCATGGGCTTTTGACGCTGTTCAATCTTCTACTGTTCAAACTTCTACCTTCTACAACCTTCAGTTGAGATTGAAGAAAGAGCAGAAAACACCGAAGAGAAGCGAGAAATTCTTCCCATTCTTTGGTTTGCTTCGTATACCTGTTGGGTGATATAGCCTTTTCATGTCTGATGCTTGTAAGTATGTAATTGTGGCGCTTTCATTTTAGACTTACATTGTATAAATATTTTATCATGGCCCCCTGAAAACCAATCTATTTTGATTGACGGGGCTACCGTGAATAAACAATTTAGAATCAAGTGGACCTTGCTTAAATGCTCAGTTAACTTAGAGTGATTCATGGTGCATACGTTTTATTAACTGCACAGAAAAGGACCTGATTTTTCAGCATGTTAGAAATGCCCATGTGCCGAACGAGTGAAGTTTCTTGCAAGAGAAGAGAGAAACAGGACATAAGTTTGGCATATTTCGTTTTAAGTTCACTAGGCCACTCATTCCTAACTCCATTACCTCTCCTCTCTTCATTTACTTCTATAGTTATGCATGCTAATTTCAAGCTAACTGATGTTAGCAGAACATGGCAGCAAGCTGATCTACAGAGGCAAATGGCTTCGCCTCAAAGTATAGCATTTTATTTAAGATGCAACACCATTTGTTCTTGTTTCCAGTGATTTTCGTTAAAGCATGGCGCTTTCTTATTAACAATTCTGGTTCCCACCTAAATCTTCATCCTTTCTAAAGCAGTCAGTTACTTTCAAACTGCATAGCATGCTTGATTCGAGGTTATCAGAAACAAGAGACAGGGCTCTGAGCCTTTTGAAAAGAAAGGAAAACACGACCATATGTAAGCTGAAGAATGCCGATCGTATACTGTACGTTGTCAATTATAATGTGCGGGATTGTCAATTCTCGCTTAAATATCCTCAGTGCATTCGACGTATTTGAACGGCTTCGAAAGAGACTCTTGCAAAGATGAGAAAATGTGCAGCCTCTTACTGGTTATTAATGATCGGGTGACTTACAGCGCTCAAAGTGCAATTAAAAAGGGAGGCAACATCATGGAAACCATTATGCGATCGCTCCCTACAGTATATTGCAAAGAACTAACGCGGTCTTAACCATGCACTCACTTATTTGCTCTAAAGAGGTCGCGACCATTTAGTATTTACTGACGTTACTAGCAGTCTGGACGTAGGAATAATTTTTCCATTAACGGAACTGGGTTACAGCTGAATGCTATTTAAAAGGATTATGCCACAATTCGTTTTAGACGTTTCCCTGTCGAAATCTCTCAATGGTGATTATTCAAATGAGGCTGGTTGGGAATCATACTGAATTTAATGAACGCTTTCAAGTCAGAATACCACGCCAGTAGTACATCATAAGAACTGCACGAAATAAGTTCAAGAAGGAACATTCAGAGGCGATAATAAGCAAGATTGATGATGGGCCCCTCAGCGTAGCCTGTTGATTTAATCGCTCACTTTTGATATTGCATACGCAGCTTCTGGGGAAGCAGCAATCCAGATTATTCTTACAGAATACTTAGGAATAGATTCAACACATAACTTAGGAGGTGGTTTATGATGAATGCATTAAGCATTCAATGAAGGAACAATTTGTAAACAAAAAATCGAATGAAGCAATAAGCGAATTTTTCCAAAATTGAAAATCGGTAAGTGATGGCAAAGCATGCCCGTGTTTTGATGTTTTTACATTACCAAGATACGTGGTGTGGATTCAACGATCAATTTAAGAATTTCGTTAATTGGAGTTGGCGTACGCCGTGGTTAGAACACATGCCAACTGTGTTTAAGGCCCGGCTTGGCCCCAAACTCGTGCACGTTTCTACTCGCCCACTATCGGTCTAGTCCGCGCAGTAAATGAGTCCCTGGCGTGAAGCTGGGGGTTAAGTACGGCTACGTAAACCATGGGCCGCCATGTCCTGGCTTGGGTGTCTCTTTAGCAAAACGACCGACGTTTTTGCTACTCGATGGCTCACAACACGAAGACGCGTGTTTGATTTCGTACGCTACTGGGCCCTATTCTCGGTATGATAAATTACCGCCCTTGGCATAAGTTTACGTCAATATGAACACTGCAGTGTGTCCTTGAGATCCCTTCTCCGAGAAGTGCTCGTGCCGGTTTGGTGCCCTTCAACGCAACTCCTCGGTGGCAATTCATCGGCACATGACAACTCTCTTCTGCAGTGGTAATGATTCTCCATTGTATCCCCATAATACCTTTAAGCATGATTCAATTTTCCCCGGACAATAACTTTTCAATTCCTGTTATCCTATCGACGTGGCATTTTGCTTTACCTAATCACGGCATTCTCCGTCGCAGGAAAACAGAGGATTATTGACAAGGCAGTTTTTGATGGCATCTGGGAAGGTGATTTCTTTCAGCCGTCCCAATTGCGTATCAAGTGGATTCGCTTTCCCAGCTGACATGGTGGTAAGTAATTGTAATTGCTCTTTTCTGTGAATGACTTGCTGCGTTCTTCATCTAAGATGTTCTATATTGCGGTGCCGAAGCAGTCATCTGCCTACAGAGCTAGCAAACACACTTATCGCGTGTCAGTGCCATGTCTGAAGAACGCCTGCACTGAAATTGAAGTTATCGCTAGAAATCTACCGGTTTTTCTGATGAGTGATTCATAGGCATTTTGAGGAAGGGGCGACTGTAAATCAACGCAGTATTTGGTTTGAAACTGAAAAATGCATGAACACAATTCAGCAACAAGATCTAACAAGACTGCGCAATCCTTGGCAATTCATTGCCTTTTAGCTAACGAACTGCAGGTCTCATTCTTTGAACGAAGAAGCATTGCAACCAGATCTTGTAGCCTACTTATTAGATTCAGTCTATTTATTTAAGTTACTTTGCCCTCTGGTGAGTACAGCTGTGGTCTGTAATTACGTAGCTGATGCACATATCTTGCTTGCGATTCTAACAAAAATCATGTTAAAATAGCTTGGAAGCAGATGCCAGCAGACCCTTCAAGTTGTTTGCTGACAAAATTCTGAAGCTAATTTGTGCCTCTTGTCTTCTCATGTTATTCACAAAAAGACCCCCTGATACTTGACAGATATCCACACTAGCTGCATTAAACAAAATAGCAAAGAATAGCTCCTTGGAATAACCTTTGTTGGAAATTCATGCATAAGCACCACACCAAAGACAAATATAGAAAATATGGTTACAATTTTAGGGACTTCAACAAAACGCAATACTTCTGAACCAGAAAAAGTTAGCGGATTTTACCCCCGGTGCATTAGAATGCCTGTGCATTTTATCTGCCCAGCTATTCCTCTGTGGCATTGCGCGATAGGAAATTGGAAAGTAAAGTTGATGCAGTTAGTATAAAACAATCACAAATCGCTTTGAGGATATGTCATCATATTTTGAAGAATTATATACCAATGAAAACCCGTTAGCCATTTACCAATGGAATCTACAGTTGCTGACTGCATAAATCTATAATTATCAGAGTAAAACTGAAATGGAATAAATGCTAAACTTGTGGCTGAAGTATTTGTTGAAATGAAGATCGCACATAGGTTTGGAAGTAATGGCAACTTGCCTGTACCCCAGTGCCATGAACAAGTAAGTGTGGGATAAAAACCATCGACACAGACACGCATTCATTACCAGTAGATACAAAGGATATCACACACTGACAGAATCGAAATGGGAAGTGAAGGGTCATCGTTTTGAAAATTGCAACTGCTGACTTTGTAGGGCTTTTGGATAAAAATGTGATAGGAAGGAAGATGTGGTTAAGATTAGTTCATTTAGATTTTTTTTCGTGTCCTTTAATGGTTGGCTTTAATTTCGTTTGCTGTTGTCTCCTTTCTAATTCAAATAGATAAGTTAGTTATATCATTACTATCATTATTAATTTCACTATCACCATCATTATCACCATCATTGACATCATAGATATGAGAGAAAGCAACAGTTGCAATGCCACGGGGGTCAGCATCTCTTAGTTGTTCGAGTCTTTTATAGGACGAAAAATCCCACTGGTTGATTTGAAAGTCTTCTACTGTAGTTTACCGTGTTTGCAGGCGTACAAATCGTTAGGTCGAAGGGAGAAAAGATACTTCCTGATGCGTGCTCCCAAATCAGCAACTTTTCCTACTTCTTTTAAGTGCAGCGAGGAAAGGAATTATTCATTTCACCTCACAATACCGAAGCTGAGGATGGCAACTCTCTTGCAAGATAATCTCCATTGCAAATGTCGAGTAGGGGGTGCAAATTCCCTTTGATGGCTAGGGATTTATCGAGTATTGAAATTCAATTTGATAAGGAGTTCAGAATTGGAAAGGTTTCGACCTGAGCGTTTCTCCCTGATTCACTTGAACATTTCCAGATCTTGGACATGAGTTTAAATGAGTTTGTAGAGTCCTTTGATAATCTCATACCAGAAAGCTAAGAGTTTCCACCATTTCTTCATCCCACAAGACTTTTTAGAGGGGCCTGAGATTCGAGAGACTAACAACCTTGCTTGCTAATGGGCTTACGTATCTAACGGGATTATTTTCCTTATCTGCATTGAAATGCCACCTTGCCAGTACTATTTGATTTAGACGTCAATGAAATCGTTCTCATCATAGATGCAGGGCCGCCGAGAGGTAGGACAGGCCCCGGGGCAGCTCATAGAGACGGGCCCCCTTCTAAATTTCACTTTGATATCATAACAACATGTAACATGACAAAACAGCTTGAATTTCTTACGGGCCCCAGGGCAGTTTCCATGTCTATCCCCCCTCTCGGCGGCACTGCATAGATGCACTGAATAAGTCTAAAGAACCCCACTCTATAGAAATGCCGCGTAACCAAGCAATATGTCCTTCCCAAGGCGAGAGTTTTTGTCCGCTGAAAGGTCTATCCTCCCCTGCGTTGTCGGCCGATGATTGACATCGATGGCTAGAGAATCCTAACTAAAGATAGACGCTGATAGCAAGCATCTTTGCTGTGTCCAAATATCATATTTCAACCATCTTTCTACAGCCTCTATGTGGTCCGATCGTCTGAAGCTTTTCTTGGCACACCCCACATTTGGGGCTCAGTATGGCGTGACATTACCTGAGTACCCACACCGACTTTTAGACAAATCTTACGAGCATGCTCTGTCCGTTTGAAGGGGAGCAACGCGCTGTTATCAGAATTGATGGGCTGTCATAAGCACGTAAGCTTCTCCTTGCGGTAGATAGGCTCAATCCCAAATGCGACTGGCAATGCATGGTTCGTTGATAAACCCTTTCGCTTGGTTATCCGCTAGTCCATCTATTCATCTTCGGTCGGCCTGTTATTGGTTGGCCTGCATTCCGTTATCTCAGTGCCTTCATTCCGGTAAGCTGTTGAATACGTCACTTTTCAGCTTCTTCCAACCATTCTACGGTGCAAGTATGCACCCGTGGTTTGATACCAAACAATAGCATGCCACATCATACATGAATATCTAATACATCCAGTGTTATGCAAATATGTGGTAACAGAACAGGTTGCCTGCGATGCACGTGGCTTTTGTGAAGGCGTGCTTAAAAGGGGACAAGCTTTGTTGTTTGTCGAAAAGCAGCATTGCTTCTTGATTTTGAACCGCATTGCTTGACTTTCACTGCTGTCAGCGGTCATCAGTATTAAGAGCAGGACCTATCACTTCTCCATTCAGCAAATTCACAATTATCTATGCTGTTTTGAGATGCTGCAAAAGATTTCATAGAATGCAATGAAAACTAGTTTTAGCTAGCCATCGTTTGAATAGGCAGCTTTTTTCTGGATTCTTTCCCAAGAAACGATGATAATTAAACAGATATGATTAACTGAGTTTTTAGACTTCTCCGACATTGATTCAGAATCGGTTTCTTCAAAACAAGGAAAGCTTCAGGATGACTACAGATGCAATTATGCTGTTAGAAGAATAAACGAATCAATCAATAAATCACTCAATCAATCGCTCAGTCAATCAATCAATCACTCAATCAATCAATCACTCAATCAATCAATCAATCACTCAATCAATCACTCAGTCAATCAATCAATCAATCACTCAATCAATCACTCAGTCAATCAATCAATCAATCACTCAATCAATCACTCAGTCAATCATCCACTTGATTACTCATTCACTTCCTCCAACCTGAGTTCATCTATTTCTATCACATTGAATCATAGCACTCAAGGAATCAGTAAAGCTGTTTCTTTCAACTAGCGACGTTTTAATTCATGATTTATCATGCCGTGTATCTTTGATGGTGATTCTGATCATTATTTCTGACGTTTTACATTCTCGTGATGATCAGACGAAAATCTGTTACATATCATCATATTACATTGTCTCAAAGCAGGTTTCTGATGAGTATCACTAAGCAGTAATTAATATTGTATAAGACCAAGACAGAGGGATCAGAAATAGACTTGCAAAACGTATGTTGGGAGGGCTACTTTCAGCAAGAAGCTGCCGCAAAAATGACAGCTCTAGAAGTCAGATGTGCACCGACCCGGACATGTTGCAAATTGCATAGAAAAGCAAAAAGCAAATGCATTATTTCGCCACACTGAAGATCTTTTTCGCTGATACTAAGCAGGGTAAATTTTGTTAAAGAAAATTGGAAAAGATAGAAAAGCAGGGTATGCAAATTGCAGAGACAAAACTATGTAACTTGCACTCGGGTGCGTTTCGCACATTTCCATCCACGTCTTGATATGCCACTGTCTTATTTCGGCCATTATCCCAAGTTTCATTCCGAATGCCAGACGAAACGGTCCTCATCAAGACCTAATTATGCTTTCGCTGTTATTGCAATATGGAAGTTTCACATTGAAAGCATTCACTCGCTTATCTCAGACAGGTTACTTCAGAATACGTCAAAAGGGTACGTGCCTAACCCTGATTATACCACGCCTTTTTTGCAACGACTCTCTTCTCCGTCATTCTCTGTCATGTTTGAACCCCCTGAAAGAAGAAGTCCTACACCACCAGCTTGGTTACATGCAATTGCTATAGTTCAAGGCATAAGTCTAATGCGTATCATAACGCCTTAGTCTGGCAATTTGCAAACAACCATTGTGCAAGAAATGAAGCGTTCTACCTGCAAGTCTTTGTAGCTATGGCTACTGATGCCAATACAAAAGGTGTTTCAAACAGAGATTGTTTTGACAGTTAATATTTGTGTGTAGTCGCGGGATGGGATGAGGAGATATCAAGAGGTGAAGCAACGTCAAATTATCACTTCAACTCTGCAACTTTCGTCCTCATCTCGACTTCATTCAGCTCACAAAGCACGGACATCGCTACAAAGACTTGCGAAAAATCCCCCTTCCAAAAAGGAAAACTTTGATCTGAATGATATTTTTTACGTGTTGGGATGGCTCAGTTTTTGAAGTGCACGGTTACCGATCCAATTATCGGTAGATAGAATCAAGTCCCGAACTCTTATTTAGAATGCCAAGAGATTCCGCCCCTCTGTTATAACAGGCGTTTTGGCGAAGTCCCATCGAATGGAAGGACCAGGATACAGCTTAATAAGCACGCCATTTCAGTGTCCTAAAATCCACCTTGGGGTGCTACATAGAAGGTATAAAAGCAAATCTCCATGACCCAAGGGCGATGTAGTGAAGCCACCACGACATGAGTACAGTCTTTCTAATCAGTGCAAAAAGCAGGTTTTAAAAAAGCCATAGTATAAACAGACGAATGACAGCTAGTGGCTAGGAGAGGATTGTTCCAGCTTGAGAATGATTTTTTGTGATGCATCTTGTCACATGTTTGACAATCCAGTAACCCTGACTTGGCTTAATGTCAAGTACTGCTTAAATATGCTGGGCTGGTTCATGCTTTCGATTGAAAAACTAATCTTGAAAATCATCTTACTATACCGTATGTTTAAAAAAGAACAAACTTAGATATAAGTGCCAACGCAGTGGGGGGGGGGGAGGGGGAGATAAGTCCAGAAAAAATTGGAGATTGGCATTATTGGGGAATAAAAAAGAATTACAAACTTAGTATAAGTTCCGCTTTTACAAACAACGCCAATGAAGCTCACCAAAGTTTGTTAGGAGAGAGGAGAAGCATAGCGCCATGCCTTTCTTAATGAAAATGAATGGATTGGTAGGTGAGCCATCTTTTTGACATTGGAGGGGGGATGCTCGCCCCTCATTGCTTCCCCTTGCCAGTGCCACTGAACTAGAGCGACCAGTTGCTCCCTTCATTTTTATTTCTCTTGCCCTTCCCGTGGAAGGTGCGATCTGATTTGGGGGGGGGGGGGTAGAAAAGGTTTCCTTCCGAAGAGAAGAACCTTACTGAAGCATCGATGGTTGGTGTTGGATGTCCTTCCCAACGCCGTCAATAACAATACCGGGATTCGAGCCACGTACCGTCTGGGTATGACGTCAAGTGCATTGTGGCGCGTCCCTACTACAGGTCATTCCCAAGATATCTCCGGTGTTCATCCTTGATGCATCGAACATTTTCTCCACAGCTTGCTTCGGGCCTAAATTACCGGTTTCATAAAGGCGTTTAATCCAGCATACTGCCTTAGAAGATTGAACAGAATTTCGGGCGAGATAGGACATAACGGTACTTTTGGAAGACAAGATTGCAATAAAATGAAGCCGTCAAAAGGTGCTTAAGAAACCCAGTTGACATAATACTAGGTCGCATTACAGTTTCTATTACCAGCATTCGATTGCAATTTTTGGATGTTCCGATAAAAAAGGCTGCAAGTCACAAAAGCCGTTTCTTTTTATTGAAATGTTTTTATTTTGTGACGTGGATGTAAATCATTACAAATTAAACAAAGCTTCTTGAGAGTTTCGAAACTTAGTGACAAAAGATAAGAAGGTTTTTTATCTTGGACACATGTGTTTTAGCTAAATGGCTTTCTGTTTTACCATCCACTCTTCTGTCATCCCGGACCAGTAAAAAAGCACAATTTAAGGCTTTGCCCCACTAGGTGGGGCCTTTTTCCGACAATTCTTTTTGACTCTCAGGGAGTTGAGGGGATCAACGGGCAACCCGACCGAACTTGGTTGCGAAGGGAATGGGACCCTCGCACTGATTTGGCCAACTAGTCAGATTTTCTTAAGGGCATCTGCCCTGCTCGGTCTTTTTAATACTTTTTGCCGTTTTCCTCCTCTTTTTAAAGATAAACTCGAGAATGCTAATCGATGTAAGCTTTTTACGACCATTTCCCTAAAAAAGGAAATGGAATTACACCACATGAGTTGTTTATGGCTAAGATTTTGTGAACGCGGGTCCTAGATTTTCCAAGAAAAACTGTCAGATTTGAAATGCTTTTTCTAGTAGGAATAATTCCCCTGTGATGAATCAGTTCTTATCACGAAATGTCTCATATCACTTAACGAAATTAGTGCCCTTTTTTGCCATGGTCTTGAATTCCATTTTACTTATCGACTTGTATTATCAGATTCGTGCTTCAGGGAAACTTAGGCAGCTGCTCCACCACCGAGAAAGCCCTTTCATCAGAATTCAATTTAAAATACAATCGAAAACCTCCTGAATATGGGTAACCTGGTGTATAACAAATAAACAAGTAAACAAGAAGCTGATCAGTGAATTCTGCCATGCTCTTTGGTAGTGATTTTCGTATGCTCTGCAGCAAATAATATAATTGCTAATAATTAAAATAGTTGCGATTATGATGGTGATAATGATGATGATGATGGTGATGATGATGATGATGATGATGATGATGGTGATAAATGATGATAATGGTGATGATGTTGATGATGATGATGATGATGATGATGATGATGATGGTGATAAATGATGATGATGGTGGTGATGTTGATGATGATGATGATGATGATGATGGTGATAAATGATGATGATGGTGATGATGTTGATGATGATGGTGATGTTGATGTTGTTGATGATGATGTTGATGTTGATGATGATGATGTTGTTGATGATGATGTTGATGTTGATGATGATGATGTTGATGATGTTGATGTTGTTGATGATGATGTTGATGATGATGATGTTGATGATGATGATGTTGATGATGATGATGTTGATAAAGATGATAATAATGACAACGATAGTAACGGACTCTCCTCAAATCAAATTCTTTTGTTCAAACCATTAATCACGCCTTAAAGGCGATTTCCACTCGCTAGTGATTTCATTGATACCTATGCAAACTCATAGCTAGTTCAAGCCAAATTTTGCCGTAGACGGTGGAACAGGTGGTTCAAGGGATACTGCTAATCATGATAATGAAAAGTTAGTCCAATGTAGGCTGATAACCTGTGACACACAAACAATCACGGTTGGTTTTGCTAAATACGACGAGAACTCTTTCTGCCAGGTTCATGCGGATCATTTGAAATCCGAAGAAGGAGGGTAGCTTCTCTTTTAATGTTCGTTTGCTAATTTTTGACCAATCTGTTGACGTTGAACAACTACAGTGTTAGTTTCTCACTCCATTTTAAATCGTCTGCTTTACTGCTTTACCCAGGGCCTGTTCTCTTAACATTCAAACACATATATTGTCAAGACAACAGGAACTGATTTACATACAAAAGAAAAAAGAAAAGAAAGGAGGAAAAAATGGGGAATCAATCTGAGTTGCCCCTTCTACGTCTCCTTTTCTCCACGCGTGAGTCAACACGCCGCTTTTCGAACATTTCGACGTCTCTTACACACCGATTTCTCCAGTTGCTTCGATCACTTGCCACTTTGATGAAAGCTGTTACAGCTTCACTCATACCACACGAATTCAGATTTATTTTCAGCGCGTCCTTGTACCGTTTCAGAAGTGCTCCAGTTGAACGTTTTCCAACATTCAAACACACATTGGACCATGCAATTACCAGGGGTCGTTGTTGTGGCCATTTTCAATAGGTTTTAGGGTAGGTTTATAGCTACTGCGCTTCTTCAAAGAGCCAATGATCGGTAGTTGGTCGTGAGATCTGGGCTCAAATCCCACTCGGAGTTCGGGGTACAACCAGCTCACTACCAGCTCACTGCGACTCCAGGCGTCACGAGGTCTGGTCACACCGGGTGGTATGACCAGGGCTTTTTCGATATGCAAACCTTCTCAGTATCCATATGCATTTGGATGCCAGGTAAAAAGCAGAGAAAAAGGGATTTACAAATTTTTACCGCTTTTTTGAATTCCTTTAACCGAGGAAGTCGCATGAAATTACTTAGATTTCATTGGAATGTACAGTAGCTAAGATATTAGTTGCATCTTGTAATGCATTTGAAAATTCACGTTGAAGCACGTCCTCTTTCGCGACAAGAACGAAGCGATTTTTTCTATCTTATCCTCCTGTTATCCTTGAACCATTCGAAGAATAGACCACGGGGCAGCAAAATAAGTCTCCCCAACTTTTTTGAAAACTGCATTTCTTTATCGCCGCACCACTAGCTTCTTAGTTTCACGGATTCTCTTCCTCCTCTAACTTTGCGCTGACCATAGAATAGTTAAAAGATTTTTCATGCTACCTACCTTGCACATGGAGGTAGATTCAATTACCAAAGAAGCTTTTCTTATCAAGTCAGGTAAGTCCTAGTCCCTGTTCTCGGCGTGACCACACCTCGTGATTCCCAATGCTTGCGATTATTTACTTGGCATAGTTTAGGACACTGAGAAGCTTTGCACATTGAGCAGAGGGCTGACCTTTCATCTTGGTGTAAACACAGCTCATGGCTCCTGCCCGCCTGAAATTACATTCGCTTCATTTCGCTTACTCATTTAATGCTATCCATTCACAAAAGAACCTTGAGCAAATCAAACTAGATTGCACAAATTGACAGTGTTCGAAGCCGTAAGAATGGGAGCCAACGATCTTCGTCTGCCAACGATCTTGGTTCAAGGAGTTGCGCTTTGGGCCTGGCTCTTTGCATGCGCTTTTAATTGTTACCAAAAAACTGCGCCTGCGACTTGCATGTCTTTGAGTGACAGTTAAGCTGGAGTTGGGTTTGAACCTCTGACCACATGACCTGTGAGGATGCACGATAACCACTGAGCAATCTTGAACTTTGGATTTAAGCAACAATTTATGAATGCTCGGATCGTTTTCCAAAAACTGCATCCTAAATTCGTTGTGGGGGGGGGGAGGGGTTTGGCCAGGGGCGATTTCAAGCCAAATTCGAAACCTGCCACCATCCTCGCTCGGGATACCATGTGAAACCTTAAACCATCGCGCGTATAATCATGTTTCTTCTGCATGGTGGACTTTGATATGGGTCAACGGTTTACACACGGGACAGAAAGCTAAGCACGTGATTATACTTACCTGGAAAGATGATATGGCAATTGCAACAATACCTCTTTCGCACCGATATCTTCCACCTACTATCAATATTGCTAAGCCTATGACGGGGGCTACCAAAGGTCTGGGCAAACTCAGACGAGAGCGCATGTCGACGACGCTCTGGCCTGCCATCAATAACTGATGGCCAGAATGTGGATGTTTCTGCTGTTTACAGAACTCTCATTTCAAAACCTCTCTAGTTTTGTTTTACTAGAGAGAATGACTGAACACCCATTTAAAAGAGACCAAGTCGCAGTTTTCCTGTTGATGATCCTACGTAGAGGCGGCGTAGAGGCAGTTCACGTCATTGTTAAAGCGTGGGCCTCGTTTCTTGTGCGGTTTCGGTCCCTCCCTCACGACAATTTCTGGTTTACCATCCATTCTGTGCACCACGCAGTAAATAAGTCATCATCATCATCATCATCATCATCATCATCATCATCATCATCATCATCATCATCACTATCATCATCACTTGCTCCTTAGCCGAGACGGCCGCGGGTGTGCCAAATGAGTCCCTGGTGTAAATGTGGGGGTAATGAAGGTGAGGGTAATGTCCGGCGAGGGAAGAATTGGTTATCCTAAACCTTGGATGGCGTGCCTCATGATGGCACCCCTCTTGCAAAGTGCTCCTCAACGCTCCCTACCCCGAGGGTTGGTGGGCATATTTACGCCATCAAAAAGGACCCCACGAACACAGTAAATTGCAACAGGAAACACTGTCAAACTGAGTGAGTCCCATTCTGGTGTTTTTAGCACCTTGCTAGAAATTTACCATCCTGAAGCGAAGCTTTTCGGGTTGGGTAGCCAGTTCCACCCCTCGCCGCACTTTACCCTCCCCCCGTTTTGCAGACAGAGGGTAGCCAGGAAGGGGATTAAGAGTTCTACGAACCCGAGACGCTCTGTAGAATCGGCATGTGCCCTAACCCCGAAGATAACCAACCTTAAACGTGTATCATAAATCACCAGCAACCGTAGCCGAGCAGCATATCATATGCGAAGAAACTTGAGAATTAGAGTCAGCTCACACCTAGCTGGCGTGCTAACAAGCATTACTTACTGTTGTATTGGACAAAAGAGCCGAATCGTGAAGATCTTTTCGTCCGACACCAATCAGAGCATTCTATGTATGCCACCTAACAGTTGAAATAAGAAAATGAAATTTGCACTGTGATGACGTCACATAGAAGATTTTTGTCCGTCACCCACGAGTGTAGGAGTCATTCGCCAACGAGTGTCGAAAGAGAAGGTCTTCAGTGAGACGAAATTGTGTTTCCGTTTTTCTGTGTAGTTTTATCAACAATCATTTACTGTCCTATTGCGCATAAGAACGAAAGCTTTATAACTTCGTCATAGTGTGACATCATTCTTTGACGGTATTATGTTTCGACCAGCAGTTGAGTTTTGTACAACAAAGCAGTTATTTACACACTGTTACTTGCCCGGTGCACAATACAAGCACTATCGGCGAGGAAGAGAACGGGAAACCGCGGCATAAATATCCACTTGGGTAGGAAAACTCGGAGCCCTGTCTCTGCCCTCTGTGTTACCCTCGAAACCAAGTGTGCATTGTTGTAGTTTTCAATGCCTGAAAGGCTTGGGTTGATTCCACTGACTGAATACCCTATTTTGTTTTTCTTCTCTTTGAAATCAAGACGATCCATATCGATCAAATATCCCACTCTGGGTGATGCCAATTTTATCCTTTTTGCTACCTGCGGCAAGACAGGACACGAACCAGGCACGTCTGCACGGCATTCAAAGGCGATAAAGAGCAGAAATATAAAACCAGGGCCAACTTTGCCATTCCTCTCTCATATTTCTGATCCAAGTTTAGTAAGAAATTAAACACAGTATGGGACTGATTGACCCGTCTAGACACCTCCCCACCAAAGGTAATATATGCATATACGTATATGTATAAAAAAATACAATTTGAATATAATATATACAAATATATGTATAAATAAATATATTTTTATATGTATGAATATTTACGTTTATATATCACCCCCTGATATTATGTGACTGGTGTTAAAAAGAGGCTCTGCCTCAAAACCAAAACAAAAGCAAGGAAACATGACATCAACGGATCAATTAATCTCAAGTGCATTTAGAAACAGTGTTTTCAGTAACAAACCACTTTACTTTCAGTATTTGTCAAGTATTTGGAATGCGGAAAGGTATCGCAGATAAAACGTTCAACATAAACCGTGAAAGCATTATCATTGATGGACCCAATATCCGGCCTCCACGACTAAACGGAGATTGTTCGATCACCAAGAGAAATCTTTTTTTATCACGAACAATTTTCACTGTATGTCAAATCAGGTGCTTTGCTGAAATGCTAATGCTACCCACACAGGGCAACCAAGGGAGCTTCCTTTAAAATCATTGAAGATACAAAACGTCGCCAAATTATCTATAATTAAATCAAGAAATTATTCCTGAAGCTACCAATATTCGACGCATTCACAACGGTGAATCGGCCATATCCTTCAACTGTTTTCCTAAAGCTTCGGTAGCCACAGGAAATGAATGATCCATTTTTACCCATGCGGGAAAAGCAGTGATTGCAACTCCCCCCAACATCCACTCTCCCACCCACCCACCCACCCAGCCATTCACCACCCACCCACCCAGCCATTCACCACCCACCCACAAGCCACCCACAAGGGCCACAAGCCACCAACCAGCCAGCCACCCATCCATCCCAAGGTATCCCCCATTTGCCAGTAAGATATATAAATTGCTTTTATTTCCGTTTCAAATGCTTATCTTTCACAATGAGGCATGCTATCTGATACGTGCACAGCCAGGCAGGTGACGGGTGATTCCAGGGATATGCCCCTTTTCGAATCTTAAATTCCGCTTGTCCGGGTTGTCCCCTACATGTTCATGGGATTTCTGCAATTTGTAAACACAGAAATCCGTCTAGGACGTTAGAGGAACGGCCAGTTCATTTTCACGGCAATACGTTGTATCCGAATGCAGAAGTTACCACTTCAAGGGCACGAGCTTATTGCAGCAAAGACGGAAAGCGAGGAGCTCCCCTCAAGATTACGGCAAACGTGTGAAAACACAAGAAATATTGTTTAATTTCAAAATCCCTTCCTACTCATAATTAGATGTCATCTCGAGGGAACATTCTGCAGCAAAACCGGCAAGAAAGTGATACCTTTGCATCGTGAAAAGTCAGAAAGCCGGTTTTGTGCTCTGATCTCCCCATAGACGCATTATACCGGGGCCTTTTGAAAATAAGTTCACATGTGACCTGTCGGTAAAAGGCGACTTTTTCGTTGAAAAGCACGTTATAATACAGGTGCTGAGATGAGCAAGGCAGAGCTACTCGTTGCATTGAGAGCGAGTCGAGATTTTTATTGTCCGTAATGCAGTAAACAAAGGCGAGGAGTGAAGGTAAATGTAGATTGGCATGGAACAATACAGCATTTGGATGTGAATGCGCAATATTGCTGGCCAACAAGGGAAGGCATTGAAATGCGCACAATAGAAGCGGCCGACGCAAGAAATGCGCGCATCTGCGCATGGCATTATACAGTAGCAAAACACATTTGGTACCGCAGAACAAAGCAACACGACATATCACCCGTTCTGCACGACACAATGATATCGAACATTTACAAAGTTCAGACAGGCGTGAATTATTTCTAACCGCGACAAAAGCAGGCATTCAGGCAGTGAACATCTTCGACAACTAACCGTTTACCGGTTCTGTGGCACTCTCATATCCTCGTTTAGTGTGTGGACAGCAGTTTTTATGCGGCAGCAAAGCACTTTAGGGGGAAATACTTCTTCGAGGGAACCTGTTCCTAAAATGGCAGCGATTGTACCACAAGTGCAGTCAAGCCCCAATTCAAATGGCAGTACCGTCGATCCGAGTGACATTCCAGACTCTGCAAAGACCAGTAAAGTGGTGAGCAATTTCAGCACATTTTGTATTTGGCATTAAAAGCTTGGCCTTAGTGGAGTTTTAGCATTTCAAAGCCTAACGAACTTATACTGAACATTAATTCATAGGATGCATTCAAATTGGTATGTGGAGCCCTGAAACAGACCAATAATTAGTCTTTTTGATAATTGTCGTTTTGAGCCAGTAAAATGAATGTTATTGCTTACAAATTATTAATCTACTTCTCCTGAATGCATTCTAATATTTTGGCGATTTTTGTTGGGTTGGTTATCGAGACTCGAAGGTGTTTTAAAGTCAATTATGAATGGGGTTTCGCTGAATCCGATATTAATCGAGAAATGCCGGGTAGCGTTCAATCCATGCCCATTCGGATATTTATAGTATATTGTCACTGATAGGACATTACAAGCAGTTTTTTATTCATTGAGAATGCCGGAAGAAATAATAGTGGGATGTTCGTCACCAATTTGCATTGTCTACAAACCAGCCTAGAGGGAGGTATTCTCGACATGTTTTTGTTACCGGCTTTCAAGTGAAAGGTCTTACCTGGATGTACGAATATCCTTCATAAAATCACTTTATACATGCTAAATATTTGAGCACACTGTATAGCTTGATTATCTCACGAAAGGACGTTTTTTCAGACAGTCTTAGTGCTTCGAATATCGTATTACTGCGAGATCTATTCCAGGTAGCAGACCTTGACAGAGTTTTATTAAATTGACATTGTTGCGATTACGTGGCGTGGTAATTGAAGCATTAAATCGGAGGCTTCTCTCAAATAATCTTTTGTAAGTGAATTTTATCGCTTTTAAATGCCCTTTTTGTAAGCGCTACAAAACAGTGGCAGCGAATTCAAGTTTAAGTTCTCCCTGGAAGTGGATCTTACCGCGAACGGTAAATGTAAATATGCACTGCCGGGGGTTTCTCCTCAATACGCCTAGCTCAAAACGCCAAGTTTGCCAATAAAACTGCGTCACTTTCGTGTTATTGAATGCTTCCACGGCATAATCATCAAAGGAAGAGTTGGTATACGAACTTACTTCTGTCAGCATGCCAAATACTGCCACTGTTTACTTTGTTTGCTTTAGCACTTCACAAGTTGAGTTAGGCCAGTTTGAGCATGGCTCAGAATCGAAAACAAGGCCTCTCCTCAGTGGGGATAGATAGAATTTGAAGACATATAAAGGTAAATGTGTGGGGACAGGCCCCTCCCCCTAAAATGGGTAGGCTGAGCAGGATTATTTTCCCTTTTTCATCCAACACCCTACCCCTCTTTTCCAATTATTCCTTGATTTTCTGTAGGATATAACAGCTATTGTAATTAAATGGATAGTCTCTCATAGTGATCCCATAATGCTGTCAACATACTTCAGTTTTGTTGCACATGAAAGTGGGACTTATTTTGTTCGAAATTCATTTTTGCAGTTCATTTTTTAATCAGGACGAAATTTTCTGTAAGCAGCTACAGTTTCCTTTTTTTTCTAAATTTTATCTTTTATGTCACGGTGCCGCGTCATCGGAAAATGGCGTCTCGATTATCTTAAAATGCTTTGTCTTTAAATCCAGTATTTCTTAAACTTGCGTCCCAGCCTAAGATTGCTCACCACATCTATACCTCGAATACCTTGAATGCGTTTAATCTGGTCGTCAACTTCAAAGCCTGCTCCCTCGTGGTCGCTTATCAAGAGGCTGTCTGGTGCTTTCTATTTCTGCTTCCACGTTTCTTGCTTTTACTTAGGTTTTAATCGTTCGCTACACCAACGTGCGAGAATCGTGACTCCTCGCGTAGTTGCAGACCTGTTTCGTGATGTGATCGGAAGAGCGGCACGCTACACACCTTCAATTATTCATAAATTCGTCTCACACAAACGGAACTCCTACTCTTTGTCGAATGCAGCTAAATCGCAAATTAATTATATGTACTTAATTTTTAACTGCCGTGCATGCAAAGGTTGGCCAAGCAAAGTTGGCTTCTACTTTGGCCTATCTGTGGGAACGCTTGAGACGGGAGTACATCTTTCGCAAGGTATAATTCTACACGTTGCTGAAAAATTCCATTTGCTATCGTGGAGCGATTCAAAGGGCTTTCGTCGCGTCCTGGGTGGGTCTAAATCTTTGAACCATCTTCCGTTGAAATCAGTTGGTAATCACGCGCTAGAAATACCAGATAGAGTAATGCTAGCATTTCCAAAAAGGAAGCCAGCTTTAAAGTAATGACTGAAGGCCGAACCACCCAACCACCGAACCGCTCAGCTAATTTCCCCATTGTGTTAAATTTCTGCTTTGTTGCCTGGTTCATGATATTGATTGAATTTCTGCAATACGTGGCTGCTTGTTGTATCTTTAACACTGGGATACAGAATGAGCAGCAAATCTTAATTTGCCCCTGAAATGTTTGGATTCTGAGTTTGCGACCGTCGTCTACAAAAGATGCATTATTTTCCAATATAAAATCTCCATTTATTGGAATTCCTATCCCAAATTTGGGACATATTGATAAGATGGGGCGTAGCTGTATGCGTAGCAAACTTAGGGGTAATGGGGTTGTTTACCTGGACCTATTGAGTGGCTTGCCTATGAGTTTGAAAGGTTTTCGTAACAGCGAGGCAAAAACAGATAAGGGACATTCGGTGAAATTCGGCCTAAGCGTGCACTTTCAATTGAATCTAGGCAAGTTCAATTTTACGCAAAATTTATGCCCCCAAATGCAGACTCGAGTCTCGCAACTGTCCGCCAAGGTAAGCGAGGAAGGCTAAAATCAGCATTCTATTGCCGATTTCTAGTGGAGTATGCAAAACTTTAGATTTGACTTTGTGATAATAACAGCTAGACGATTTCGTTCAGGAATGGAATTAAAGAATGCACCAGCCTTGTTTATCGTCAATTCGCTCAGGGAATGCTTATACTTCTAGATTTGATGGCTGACCACTGTATTATTGTTTATGCTTCTCTCAGCTGCCTTGCATCAATAAGTCACACAACTCAAGGGGATTTATCAATGTCTTATTGGTGAAAAGAGTGGAATGATTCAAGCAATAGTAATTATTTCATGACTGTTCCACCTCGCTTCAGCAACATTGCTGATTACTGACAATGGAAGCGACCATGGCGTTTAATAAGGCAATAATAGAAATAAAAGAAATCATACGATGAGAAGTATTGATGTGTAATTAATTTGACAGCTTATGAAAGTAACTCAAGTTGTTGCTAAGAATTCTGAAATTTTCTTGCTAAGATATGATATCGAAACATAAGACCCTCTTTGAAATCGTTTCTGCCTAACATTTTCAAATCTGTTTCAAGGCAAACGTATATCAATAATGAGAAAATCTCATATACGGATATAAACAGACATAAACACATACATGAATTAGTTGAAAATGTTATTTCAAGAGACAGAAAATTGTATTCAATGAAGATTCTTCAGCCAAAGTATTGTTAAAAGTTGATTGACTTTATAGGTGTATATTCATATCTTTATAAAGATATGGATTATTATATCTATAGATTCTACTGAATGTATATAAACATATATGTACATAAATAAATATATAAATACATATTTATATATGAATGTATATATATATATTTATACATATATCCAATACATGTATTTATATATATATATATATATATATATATTTATATATATATATATATACATACATATATATAGATACCATGTATATGTATATGTATATATGTATATTTATATATTGTATATATATGTGTGTGTGGTTAGCTTTCCCCTACTAATTAGTGCCTGTATTTTATATTTGTGATTTACTTTCGATTGCAATTTGATCTTTACCAATGGATCCCAATAATTCTCTCCTATCATCAGTACCAGTCGATGGCTATCCATCGTTGACTTTTCATTCTCAGCATCGGGTGTGCAAAGCCGCCGTCTTGTTTTGACTGTTGTTTTGGCATACCAAGCTAGTCATTATGTTGTTTGGGCTTTTCCTTTCTGCTGCATTGGATCATGAGTTATTACTTGATATTTTCATGCTTCTTTTTGTTCAACAGCTAGTGTATCATTTGATTGTATGAACAACAACATCATGTGTGTGCACATACGTCGATAAATTAAAATATGTTTGTATATCGAAAGAGAATGTTTATTTCATCATTTTTATATATAAACGTATACATCATTTATATATATATAAATATTTTCTTATTTATATGTTTATATATATTTATATATATATAAATGTATTAGTATTAACATATATGTGGTATTTATTTAAATTGATGCAAGAATGTAACCATATAGTAGTGTATACATGTAACCCTCACTTAAGTTTAAGATAGGAAGTTATTTATCAGCCAAGTGATACCACTTTCGACAGCGAGCCTATTTCAATAATCAATAGCTGCCTTTTTCCTTTTGAACTTCTACCCCAACGGGACTTTAATGTTGCCTGCTCATTCCCTTCCCTCGTTCAGCATTGGTTTGAAAACAACGTAGCTTGTTAGCATTCCCATGCACGACCGTCTATGTCTCAAGTGTCGCAGGCGTATTCCACGACGGGTAGTAGTAGTGTTTTCTCTTTGTTAAGCTTACGAAATCACACAGAGTGTGAGATTGGGAACCTTACCAGTTTGACAGTGCAGCCAGCGGGTGTCTGTTGATTATGCTCCTGTTGGCTCTGGTCAGGCGATGGGTAATAACACCATAGCATGCTGGTATGACCTTGGCATACTATAACGCTACTTACTGAATCCAACGGGTATGGCTGTTTTTAATATCCTGAATCACACATGCGATTGTATGGCGTGAAGCAAGATTTCCTGCTTTGTAGGTATTGATCTTTCAGCAATATCAAGCAGCTATGGTTTCTGTCAGTCTGCTGTAATATATGTTTGTTTTCGCATTTGTTTCGAGACTTTCCTTGCGTGAGAGTTCTCTTTCTCAACTTTGGAATTTCAGTCTCAGAGGTAGTTTAAATTGCGAGAATTTCTCTTTTTTGTTGGTGTAACAGATTCATAACATGAGGTCTTTGACCCATGGTGCCTGAGTGAGGTTGATTGAGAATCAATAATCAATCGCTCTTCATGATCACTAATCATTGATCAGTTGTCCTCAAATCAAATGCTTTAGCAGAGCCGTCTAGAGATACTGGGAGACCAATCTTGGCTAAGCGCGCGAGAAGGTACTGTAACTGGGACCTTCACTTTTACCTCCTAGACGTTCCCAAGGGAAGGCATGGATTTCTTCAGGGATAAGCAGACCCCCCATCCCTAGCAGTGAGACTTGACTGAATCATTCCTCAATGATGTTTTTTTTACGTAACACTATTTTAGCTGTTACTTCCATCGTAGACTTTTTGTTGTCGTATCCATGTCATTGTTGGTAAATTTCTAACAGCCAAACCAGACTATTCTTTCATTCAGCGGTCGACATGTCACCAGGGCACTTCATGCGTAGCCGCTTGTATGCCGATGCGCATAATCCTCTCTTTCATACAAGGTGTTGATCAATTTTAAGCAATTTTTTTAGAGTTATTTGCAAAAATTGAACCACTTGACTACACGAGACGAAACGAATTCAGAAGTACAGCAGCAGAACTCACCGAACGCTTCAAACAGCGGGGAAGTGAATCAGCGATGGTCCCACCTCGATATTCGCGACCCAGTTGGTCGAATACCTCATTGTGTTTTTCATTTCTCCCTCATCAAGCACTCTTCATAACTAAATAGAGAGGAGACGTTTAATGTAGTAGCTGGCTTGGCTTTGCATTTCACTTTTCGATCCGTCTACATTATTAATGGATGCCAAGGAGCAACTGCCTATGGCATCCGTTGGATATTTGTTATTTTGAATCGATTTTTGTCCACGACCCATCGCATGCCTGTGAAATGTCAATTTTACTCGAATTTTTGAACCTACATACCTCCCAGATCAACAAACCTTGCATGGCATATTCAGGTCTTTTTATAGAAAACACCCCGAATACTTGAAGGGCATATTTTCAGAGATATAAATTGATGCTTTAATGTTGCACGTCATCAGGATTGAAGCGACCTATTTTTGGCAGGGGCCTGCTCGTGATAACGTAGGCTCCTCTTAATTCTTCTAAAGAGATTTCTGGCTCTTTCAGGTGAAGAATTCGTCCCAGTACTGTCCTTCTACTGTCATGTCTCCATTAACATCCTTAGTTCATCCAAGAAGTGTCCAACGGAAGTTTCCATACAATGTGCTTATTTTGAACAGAGTATCAATCTCAATGATAATTTTACTGACTTCAAGATCGAAGCTGCAATGTCTAAGAAGCCAATAAAATCCAACCTTAAATGTCTCTTGCAAGGGAGATAATTTAATTTCCCCCACCTTGTTTCTTTTTATCAACGCAGTATCAAATTGTTAGGCCAAGGACCACCTTGAAACGCCAGTTTTTTAAAGTCCCAATAGAGATGGAACCCGACCAGAGAAGAAAGAGGTAACCTGTTTCCTGAAAAGGTTATCCTGCATATAAAAAAATGAGATTTTGTCACAACCATTTTTCTTATTATTGTTATTATTACTGCTATAAACCCGAAACTTCTTCCTTATTTACTAATATTTACTTAATGATATGACTTCTATTTTTTCTTTTCCTTCATTCTTGTTGTTCTTAGTTGCTGTAAGCCAGTCAATTACAAGTTAACTTTTTAGTGAGGTTGTTATGTGTAGTCTTTATAGTATTTAATAAAAGAATGAGGTTTGAAAAAAATCTGTATTCGAAGCAGATTGCCAGGTGTACACTACCTGTCACTAGAGAGGTGTATGATTGTAGAATTTAACTATATTCAATGAAATGAAGAAGTTTCAAACAAAACTTACAATAATGAACGCGACTGCTACTTGGCTTTATCGAGTTTGATAAAGATTATTATGGATAGCAGCGCTGATTACATATTTCCTAATCAATTTGCTGCCTGGTTAGTAGACTAGGCCTAGGGTAATTTAATACACTATTAGATACTGACAGATCAATGATGAAGCAGGATCCATGATTATGGTAATTTTACCATGATACTAATTCTCTGACGATGCAGAGTCTATGATAAAGCTTCGTGGTCCATTGTACTGACAGGTCTGCGATAATAATGCAGGGTATGTGGTGAAGCAGGCTCTATGGTAACGACAGGTCTGCGACAAGGTAGGGTCTACTATAAGTTAGACAGCGCTTTTGTCCTTTGTTGCAAGTTGTTATTGTTTCGAGGGCAGCCAACTGCAGACCGGAAATCGTAGAACTCAGGCTGGACCGAAATCCAGGTTTATGGCAAAAATCTTCCAGCGACATCAAGACGAGAAGCAAGGCAAACGTTGGATTTCTCGAGCTCGTGTTGCGGGAAAGTCAGCGTGCAGTTTTGGTTGGGTTTGCGAGACAATAATACAGTTCATTTTACCTGAGGAGTAGACTGGGAAAGCGAGATAGTGGTCATCCTGATTATATTACCATCAGCTGTGGGTTTATGCTCTAGCGGTGAAGATAAGGACAAGAATTCGTTGGAAAGTTATTGTTCCTCACACGGTATTCAGATAATCACGTGAACTTCAAAAATACAGGGTTTTCCATTTCTGTTTAAGAAATCTACCGACCGCCACAGTTCATACGGAAAAGAAAGACAAGGGAAATATACCCATCGTTTTTTGCATTATTTATTTATACGTTTTCACAGCGTTTATCGCCTCCAACTAGCTAATACCTGCCAATGTTAATCCGTATATGGTGATGGTTCGGGTTATCGTTTGCTCCGAAGCGCGTAATCAAAGCTAGATTCATCACGCTCTCTAAGTGTTTCCTGGGAGTATCAAAACTTTCTATTGTCAAATGTTAACCTTTGCAGCTGGTGATTATGCAAGACTTTCCAAAACTATTGCGAGTGGTTAAGCCATACGGGTTCTTTACCCTCTTTTAGTCAGGGTCTTCCCACTCTATCTTGCTGTGGGGATGTTGCTCATGACGTCTATTACATTCACCGACTTGTCCCTGTGTTGCCATGCGCAGTGACTGCTGAGGAGAGACAACGCCCCGCTACTACTTATTCCTTGTATTTCTTAAGCAGCGTTTTGAATTATCGTACAAAAAGCCCCGAATCGTAACAGAATAACGGACGCGTTCCACTCTAATCAAGCATTTCTGCCTTGCAAACCTGCAGAGGAGGCAAATGGCACTGCGCCATCGAAGCGAGGCACTGGTTACTGCTGGCGCCGATCCAGAGCAAACCCTAGCCGCACAAAGCATGGACAAGGATGCGCTCGTAGGTATTGTTTAGTAGGTCCATCAGTCGCGACCGTCGAGGAAGAAAGGAGATCAGATCGTAAAGAGGTTCTCTTAACTGTCATAGATAGGATCTGTCGTATCACTCTCACTTCAGGTTGAGATCGTGTCACAAGAAATACGACGTGTCACTATGACTTACGCTGATTGCACATTGCGTCCATGCAGTCGCATCGGCAATACAACGCTTGATTTGTTTTCGAAATGGTCACCAAGATGTGCAATGCACCTTTTTCTCTTAACATTCTGAAAGTTTCTCGGAAACATCTCAAGCGATTTTTAGCGATTTTTTGCTTTTGAGTTGCGAGCTTTGGTCAACGTAGGATGAGTAACTACGAACCCGAATTACTTCGGATGTATGCAGTCCCTCGAGCACTCCAAGATCGCTGCGTCGTTTTACGCGCATCATAATGCTACACGAATTTTTGGAAAAAATTTTAGTTACTGCTGCTGGACAATGGATGTCAGTTGATGCATTATCATGACCAGACGGGCCAGCATGCGCTATCAAACGTTCCGAGACCTCGTTAAAGCATGACGATTTAGAGGGACGATTCATCTTACATGAGGATCTCACCCGTCTGACGTAATGCCTCGCTTAAGCTCTGTGGCGTTTATTGATCATTTTTACGGACGCAAATTCTAGGGGGCCTCTATTTTGTTTTATTTCACTTTGTTGTTTCACCCATCGTGTAGTTGGATGATCGAATTAAACAACTACCTACTTTGGCACATACAAACCACTCGTAATTTCTACATTACAGTATCACATGGGGCTATTCATTAGAGGCGTTTATTTGAAAAAGCCGAAGGAGGGGGTTTAGTAAGAGGAGCGTTAATTGGATGCGTCCGGTAATCCTTTTTCGCACCATATCACAAAATGGCCCGCGAGTATGCACCATGAACGATTCGTACCGGATTCAGCCAGCCAAGTCTGAATCTGCGTGGGCAGCAGGCACCATTCGTTTGCTGAATGCTGAATGCTGAGCAATCGTGAACATGATTGTCTGTTTTAAATTGTGAAATTAGAAATCCTACAAGCTAACTTTGACATAATCCTAAACCGTCACTTTTAATCCTAAGCCGTGATTAAGTAGACCATAATTTAACGTGTAAGGATGAAAGTTTGCAAGTGCAAGTATAGGAAAACGCGCGTGAGACGGATGGACTGGGACCGATCCAGCTGAACAGTTTGGAGCAGCTACAACTGAGTCATCTATCACGATTTTGCATACGCAATTTCAACTTGTTTCTTCATTTTCGCCCTGTCCCTTTATTGGGGCATTGTATGGCCCCCGGGCCCTTCCCCAACATAACTCACTAAAAAATTTAAAGCATGGTTTTCCTCAAAAAATTATGCGTCACACACTTGAGTGCCTTGGTGGCTCAGTCGCGCTTGATTGCACACCCGAATGCCAGTAGTTAAATGCAAAGCCTAATGTTGCCTTTGACTTAGAATGACGAGAGTGCCTATTCCAGACGTGCAGAAATCATGAGCTGCCATCACATCAAGATGAAGGACTGGAACACTGTTCGACGAGCAAAGCTTTTCTTACCCTGAAATCTATCTATCTTTACGCTAGGAGATACTGAGAGCTAATGACAATCCTCGTCTCAAGTGCGAGTTAAGCTAGAAGTGGACTCGAACCATTGACCACAGGATCAGCAAGCGAGTGCTTAAGCATTGAGCCATCCAAGTTGAATCCGTATTGCACACTGCCATACACCCTTAAGCAGAAGGGCCTACTGTGAATTTAGGCGACAGTTTTGAGGTTGCTACTTTAACAAAGGGAGCTGTCTACCTGAGTTAAAGCTTTACTTTATGACGGATTAAGGTATTCGACTATTGCAGTTGTCTTTGGTTTTTGCCAGAGATGTTTGTTCCGCAAATCTCTCCATCAATTGTAGCGGCATTGTTTCTGGCTTTTTCTTTACATGAAGTGAAGTTGTCAATTTTCATAAATTGATTTTAGTCAGGTAATCTCTTACGTGCGCTTTTTCGTTACAGAGTCTCTTATCTGCTCTTACAGGTTACTGTTTACAAGCAAGGGAATCCAGTAATAAGAGTTGAGAAAGGAACGACACTTGGTGTCCTTAAGTTGCTTTATGAAGCTGAAAATGGCCCACAGAAAATTCTTGGTGTCCGACCACAAAAATCCGCAGAATCCATGCCATGCATTATTACGTTGGATGAGTCGAAACTGACCGAATCTCTGTATGACATACTGGTGTTTGGTAAGTTATGTTGTTGGCCCACTTGACTTGAGATCTTTTTATCTTAAAAATAATGGCTCAGAAGCCAGAAATAGTGGCAGGCGGTGCCATTGCAGACAGTTGTGGGAAAGGCTGTCTTAAAACAACTGAATTCGCAGTCGAGAATTTGGACATGGTGTATGGAGCGTAGTTCGCTTTGGCAGTTGTAGTTGAATGGAGGAAGTCTGACCATAACGAGCGACAAGGACACGGTTTACCAGCTTGTATGTTGTCAGGTCACAAAAACGCTCACTGACACGGAGCGACCGATGTGTTTAAGTGGGAGTCGCTATGGGGCTGTGCCATAGTGTCACAGGGATTGTCCCTTCGGATCCTGTAAGGTTCGCAATGAAAGCATTGTTGGTGAAGAAGGCAACGGGAAATCGCTTGACAAAAATCCAAAGTGCCTCATGAGAAGCTCGGAGCTCTCTCCCTAGTGCCTGCTGAGTTTGAAATCTGGCATGCTGTGCAGGCTGTCGGTCTTCTACGCAGTCGTGCAGTGCTGTGCAGCAGCACTAGCAAGTTTTCAGTCGAAGGATTGTAGCGTCGAATACCCTGTTGATTTCGGTTAGATAAAAGCGTATCTTGTAGGCCAGCTTCGCTCACGTTCGTAGCCATCGTTATTCGTGATATAAACTCATTTCAACGTCATCTCGTGTCTTTTCAATATTTCCTTAGCTTGGTCCCTCAAATTTTTCAAATTTGCAGGAGCCATGAATCGCAACCTAATAGGTGCGCTATGAAGTAAAGTTAGATCAACCGTTATATCTTGCGGCATTTTTCGATATTTTGCCTGAATCATAATGCTTCAGATGAGTTTTTCAGAAGACAGTTCATTCGGATTGTTTGAGCGAAGGAGGATGAAGCCGAGAGCGAGATCTCTTGTTTCTGTAGAACCGAAATTGAGCACAAGGGAGGTGGCAGCCTACGAGGTTGGCGGCATACGTTCGTAAGAGGATGAAGGGGACGTTGTCAATAGCATAGAGAAAGTCGAAATTGCAAACAAATACGTCGCCGTTTGCTTCTCACGTGCCGCCTAGCTAGACTCCGTAAGTCTTCTAAATTGCTTTCGATTGAGCATACCGCCAGGGCCGAGGTCGGCCACTCTCCAACTTTTCCCGACCGTACAACACTTAAATCGCTGTATGGGTCCAGGGCCTTGTGAATGAAAAATGTCGTTCGTAGCCAAGTGAAGTCGGATCGTATTGTGTAGACAGATGGTTGGATCGACTGAAATCACCATTAGCACATGGCATACGGTGAATGTAAACGTAACGGTCTCAATGGACAGAAGACTGCCGTGTGCTACATTATTAATCTTAATCAGCTTTCAATTCGTTTAGGGTCTTAAATATCCATAGTGTCTTGGGATCTGCGAGAAGACCACATCAATGCATAACAGAGCATGACACACAGACTCAAGGTGTAGATTTAAGATGTTGGCAGCGTTTGACCTGCTGCTGCTTCGGATTGCTTCGCTATCAAGCAAGCTGATGATTAAGGATATTCTCGTCACGAGACTACCATTAGTCCTAATGGGGCATGCTTTGAGCCGTTCATTAGCGCCTCTCTGGCACTGCGTGCGGTGCTGAGATTGCAGCCTTGATTTGACTGTCTCGAGGCTGAAGATTAGCCCCGTCGTGGCTAGGTAGCCGCCAGGAAAGAGTCATGGCGACATGCAGTATGCCTCGTCTGCTGACGTATCTGTTCCTTAGTTGGAAAACAGTGCCAGCAATTTTTTGTCATTTGCAGCAGGGTGGGGGCTGCGTATAGGAGTAAAGGAACGAGCATTTGTAGCTCTCTCTTCAGTCACACATAATCTTCTGCAGCGTGAAGCAGAGTTCGTTGCAAACCTTCAGAACAAGAAACAATTTAGGTACGCAATGGGCTTGTCTCTTGGCAAAGTTCACCCCTCCAGAGAGTGTTCTTTGAAATACTTGCACTCTTTTAATTAGTCTCTCTCTCTCGTAAGCATGATCTTTGAACTGGCGAATACTCGCTTTGATGTTGCAGTTGAATTCGCTAAAGTTCTTCGTATTCAACTTGTATTTCACCCCAATCTGATAAGGAAAATATGATATGGGAAAAGACGGCCCAAAATTAGCAAGTGTTGATGCCGTCAGCCAAAACCTTGGAAGATTAAGAGGCTTCTTCAATCATTAACAAGTGTTGGGTGCCCAGGATATCTTCCCTTCAACGGCATGTGTTTGAGAAGACACACGGCATAAATATTAACCATGGACAAATCAGTGATTGTGGATTGTCCAGCTGTAATCGTAAGTGCACTCAGAGTGCGCCCTTACCGTAACAGAGAATGAGTCAGGTATGCCGTCGTAAACGAACTGACGCCTTAAACTGCAGAGAAACACTGGGCAGTGTGAAGTGTGGTGGCATGGAATCTCTCGGTTTGAGAGAGCATTTAATTAGAGTAAGCTGACAGGCTTACCTATAATCATCCAACATATTAAATAAACAGCTAGTCGTGAGTGAAAGGCCCATTACCAAGCAGGTGCTTCGCTTTTAATGGAGTTTTGGGGAAATCCACCTCGTTACCCACTCCATGTAGTTTGTATGCCCTAATGAGAAGATTAACCCATTGCCAGTAATTCAAAGGAAAAGCATCTTATCTTTTCCCAACATTTCAAGGCTTGGTGTAGTAAACCAGCAAATAAGCAGTGCCACATCATTCAAGTAAATACACTTTGAATAGGAAATACACAGGAGGTGTACGAAAATTACTTTGAATCAGTGAAGATTAAGCAAGGCTAAGCTTGGGCAAGACCACGTAAATACATTTGACTGATTGGCAAACGGTTTTGAGCGTAATACCCAGTCAAGATTGGTTGAGAAAGGCTATTAGGAATCCTCCCAAATCATCTGCCTTCCTGCTTCTATTTTCATGCAAATCAGGTACTGTTCAGAGGGGCTGTCTGTTCTGCGTTCAAGGGTTTTGATGTGGGTATAAGCAGCTGGCGTCGAATACATGTGCTTCAGGTCATTTCTAGATAGCCAAAGCAAACTCTACGGCCGATTAACACAATTTCATCTCGCAAGATTTCTGCGACCAATCGCTCTTCGGACTCAAGTTTTCCAATCGTCTGCAAAATCTTCAAAGCATCTCGACTTGCTTCTCGTCCTTCAGACTTTTTAACGGCAAGGATCTCGTTCGTTAGAACACGTGCTTCAGCCCTGACTCGGGGTCGTCTTCACCTCGTTTTACCATCTTATTTTCCATCAATTTCTACCGCAGAATTGATCCCAACTGTTGGAGTTTTGATAAAGACTCGACTTTCCGCGCATTGCATTCAGAGAATCCTATGCGATTCCATCCCATCGTTTTCATGGACTTTGCAAGCAGAGAAATGCTTCATGATACTCTTCACAGCCTTTTACCAAATATTGAAATTAACTGATCGATAAATGGGAGATTTTTAGAAGTTCAAAGCTCCCCGGATTCCTTTCAGCTGTCCACTGCCTCCTTTTCCCCATTCACTTCACTGCTGCACCTGCTACAGCCCTACCCCCAGCCTAAAAGCAAGTACAACAAGAACCAAAGAGACTTTATTCCTCTGTGGAGGCAGGAAAAATGCAGATTTCCCCCATAGTAACGTCGAGAAATTACATCTGGTTAAACGATTAATCTGAAGTGGAAGACCCGCAATTAAGAATAGCGAATACTGGTTTAAGCAAGGAGATCAGAGTAACCCCGCCTTTCTAGTAAGCAATCTTAACTCTAATAGTCCGTAAGAAATCACAAGAAACAGTGTTTACACAACAAAGCAGTGGACTCTGACCACATCTAAAGGGGTATGCGAGTTTTTAGGGTTTACAAAAATCCACGTGTAAAGCGTATTAGTTGACTACTAAAAGGATGCTAAAGATTTGTCATCGTTTGTACCTAGGGGCTCAGTAGCCTTAAACCAACAACGCCTTACTAGCAGTCCTAAGCAACAACCTTAGCATAGCTCATTATCAATGTACCAAAGCCGAGATCATTTATCTTGTTAGGGTTTTGCAGACTTTTAAAGGATTTATGAAAGATCAATTTCCTTCTGTCCACCCTGCCTTATTGATTTTGTTGAACGCCATTAAAAATGATGTTACTGGTTTTTTGCATCTGCGCTAGAATCTTAATGAGCATCTTGCTCTCATTAAGAAGAACCCAGTGACTTGAAAACACTTGACCCCATGCTATAAACAAAGATCTATCCCTTTCGTCCTCACTTCCACTGCTTGATTAAGGCATATAATCGACTACTTTTCTTCATGGTGATGTTTTAGTTCGCATTTCATTGGTAGATTAAGCCAGTTTTCTCAACAGTCTATCTGCTTTTTATGCTTTTGTCCTTGCATCCAGCGGTAGACTTTACGCCTCTGAGAAGCTGTTTGCTTATTGAAAAGTTCCTTGGTCCTTCCTCACGATTTGACAACACCCTAGGCTCTTGCGCCTGGAGTTACAGATGCCTAGTGACGGGTCCTCGCTCCAAGTGAAAGTTTCGCTCCAGTTTTACATTGAGTGTGCTTGCGGTTATTCCCACGATGTCCTGATCCCAAGTCAATTGAAATGACACGGGGTTTGTTGTCGCTGGTTGATCGTCAGAAGGAGCTCTGTAAGAGACTCCAATGCTCCACCAATTTGCCAGCAAATCAAGATCTCCTTTCTGATTTCGTCTTTTACTCGCTGCCTGACCCATTTTGTCACGCATGACAATGCGAACCAAGCAAGTCACTTTCTTTACCATCATTTAGACCTGCCATTATGATTAAGCCTCGCTCTCGGATTGTTGGTTCTCGCTTCACTTGTAATCATGCTTTTCGCTGCTTTCTGTCTCATCCCAAGGCAGATATTAGGACGCTGAGATGTTTTGCTTAGCAAGCAGCGTTCTGGTCCTTCCTGCCCATGTTCCTACACCTCGTTATTCCTGCATTTGAATTTACAGGAAAATAATGACTATTTTCACTCCTAGTGAAATTCAAGTTCTGTCAACTAGTCGCCTTGCCTTCCATTGTACTGATCACAAGACCTCCACGTGTTACTACCAGCATCGATACGATATCTAAATCAGATTCCCCGCAATCAGATAAACCATTGAATATACTTCTCCTATTTCCAAAATAGTCTCAAATGAATTTCCCGGTCGAGTCGGAATGTTCCCTTTGATTTATCACATTTTATGTTACAGCATTTGTTCTGGTGTGCCCGCACAGCCAATCTCAGATACTAGAGAGACTTTCGACACGATAGTCGCCTTTGAAGGTTGGAAGCGATTCAACAGTGACTGTCCCTTCCGTATGGTCCCTTGCAAACTCTGCCCTCCAAATGTTCCCCTCCAGACTGACCATTCCCAACTGTTTTCGCTTTAAGAAATTTGTTATGAGAAATGACATTCCTCACGATTGGATGTTGCGAAAGTCGAGCACTTCTGGTTGAATTGACATTTTTGGTAGTTGCTTCATCTTTGAAATTAGACTGCGGAAAACATTGTTTCCTTCAGACAGCTTGGTCCTTTTTTTAGTTCAAACTGTCAACAAGCGCATGTGTTTTTGACCAGCGCAAATTATGCACACCATATGGTAGCTGCTCTAATCACTGGACTGGACGAAACCATTCAAAGCGTTTTAAATAGCACAAATCTCCGAACGAGGGAATCCAGGAATGCTTCTGCATCCAATACTATATTGCTTTAATTTGTCATCCTTAAATAGGAAATATGCAGATTGAAAATCGTAATGCTAACCTCTAATAAATTGAAATCTACAAAAACAACACAGTACCCAGTGATAGTTATGAGCCAGGTGGCCTCAAATGTCTTTTTGTCCCTCCCTGATCGTGGTATTTCTGCAGCTAGTTTATTTGGCTTCGTTGATCTAAGATTATGAATTGTCTAATTAGGGTGACTCGTCTGATTAGGATGATTTGTCTGATTAGGATGATTTGTCTGTTTAGGAGGATTTGTCTAATTAGGGCGATTTGTCTAATTAGGGTGATTTGTCTGATTAGGGTGATTAGTCTAATTAGGGCGATTAGTCTAATTAGGGCGATTTCTCTGATTAGGGTGACTTGTCTGATTAGGGTCTTCTTTCAAGTTCGCTTTCCGTACTGTTTTCTCGCCATTCTTTTATTGATTGTAAAGTTGTTCTCTCAATGCCAGTGATATCAAGATGGATGCCCTTTACAAATTGCTTTCTTTGGCATGCATCATTGTATTGCTTATATTTTCACATGAAATCTCGCTTATTGCCGTGTTCATATCAAGCCAGAGTGTTTTATCAGCATAGAAGCATATTTTACATATTTGTGTAGCACTTTAAGGTAGGCTTTGGGACACCGTGCGTATCTGGTGGTGTCATGTTCCTCTTTTCATAATGTGACGTCGTTTCAAGATCCCTGTGATTTACGATTCTTCGGGTAGATCATAGGACGCTGCGAAGCTGCGCTTACAGAACATTGTCCAGGTCCATCCCCTTGATGTGACCACGCATAATTCATTCTACACCTGGAATCACAGAGAGCTGATGATAAGTCAGTCTAAGTGGAAGTTGATCTTGTTTCCGTGAATGCGTTCAACCAAAAGGCGAAGCTGAAGCTAATGTTTTAACTGATTAACCAACGATCTATATTCTTCGCTGAGAATATACTCAAGACACGCAGACAGTACTTTCAGCGACTGAATTCCTTTGATAGTTTCCCAGGTAGCCTTACAATGCGTATAATGTGGTGATTGAAATTCTAAGAGTGATTTATTTGTTAGCAGATAAATGTGGTTCTCCACAAATCCAAGAAAGGACGGAGCGAGAAAAATCCATGTACAGTCTAGAGAGGTATGACAGATTTGCAACTGCACGATGCATCGATTGCTCACGTGAGTCGTGGAAGTCGAAGAAGTTCACAACAACGGGAATGAATACAGAAGTGAGTGTCAACCCAAGTATCGAAATAGATCTACGGGTTTTCTCGGGAATCAACGGCACGAACAGCTTACATTACGTCCACCCTCAGACTACGAATTCCACCTCTTACAACGGTAGACTAACCCGTCTAAGGTCCACTGTTATGCGCCAACCCCAACCAATTGGTCCTCCGCCTGGAATGGTCCATGTTAACGGAGGTCGTAAGGAAATGGCAGTGGCAGCTCTACCTGCCATTCAAGTGAGCAGCATCAAATCAATGGCAAATGTTAGTGACCTAGAAATCCCACGGCCGAGGGAGGGATCGCCATCACTGTCACCGAGTCCCAGTCGAGAGATGCCCCCCGTTGCCTTTTCCAGTCTGCAACCAGCTCAGATCGGCTACCCAAGAGTTTCCGGTCCATTCCATCCACATGCGGATGTCAGGTACGATCCGCCACCACCTCCGCTGCGAAGCCCTCACGTCAGGAGCCCCCACGATATACAGAGGAGCCCGCCTCATATAAACGGAGATGCAACCAGTCACCCCGGACATTTGCAGCCACCCCCGGTCACCATGAAAGATGACAGTCCCGATGGGAACCCGACCGTATATGTCTTGCCGAATGATTTTGATTTGAACAGTGGTTACGAGTCACACTTCAACCCGTATGGTCCAATCAGTCAAGACGACGTGCGGAGACACGACGAGATGCGGAGGCACGAAGAAATGCGTCGCCAGGAGGAGGCTCGCAGACAAGAGGACATGCGGAGGCAAAGAGAGGCGAGAATGCTTGAAGAAAAGAGAGCTGAAGAGAATGACGTAGCTGTTTCTAAGCGCATGAAGCAAGAACCGATGCCAAGCTATGCATTACCTACTCAGGTATTTCCTTAAACAGTTTCGTACAAAATTTCTTGCTGAACTGTGTGGTATTATATCGGTAAAGCAACCAAGTTGAAGGATTGGATTTAACTGGTGGCATTGAATTACTGCTAGTACTAAATGGCATATAATTCTCATTATATCCTAAACTTATCTGAAATCCCAAGCTACTTTTTTTAAAACTGTAGTCATTCATTTATTGATGCATTCACTTGTTCACTCATGCAGAAATCCACTGGTCCATTTGTTAATTAATTAGTTTACTCATCCATTCGTTCATTCGTTTATTTGTCCATCGTGGACTCTTAATGCACGATGGCCCCATCAGTCTTTCTCACAAGTCTCTCTTTTTGTTCCTCTCCATTCGTTATTCGTATTCTTCTTGGTATCTCAAGGTCTACGCCCATCTTTGCGCATTCATGCTTTAGATCAAGTATTTTTTGCATCTTAAATTTACGAGTTGCGATGTTGATTCGTTTCAAGCCGGTTGGATTAGTAGGATCTTATGACTGTAAATCGGATCGATATTTCAATGCCTTTGCATTTAAGCGCATTTTTCCAATTTTTCCCCAGGTTAACCTGAATGAAAGTGAAAACTTAAAAAGCGACGTAAAGTTTTCCCCCCAAAACTCAAACAGCTGCTCCCCGACCTCAGTGCAGGGAGAGAACGAGAGCCCTAACACAACGGAAAGTGGTAACACCCAAAAGTTGTATTGTAAAATTTGCCACAAAGTTTTTGCAACAAAAAGTCTTTTGTATAAGCACTTGAGAGGACATACATCGGATGAGAAGCCGTACAAATGCCAGGAGTGTGGACAGGGTTTCACGTTGAGCAGCAACCTAAGACAGCACAGAATCATTCACCGAGGGTATAAACCATTCCAGTGCGAGTTTTGTGGCAAGAAATTCATGAGATCAAACGTATACAAGCAGCACAGAAGGATACACACTGGGGAGGAGATGTACAAATGCAGTCTGTGCCCCAGCGAGTTCTTACAAAAGTACGCCCTTGTCAAACACATGAAGAAGCAGCATGACGTAGACACTGGTGATAGCATGTGACCTATCATTAGTATGCATGTGAATAGCACATGGAAGTAGTTTATAGAGCACGTGAGAGTTAGTTCGGGGCGGTAGCGGTAGATTGGTGCGTCATTCGTGACGGTGCGTCGCCAGAGGTGCATTTGGCGTAGTCATAGAGAAAGGTTTCACCTTCTGGATTAGGGTTCCAAGCAGAGCGATCAATGGCCTGCCGGGGTCTTGCGACACCCGGCCTCATTATGAAACCTACATGACTAAGGTTGTATTGAATGAACTGTTTTGCAATTTAGGTTGTATGTACTGGAGAGTGGTAGATGTGGATTTGGAGGCTCGCCTTCCAAGGTGAAATTTACCTTTGGAAACGGTATTCAAATTTATCAATGGTGGTAGTTTCTAGAACGTATTGAAAGATAAATTAGGCCTGTAGAATTGTTAAGGGTGATGGGAAAGCAGGGATTTGATTTGTCGCTTAGTATTATGTGGTATTATGTGGCGTTATGTGGCATTATTTGGTATGCCATGCTGTGAATGGAGAGATGTGTAGTACAAGTCAAGGTCAGCCTGGGGATGAAGTGCATGGTTGGTCAGCAATGCCTCAACCGATGCAATGAGCGTCTTTGCTGGTGACAAAAAAGGTGGAGAAGATGATGGAGGACGCACCGTGGCACTTGCATGAAGTTGATTCGTTGGTTTCCATGCATGCTGTACACACAGCATCGTTACGGTACAGCGAAGACGAGGCATCCCAATGTGGCGAAGAAGAAACAATTATCGCTGGAATGTAGCAAAGGTTGAACGACAGATTGTAAGTTTAATTTCTACTTAATTACTGCGATTGGTAGCCACGAATGTATTGAAGTTATCGACGTAAGTCGAATACTGCACATCAGAAGTGCACGGTCTTTGTGTCAGGGGACGAATTAATTGGACAGTATCGACTGAATAGTTCGAAGCAAGAAATCCCTTGATAAGATAATTGAATTTCCTGATACGATCCCAACCCTTCAGAATTTGCCGATCATTTTGCTGCCTTTGAAAAGGCCCACCACATTGCATTGGATTTGAAAGGGCTTAATAAAAACCACTCCAAGTTAACGAGCACGTGGCCTGTAGGGATCATGTCAAAATGGTTGTTGGATTACACCTGTCTGGTGTTACCAATTGAAATACCCTGCAACCACGGCAGATTATGCTTCTGTAACAATAAAGGCACGCTTTCTCGAATGCGATCTGTTTTGCTTTCTGTGCCAAGTTCCAAAACGAGCAGTTTGCATTTTGTGAAGGTCGGCCATTAACCTGGAAGTGGCAAAGTGAAATATCTGCAGCTTTGTGACCAGTAGCCATAGTGACCAAAAAGTGAGAAAGAAGATAAGATTCGAGGAAAGGTTTTAAGACAACAACAAGTCGAAGTTGAGAAAAATTAGTTAATGCGGAGTAAGGTGTCTGCTTCCTCTGATGCATGTGCACACAAGTGCAGTAATGGTTTATGCTGGTGCGTATGCGGAAAAACTACAGCTAAGCTGGGAGTTGTGTCTCTCTCGCTCCATAATTGTACAGTAGATGTGTTGCTATGAAATAGATGGTAGCTGTCCTAATTTATACTGTGTTAATTGTCTCGTTCGGTGACCAAGTCACCTCGTTAGGATCAAATTCTAGAAAGTTGTATAATATTCCCACTTGAAAGCTACCGGCAATGGAGAGCGTCCCATCGCACTTGTATATATCGATTCAGGTGCTTGCTTTCACGGCATGAACATCTTGGTGACAACACAGCATCTGACTTGCGTTAACGCAGGCTTGAGCTTCTTACTCAGCCAAGCGAGTTTGGCATTTCCCCATCGATCGAGTGCAACTTGCACAGTTGATTCGAATCATGATCTATGCCTTGCGAGCATTATCATCCAACCCGGCTGAATCAAGTGAGTCAACGCAGCCCGCCCATTTACTCGGTTTGAAAACGAGCCTGGTGGAAACAGAGCTTCAATTGCTGCTATACGCCATTGCTATGTTCTCTTGTTGCCATGGTACTGTACAGAACCAATCGAGGAGTCTTCAGAACTCCATTTCTGTGATAGGAAAGATAATCTTTCTTGTCTATTTCTTTGCTTGCTACAACAACGCATTCCAGTCAAGGCGAATTGCTGCAGAGGCTACCCCCTGGATATTGTGATACATATTATACCCGCCAAATTGCACAGTATCAAAAGGCTACCTGCAACAGTTCAATTGATCCTTTTGTTGCCTTGATATCCTTGAGTGTATTTACCTAAACCGCAAACATAAAGGCAATTTATTTCGGTACGGTTCATGCACGAGCTTCAGACAGAGTCGCCTGACTTTTACCGTCAAAACAAATTTTCTGCCTGATTTAATTGATCGTTTGGTCGATTCTCCTTCCTTACGCCAGGCTATCTCAACTTCAAAAGCACGTACGCCGTGTAATGTGCAGCTTGCTGAATTGCTGTCACCTCCCTTCCTCCCTTCCTTCCTCCCTCCCCCTTACCATACAACCGTTTCTCGTAGCAGATTCGCAAAGCTCTCTTATTCAAAGTGATTCAAACACAGAAATCATCCTTCCATTTCTTTCTGTGTCTGGCTGCCTGCCTCTGATTCCTCTTCATCTTTTTCATCACACGCACCAGATAAGCAGAGATTTCCACTGCTGAGGACGAAACACCTTAGCATGGGCTGGTTTTAGATTTGCAAACCAGGTTGAATGACATCTGTTTCAACTTAACAACTGGGAAAACACAACTTGGCGAAGCCGATTTAAACCCAGAACTGGCCTAAAGTTGAGTCCCCCTTGATTTCTGCCTTGGAGTGTCATTGTGTGACACAGTGGAGTTCATTCAGTGTCCATCGTACATTGATTTCCAGGAGTAAGACCATACAGTTCTCTTGAGATGAAAATACTTCTATAATCCCGCACATTCGCGCATCTGATAACGTGAAACAGTATATCGTGAATTGTGATCTGGGGTTTACCTTAGTACACTAGACCGAGTAAATTGAAACCACTAAGGTCCTTTGATATCGAAGGAAGTGACTTTCCATCGATGCATTTCGCTTCCAAGACAAAACGCATCGGGTTAGCGTCATGACACTGCTTAGATGTCAGCTGTAGATAAAGCTAGGCCAATCCCACATTGTAATTTATGACTAAGACCGTATAACCAGGAAACGCGGCCCTAAATCTTTCCTTATGACTTGGCCTCGATTAGAAATATTACCTCAAAGGAAATTGCCATTTTAGACATGCGATTGTCGAAGGGAATTTCAAATACTGACGCTGCATTATCGGTTCTCGGGCTCAAGATATTCAGACTTTTCGTAGCGAGCAGCAATTGCTCCAGCTATGAGATTTGATATGCGAGCCAGGTTATTGTGCTTTCCAATACACAAAGTTTACATCCGAGGCTTAGCCGAACAGTGGTAGGAACCAAAAGACGCATTAAGTGATCCGCAGTATTTCGAAAGGTCACATGGGTTCGCTCTTTAACCGATACGTGCTATAAGCCATAACTAATAACATCCAGCTTGCTTGGAAGGTGAACTAATGGATGAACTGAGCACCAAAGGAAATTGTCATCGATCAACCACTAAACTTACCATTAATTCCCTACTTACTTAGCAAATCGCGTCCTATCTATCAAATGCCTTGCTTGGCGTGTAATGGAAACACATCAGTAATTATCAGACAGTTTGTAGAGAAAGCTAGACACTGTCTAGACATGTGGTTTCAAGGGTAAGCCACAGTTGGACTCTCCTACACGGTAACATTGCACGGCTGGATCAATAGCCGTGCCATTTTTAGTTACACTCTCAAGGGCAGTCGTCTTTCTGTATGTCGCAAGTCGCCATGCACCCTTCCAAATTCTAGGGCTATGCAACCTGCACCGTCAAGAGTTCTCTTCGCAGACCGGTATCTAGGATGCACGGTGGTTTCTGGAATGTCGTGCAAAAACGTGTTTACCAAAACGAAGTCACAACTATTTCTGTGGTTGCTTCCTATCTTGGCGCCTTTGTTCTCTCTCCACCAGTCTCTCACATGGACCAAGCTATCTCGAAAGGAGGCAGGCATGATTATTCCAGTAAATAACATTCCAAGGCCGTGGACCTCTTTGTCACGTGGCCACGTGGCTATACTTAAGCGTCTCAAACTGAAGGACGACAGGCAAAAGTTGCCTGCGAACTTTTCTTTCTCTTCTGCGGGAAATGACAAACACCAATTAAGAGATCCTCATATTTGAAGTAGCTTGTGAGCGCTTTCAATCTTCTACTTGGTCTGAAACGCCCGACAAAAAAGCTGTCTTCACAACCGGAACGACCTAAGTCGTTCTGTCGCTTTTCGCGTTTCGTTCGCGTTTCGTTTGCGTTTCGTTCGCGTTTCGTTCGCGTTTGTGCTCGATACAGCAAGACAAGAAGTCCCCAGGTCTCGTGACGTCATCCATTGCCGGTAGCTTTCGCACAAACTTCTGCCATCTGAACATTTATGTTAGTTTATTGATACCTACGTTTTAATCATACCATTGCTAACACATATTTTTACGTGATACTAACAAATGTAATTGTATTTCAGTTTTCTTTCTTTACTAATGCTCACGTTTGTTGATTCCATTCTGTTTATTAATTTTGGATGCGTGCTGTGATCTGGCGCTTTACCGCTGTAACTACCCTGTCCAATAACAGCCACGCGGCCCTAACATTCGTAACACAGCCGAAGCATACATGGCCTTCGGATGCTGGAGCTATCTGGAGGTGACGATCGGTACGCCAACAAGGGCACAGTTGCGTTGCAGTATGCATCAAGGCATCA
Organism: Pseudorhiza aurosa; assembly: GCA_964026355.1. Taxonomy (NCBI): domain Eukaryota; kingdom Metazoa; phylum Cnidaria; class Scyphozoa; order Rhizostomeae; family Lychnorhizidae; genus Pseudorhiza; species Pseudorhiza aurosa. The sequence goes on from OZ032120.1 coordinate 6,951,296, forward strand.
TCCCCATGGCACACCCGTCCGATTTTTATTGTCGTATTGAAAATGGTAGGTCTAGTTTCAGTTGGGTCTTAAAGCATCTTGAAAGGGTCTTACGGTGAAACAACTATCACCATGAAAGGTAAGCTAGAGTTATGCATACGTGTCAAGTCGTCATAACTTCGCGATAAGCGGCTGATTGGGTTGACGATTATGACTCGTAGCTCTGCGTGGCTAAAAAAGGATTGAGATTTAACCGGATGAAGGTACAAGTGCATAACTTTAAGGAACTGCACGAGCTTCAAGCCGTGCAATCTTTACAGTTGTGGTAGAACGCCGGTAATTTAGAGATTTTGACGTGTTTGGATCGCTGCCTTCTTTTGTCTACGGTTTTGTTGTCGAAGATTTAATCATCAACTATTTCAAAAACGCTACTATACACTAAAGAATTTTCGGTAAATGGTTGCTTTGCTTTTCTGTACTTTATCAAAACCAACATCGCGTCGACATTGTCTTGTGTGAAGGGAAACGAGTCGTTCGGCATTTTTCTGCTGTCGTGTGAGCATGTGTCACCCTCGAAACTAGACGATTTGCTTAAGATAACAAGGTTTGAACCCTTTCATATTCAATGATTTGTAGCCACATAATGACTCTTCCCCATCATACCTTATCATTAAACCCTGATTAAGTTTTTCTTGGCAAGGTTCAAAATACCAAAAGGATTTGATTCTAATCCACCAATCCAGACAATGTTCCAGACATAATCTTCCGTAAGACAGCATAAAGCACTAATTTAGAGGCTAGCAAATGCATAGGCTGTTATGCACAATAATCGCCACCTTCATGTCATGGAATAAGCCCTTCGTGATCGAATCGATCCTATATAGGATTAATACAAAGTTGCTTGATTTTCAGACATTCCCAATTCATTCTTGCTTACTTGAATACGGATTTGAGGTTTCTTCATAAGCCATCTCTCCCATGCTATGAGCGTATGTTTCAGGAGCTAAACCTTACACTGCCAAATTTTCCTGAAAACTCCCTACCCTGCTTTGATTGGAGGGGATAACTCCATTTTTCCCTGCATTCAAACAAACATGCATCAGTTTTTTGAAGTGAGCTGCAAGTTTTCCGAAGTATTTTGATTTTTAGTTTTAAACGTCGGAGAGTCGGGTTTCGTGCCTTCACGTGGCCGTGCTATTTCATCCATCAAAGCAGCAAGGTAATGCCAGGTTCAGGGTCGGAAGCTCAACTAACTGTAATTGACATGATTGGTGCATGCACTAACCAGTGAGACTTAGTGATCGCTCGATCGCCTCGCAACAAGCGCTTTGTAATCCTTTGATCTGGCCATTTCTGGGCTCCTTCTCGCAATAGTCGTAAAACGCCCATTTCACAGCATTACAATTCTGCCTTGTGATACGCCATTACTCTGTCAGTAGATGTAAATTTAGTTCGTAGCTCTTAGTATTTATTTCTAAAAGATTTAGTTATTATGGTTTAGTTTGTCTAACAAATTAACTCTGATTGGATTTATTATAGTTTCTTGAGAATGAATCGTTTTTCAAGGCGAAAAAGCTTATTTATGACGACAGTTAAACTTGTGTACTTGTAGATAAATAGGATATTAATCGTTTAGTTCTGGGTATTTTCAAGGTTCTGTTAATTTTAGCATTTGATTTCATTGTAGAAGACTGGCTTTATATCCAATTTTTAGTAGAAACAAAACATCTTCCTTTATATAAACTGCATCTGTTCTTTGTTTTCTTCTAAGTCAGCCCCAACCATTATTTCATTTAAACCGTCAACATAATCACCATCATTTCAGTCAATAGTCATAATCATCAATCATTATCTATCACAATATTTCATCATTCGTCAATCATCATTTATCATTAAAACATCACCAGTCATCATCAGTACAATGATCTACACAGTCATAATGACCTGCATCAATCATCTTTAATCATAATAATCTGCATCAATAATCATCTATCATCCTCGATCGTTCTTAACAATCATTGTCAAAGTCATCTTTTCAAACGAATTTTCTCATACATTTTTTAATCGCTTTTGATTTCATTAGAAATGCACATCGTTTTATCAACGCCTATCTACAAAACATAAGACAAACACCTTGCAGTTCTTTGCTGTTCTCCGAAATCCAGTACCATTTTTTTTGGTGAACCACTTATCTGCCACGGGCGCAATTTCCTGCCTCCGCAATAAAAGCGAACTTTCTGCTCAAACAAACCGGTCGATTTTTCATCATTCACCGAAAGACTACCCTGCAGCCATTAGAGACGTGTCAGCGTAGGCTCGCATTAAATATTTGCAGTTTTGTATACAGAATTTCTCCTCTTGCCTCTGCAACATATTATACTCTGCCTAATTTTATTTGCTTTTGCCCTTCATTTCGATTCTTCGGTATTTTCTCTAATCAATAATACGTTCTATCAGTCCAAACCTGACTGACCCCAGTGTCAACGATGCATCAATTGGCTACAAATATGTGGTATCGAATCGTTCTCTGAATGTGTCTAGTATTCGTGAGGAGCTATTACAACGAACGAAGTATCCTGCAAGATATGAAGAATTCTGAATGGTCTTTCACCCTGCAACAGACAATGTAGTCATGAGCAACTCATGAAGAAGAAGAGGGAAAATTTTTAATGGAATACAATTCTTTGAAAAAGAGGCGTCTTTTATGGCCATTTTTTATCATAAATATCACTACCTTTATTTTATCATTATTTTCATCATCATTATCATTACTACTAGAAACTTCCCAACAGAAGAGGTCGAAAGATATTGCTAAATTAAAGCTATCTCGCACCTAAAACAAGTCTTTTTCTCTCAGCTAAATTATACATGGGAGTAAATCCGCCTTATCGATTAACAGAGTTTTTGAATATAAGGGTGCAATGGGTCCTACCACCACCAATAGGTCCACTGACCAGCATCAACCATAGGTTTAGATAGAGCTAGCCACAACGACACTGGCTATAGTATGGTGCAATGACGTTGACGTCCGTTGCCCAGTGGTAGAATGCTCGCTTTGTACGTGCTAGGTCGGGGTTCGATACCCGGTTGAGTCATACCGAAGACTTGATGGTACATAGTATTTCCCTGCTTCGCATTCAGCACTTCGGAAAAGAGCATGGCAGTGAAACGCATAGTGCTATGAGATGGCCAGACACCAACTGTAGCATTCACCGTGCTTGCACAGCTGTGTGGCCCAACGTCTAATGACACGGAGATGGGCGCCGCCCAACTCACCAAAAATGGCGAGGGAAGGAACTCTGACTTTGAATAACGTTGACGGACAGTGTAGTATCAACCCAATGACTATTGTTCCCATTATATTGAAGAAAGATGTAGGGAAATTCCCATGCAAGATCGTCTTCTTACTATAACAAACAGCGAATTAGCCACTGTCTCATCTTCACGTAATGAAATTTTTCGGAAGATTATAATTGGGAAGTCACCCTTGCCATTTTGAAGCGGTTTTTTCACACATACTTTAAGATTTGCAACATTTTGAGTTAGATTTGTTGTGGGACATGCAGACATAATTTAAGCTATCTTATTTCATTTTGGAAGATGGGATTTACCCAACATTCTACTTTTTAGAGCCTTCGGTGATGTCACTTTCAACTCTAGGGTAGAGATGCCGGCACGTATGGTTGGTTGGTCCCTGTGATCAGGGACTGCGGGAGACGGTTTTGCCAGATTCTCCCCTGGTTATACCTAAGGGTACCGTTAGAAAGGATGCATTGCAGGCCCGCCATCATGTAATTCAGAGGTCCGAGCGCAGTGGCAGTCCTTTGGAGGGTTGCCTCGTCAACTGGTGTATAATCCGGGGCTGTCTTCTATGCTGATTTTCAACTGGAATTACTCTTAGCTCGCAGCTTTGGGGGGGGGGGTCTTTGGAGACCACTTGACAGCTAAGGAGACTCGCAAGGGTTCTCAGGCTGCCTCTACCATTGTCATTTTTACTGATCCAACCGCCTCTCACCCTATTAACTGTATTTCAGGATTTGGAACAAGTTTAAGCAAGGCTAGTTTGAACAAGACAGCTAAACAGTAGAAGGGAAAAAGATAAATTAGATTAGTAGGATGTTTACATGTAAACAACTCAGCTAGCATGATGATCCTTAAGACTTGAGAACAGCCGACAGTCTTTGTTTGCTTGTTTGTTTGTTTGTTTTACCATGCCTTGGAATCCCACAAATAACAACTGCAGCGACTGATGCGGTACTCCAACTCTTCCATCTCATTCTGCAACATCCGTGGACTATCTTCCGATGCTGACTCAGTACACCAGCATTTCCAATCCATAAAACCCATATGCATTCTTCCTCACGTAGACTAGAATCTTACCACGCTTAGAATCAAACCATTCGACCCCAGTAACAGTACCCTTCTCTCTCCTCATCTTGGATGCCCATGCTATGAGCTATTTTCTTCCTTCTTTCCTGATGGTGGAGTATGTGCATTTATTCTCTCTGGTGTGCAGATCTTACATTTCAAGCCATTCGATCTCTCTAATCCTGGCATTTTACTCATCTGGTTGAAATTTCATCTTCCTCGCTTTTCAAAACATACCTGCACACTATACCGCTCACCAAGCTCAAATATCTATGAACTTCTATTTGTTCACCTTTCCAAATCAATTGAAATTGTCACTCTGCAATTCTCCACGCTTTGAAATCATTGTTCTTGGTGATTTCAATGTCCACAACTCTGACTGGCTCGCCTATTCCTCACATGTCACCAACCCTGCAGGCCGGGATGCAGAGGCCCTTGCCATTGTCAATGACTCGACACATGTTACATCAGAGTCCACGTGCATCCTTGATTGTTTTTTTTCTTTTTTTTTTTAGTGGGTTATGCTGAGGAAAGGCCATGGTGGCCTATGCAAAGCCCCAACAAAGGAAGAAAGAAGAAAGCGAAAGGCTAAGCGGAGAGGGAGATAAGATCAAGTTTATTGATCTTAGATTTGAAAGATGGCAAGTTGTAGGACTCAGTAAAGCAAGAAGAAGGCAATACATTCCATAAGTTGCATGTTCTTGGGATGAATGATGATTTGTGAGATAGAGTTCGTGAAGTAGGCAGTGAAACTTGGAAAGGGTGTGAATGAGTTGAGCTTCTGGTGGTCCTGACACGCCTCAGAGGAACTGGAATAATATCCCTGATCTCCTGAGAACAATGTCCGTCAAAGTATCTGTAATAGATGGAAAGATCTGCAACTAAAAGACGATGGGAAAGAGGTTGGAGCGAGTTGGCGAGGTTAGGATTATTGATGAGACGAATGGCTTCGGACTGGACTTTGCCGAGAAGACAGAGAGTAGATTTTGGAGCACCTCCGTGCAAGGGACAAAGCAAATGCACCGGGTCTTTTTCCCACATCAAGCCCCTGGATTCATTTTCATCCTACCGTAAGCTTTCCTCTTGGTAACTCTAATCACTGCCTCATAAACTTACGGCTTGACTTTCCCCTCCCTCACCTTGATAAACTTTTCACTCCATAAAAAGTTTTTGCACTATGGCAAAGTTGACTGGGACTTCCTTCACATATTTTACTCCAAATCCGCCTTTTTAAATTTTCCTTCCTCTCTGGCCACTTTCATTGCCAACATAATACTTCTTGGCACATATAATTTTATTCCTTCTTTTTACAAGCCTGGTAAAAGGTATTCCTCTAAGTGGCTCAATTCACAGTGTGCCAAGAGTGAATGCTAAAGCTACCACTTCAAGGAATGGATGCAACTTCATACCCAAGACTCGAAAGCTTCTTTTCATCCATTCAGGCAACATTTGCTCCAAAACCATGAAAAATGCCAAATCATTTTTGTCCAACGCGTCAAAAAAAATCGCTTCCTGCCATGCTCTCACCGCTCCGTTGATCTATGGCCAAAGCTGTCTCCTAAAACAATTGCAAATTATCTTTCCCGCCACCAGAAAATAACTCTTGCTCTTCTTCTAACACTCCTTCATCCAAGACCAACTTCTTTTGCGTCAATCTTTGCTTCAAATTCTCACCTAGATGACAAAGGGCTCTAACCACATCACTTCTCCCTTGCAAGTTTCACAATGCACTCATTAACCTCTCTTCACGAAAAACCCGACAAACCTTTATCCCGCTCTCCATCTGACATCTCAACAACTAAGGCCTTTGATCGCCTCTGGCACAAGGGTCATCGCGCTAAACTACTGGTGTTTGGTCTTCACCACACTCGTTAAATGGATTTTTAGCTTCTTCTCTGATAGGTCTATTGACATTAGAGTCGACGGCTTCCTCTCTAATCTGCACTCCATCAATGCTGGTGTGCCTCAGGGCTCTGTCATCTCCACTGTCCTCTTCATTCTCTTTATAAGTGATCTGCTTTCCTCTACATCTTCCAGCATTCACTCTTTTGCTGATGATACCTTCCTAAGCTCTTCTTTTATACTCAACCCGCACGGCCATGCCAACGGCGTTATCCCACTCCATAGAAGTATGTCAGCCTCCTTTCTCACAAGTGATTTGACAGTTATAGAAAAGCGGGGTAAAGACAACCAGTTTTTGTTCAATGAAAGCAAGACGACACAGATTGTCATCTCAAGTAAACGCAACCCTGACTTTCCACCTGCTACTGGACAATCTAATTTCTTTCACACAATTTAATCTTTCTCTTTCGTCTTATTTCATTTGGAAATCACGCAACCATTTTATTGCAAAACATGCATCTCTAAAGCCTTGGCTTCCTCTCCAGAGCCCATAGCTTTTTTTTATCTTCTGATCTACTAACTATCTGCAAATCCAGCATCCGTCCTTCTCTAGATTATTGCTCCCACGTCTGAGAAGGTGCACCTAAATCGACTCTCAGTCTTATCGACAAAATCTAATCCAAAGCGATTTGTCTCACCAAGAATCGCAACCTCTCGGCATCTAATTGGATAAATACCTTGGTTGGTCAAATTTCAAAAAGCAATCGAACACTATGCAAGACAATGCATCGAAAGAAAATCATAATATATAACACAATACATAGCTGGGGACAATGCAGAAACCTCCAACTTGGTGTCCCTGGATATCGACCGCCGGAGATGATCTAGACTCATTTTTGGTGGCTCGTAATTGATCCTGCAACCACTTTCCCTCGAAGCACATTTGAAGGAAAGACTCGACGAAGAAGAAGAGAAATGCACAGCTGAACACAAATCGTGACAGGCTTCCCAAACCCAACTCGTTAGAAGAAGAGAAATGAAATTGGATGCGTTGCAGAAATGGAGTTTCATATGAACATGAAAGTTCCTTTCTATTGTCTTTTTCAGGCCTTTATCAAACTTAAGTAGAGTCGCCGGTGTGAAAAGCTCTCTTCTACCCCATCCTGCCAGTCCATGGCCTCTTTAGGATGTAACATGAGTTGTCTGCATCATCCATTCAGTCTAGATCGGGGATTTTACGGCCGGATGTCCATCCTGCCAACAACCTTCCCCCATATTTCCGGGCTTGGGACCTGCAGCGAGATATAAATGGCTTGTGATATCCCCTACGCTGCCAAATTCCTTTGTATTGTGGGCGTGCATTTAAATGAATAGTAGCAATAGATTTCGTTGAGGGAAAGCGCAATCTGAGAATGAATTGCAACGTTAAGACAACGACCAATAAAGGAGCCAATTTTGATAATTCTAGTAAATTGACATAATCATGAGGGTGACAGCATTCCAAGTTCACGATCGGGTTAAGACATTCCAGCTCAATTTAACTTCCAACTTCACTTCAATTCAACTAATTTTAACTCCTACTACAATAAAGCAACTAACAATAAGAAAAACGTCAAGTTTACATTAAAATTACAGCATGAATCTTAAGGAGGAGACCTCTAAGAAGATGAACTAACGAGATGAAACCTCCCCCTTCGTTTACAAGGATTGTACTTTCAAAGTCAATGGCCCTTGAAAAATCATGGCCTGTAAAGGTTTTTTGGACTTCAATCACATAGAATTTTGCAAATGATTTTTCTGCTTTCTTTTAAATAAAGACTTCGAGCTAGGGTATTTTATCTCTAGCTGCAAATTTTTTCATAGTTTTGCCCCTATGTATCGAATGGATTTTAAGCCAAACTGTAGCCTTTTCTCCTTTTCTACATATACGTACAGTATGTCTCTGCGAGATGATCGTCTTGGGGTTGCATTGTTTCGAATGAATGAACTGAAGCGTTTACTGAAAAGGAGGTATCAAATCAATTTGGTGCAAGCTTACTTACTGTTTCAAAGACAAATGTTAGAAGCTGAAGTTTAAAAACGTCTAGGAGTCTTAGCAGCTTTAAACATTTGAAAATAGGCAAATTATGGCAAAATTTGATGTGAAACTACCTCAACCGATTTTTTTTGTAATTCAATGATAGAAGTAGAAAATGGGGCACACGTTTGACCCCAAACAGTTGTACCGTATTGAAGAAATGACATACGTATTGAGTTATATAAACAGATGAGAGTTTCAGTTGGGAGAAAAGGAAAAGGCCTAATTTTGTAAGAAAAAACTCTATAAGCTCTTGCCAGTCCGTTGCCATCTGTCAAATCTAAGATGAATAAACTTGATCTGATCTCCCTCTCCTCTTAGCCTTCCACTTTCTCCTTTCTTCCATTGTTGGAACTTTGTATAGGTCGCCATGGCCATTCCACGACATAATTTACTACCTAAAAAGACATGCCAGTTTAACTTGTAAAAAGACGTTTCGACTCCATACCAGTAATAAGGAAGAAAAAGGAAACGACATAAAGGTAAATACTATAATAAACAAAGGGTGGATCAAAACATGGACATGAGAATTACTACAGAATAAATGAATAGACTATTTCGCATCGAGGCTTTGGCCACAGTTACAGTAGAGGGGGGAGGACGTGGCCAATCTACAATCCACCAAAATGAGGCTTGCTCTCCCGTGCAGCCGCAACAGCACCGAGTTTTTCTCTGCCTCCGGCCTAATCCTTTTCTATTGGATGGTATTGTCTGAGCCGATTGTTCTCGGCTTAATTGTAGGAACATCTGTACAGTAGTACTTTATTAGAAAAGAATTCTCGCAGCTACATCGAGGTGTGACCTTATTAAACAGCATGACATTTTTCGCTACCGTGAGACAGCCTTTTCCCGAGGTTCCATCTGATGGCCGAATCATAACAAAGACTTTCCTAGATGCCTGCAGTAACATTGTGCCATTTTTTGGTAAGAACAGCCACTTTTTAATTTTCCGAAAAAAGATGCATGTTTTCATCTGAACCAATATTCTGGATTGTTCTTAAAATTGCACTTAATTCTCATGTATGGCGTAACCTAATGGTTGGCATCTGTTTGCACAAGCGGTATTTACCCTCTTTCTCCATGATCGTCTTCAGATAACTTTTTTGATAACTTTTTTGCGGTGCCATAGAAAGTACGCAGCACTGTTTATTACAATAGAGATGAATGACTGAAGGCATGCGGGAGCCATTGTGTATGCATCACTCTTTTGTTACATTATTTAAGGTAATGAGCATTGCCCAGGTATCACGCCGCACCCATCTGCAAATTAACTTGCTGTTAATAACCTGCTTAGCTCTGTTTCAAAGAATACCACCAGTGCGTCTAGATTTTTGTTTACATTTTCAAGCAATCTTAGGCTCCATCCTGCTTAGTGCGTTTCAACAAAGTTTGGTAGTTTTCAATAGGTTTTTTGAATATGAGTGATTAAAACTTTGCCTTTCTACCATCACATCATCTTGTTGCTGATAACTTAAATGGTATTCTTTTTTTGCAAGACAGCCTATGAAGGAATGTATTCTTATCTAAATTTGCAATGTTTTGCAGTAATGACTTCACACCTGCAGCTGTTATCATCTTATTGCTCTTGATGTTATGATGTCGTTGTATTTCTTGTTGAAAGAAGATTCAGCATTGTAAACCATACTCTATAGCCTTACCTTTCTTTGAGCAAAGAAATGCTATCTACCTTCAAGTATTTTAGAATTTAGTTTTTGCATGGTTGCGCTTGCAGGCAAGTCCAAGTTACACCATTGCTGCAGGACTATGTTTGTTCAAAGACCTTAATTTTTCATGTATTCTAATGTATGAATGGTTATGTCTGTATTGCAATGTATGTATGACCATGTATGTATTTCAATGTATGTATGACCATGTACGACTTTTCCTGGCTACTGCCCAAGACTTTTCCGCCACATGCTGGGCCTACTCAGCCATGTGAGGGCCCACAAGCGGCATCAAAAGGGTACGTGAAGGAAGAACGCGAACCAAACTCGGACTACAAGTGGAAAATGACGATGATGACCATGTATGCATGGCCATGCATGTTTTGCAATGTATGTATGACCATTTATGTACAGCAATGTGTGCTTGAATGGCCATGCATGTATGGCCATGTATGTATTGCAAGGTATATATGACCATTTATGTATGACCATGTATGTATTTCAATGTATGTGTGACCATTTATGTACAGCAATGTGTGTTTGAATGGCCATGTATGTATGGCCATGTATGTATTACAATGTATATATGACCATTTATGCAGGGCCATGTATGTATTTCAATGTATGTGTGACCATTTATGTACAGCAATGTGTGTTTGAATGGCCATGTATGTATGGCCATGTATGTATTACAATGTATATATGACCATTTATGCAGGGCCATGTATGTATTTCAATGTATGTGGGACCATTTATGTACAGCAATGTGTGTTTGAATGGCCATGTATGTATGGCCATGTATGTATTACAATGTATATATGACCATTTATGCAGGGCCATGTATGTATTTCAATGTATGTGGGACCATTTATGTACAGCAATGTGTGTTTGAATGGCCATGTATGTATGGCCATGTATGTATTACAATGTATATATGACCATTTATGCAGGGCCATGTATGTATTTCAATGTATGTGTGACCAGTTATGTACAGCAATGTGTGTTTGAATGGCCATGTATGTATGGCCATGTATGTATTACAATGTATATATGACCATTTATGCAGGGCCATGTATGTATTTCAATGTATGTGTGACCAGTTATGCACAGCAATGTTTGTATGTATGGCCAAGCATGTATTGCAATCTATGTATAACCATGTACGTATTTCGATGTATGTGTGACCATTTATGTACAGCAATGTGTGTTTGAATGGCCATGTATGTATGGCCATGTATGTATTACAATGTATATATGACCATTTATGCAGGGCCATGTATGTGTTTCAATGTATGTGTGACCATGTATGCATGGCCATGTATGTATGGCCATGTATGTATGTATGTATGTATGTATGTATGTATGTATGTATGTATGTATGTATGTATGTATGTATGTATGTATGTATGTATGTATGTATGTACGTATGTATGTATGTACTTATGTATGTCTGTATGTATAATTTTTTTTACATAGATAACAGGGCTAAGAAGTATGACTTGTTTTTATCCCGATTTACAGCAGCAATTTTTAAGAAAGGCGATTACACAATATTTTTGCAGACTAAAGCAAGATTGCTAAAAATGTCTAGAATATGCATATTAAATTTAATGGCCTTTGAAATGCTAAGTTTTACAAAATTCAAATTGCCTATCTATACTCAGTAAAATTATCTGATGAAAACTGTACTCATGAAGTTATATTTGCATCTCTTTAACAATTGTGGTCAATTCACCACTTTTTAATGCTAGCTAGTTGCTCCATATTTTAATTCCATATTGTTGGAAAGACTTGCTATGACCTCTGGTGCAATGCAAACAGTTTCTTGAAGCAAGTTTAGTTATATGACAGTGGACTGCAGTTGCTTTTGCAAGGATCAAAGGCAAACAAGGCAGCTGTACCGTGCATATCTTTTTATAGTTCATTTTTATGAAGCTTGCTTCTTGACTGCCAATTGCAGGAAAATATGGCATGTACAAATTGTTTTTGACATCTTAATATGACATTGAATTGGCCATTGTTCATATTACCTATTACAAGGGAACAGTTTCATAACAGTATTGCCATGGGTGCATTGAAGGACTTCCATTAATTTTTAAAGAAAGATTTCTAAAGAATGCACACATTTTGATGTCAGTAATTACCAAAATCCTATGAAATTTTCAACCTGCTTCAAAAAAATGGCTCGAAAAATTCAGAAAAAGAATTTGCCATGCATTTATTAACTTGAAGCTTGTTGAAGTGTGATGTTTCATTGAGTAAGCAATGCTGTATTTTTTCAGCCTGGGATGTATTCACTCTCCCATTAGTTATTTTTGCTTAGTTTTTGAAGGTTTAGGTTTAAGTTTTTAATCAGCAAAATTCTGAAACAGTCAACTTAGTTTGAGAAAATGGTGCCAGTAAAGCTTCCTTTGTAAAAAATGTATGTGTTAACAGTATTTGTATGTACCTAGCGCAAATATGATTTGACTATAGACATTGTCACATAAGAAAATAATTGTCTTGTGTTCAGTCCAGCTGATTCTTAAGAAGCGCTGCCAGGCCCATAACTCAAATGCGGAGATGCATGCACGGGTAGACTGCTTCAAGATCCATTAATGATAATTGCTAATTCCAATTATTGGATGGCTTCAAGCCTCTTTGATTCATAGGTAGTTTGAAATAAGCTTGCCTGCTTTAGGGAATTTTGTATCAATCTAAAATCAAGAATATGTCTAAATATAAGGATTGGTGTAAATTTGAAATAGATCAAATGCTTTAATGATTCAGTGATCTGTCTGTTATGATTTTGTTTAGCTACTTCAAGGCATAATTCAACAAAATGGTCAACATTGGGAAAGTCTTCTACTGTTTATTCATCAGTTTAGAATACTGCCCCTCCATGCTCACATTTCAGTTTTCAAATTTTTGGCCATTAATTTATTAAGTGCAAAGAGCATACTGATTCCTATGAAGTATGTAATTTATAACTGATGACATATTTCTGTAGTGTACCATATTTTAATTTGTCATTAGATTTGATTGTCTTTAATTGAAAATATTTGATAACAAACAGAAGAAATTAGAGTCATCGCAGCTATTCAGTTTTATTGGTCATCATGGCCACATATCTTCGTGACGGTAATTGTGGAGAAAGTTTTGATGTAAAAGATTGATAGGTATTGGATTATTTGTGCTGGAATGCTTGAATGTGTGAAGCAAAGAAAGGAACTGGTAAAATATATTTATGTTGGTCATGGTTCTTATAGGGGATTAAATGAAAACATTTATATGTTTTTCTATAGCTGTTTTTGATAATACTTTTTAATAATGTTCATTTATTTAACAAATTTGCTGTTTTATGTAGAATCAAGAGATTGATATTGTGATGTGTGAAATAGCAGAAATGTACTTTGTCAGACAGAAGATCTTGTTTGTTGGATAAAACAGTCTTCAGTACAATGCAATTGCATTTTAAATTTTCTGTGAAATAATGAGGGTACAGCTTATGCAATGTTGTCAATCTTTCATTTCATTGAACCAATTTTTTTCCAGATATTTTGGGTGCCACAGCATTTTCTCCATGTAAATCGGATATAAATGGTAACGTCAGTGTAAGTTTTGATCATTCCCTCACATTCATATCTAAATCTTTTGGGTGAACCACAGTAATTTACTATTCAAGAACTCAAGCGGTGACCCAACTCACCTGTTTCGTTGTTGGAAAATAACAGTAATAATGATGATTGTCAATATCTACGGGGTTAATGAGCTAATGAGTAAAGCCCAAATGGTTGTCACACTGATTAGGGCAGTTCCACCTTAGTTAAGCAGAGACCATGATGAAGATGGGACAGGTTGGGGCTTGAAAGAGACTGTCACCAAATTGAAAGGGAGACACTTGCGGATAATGGGAAAGGCCCTAAGTAACAGAAGACAGGGACATTTTTAATAACACCTAAAAAGGTATAAAAGGAATAATCAATTAATCAACTATTTAGATATTAACTGAACATCAAATCTGAGTTGTCCTTAGATTAAATCCTTAAATTGCTGGTTGGTTGAATTATTGATTGGTGGATTGATTAACTTATTAATCAGTTGGTTGAATGATTGAGGGATTGGTTGAATGATTAATTGACCGGTTGAATGATTGATTGATCAATTGACCGATGAATTGATTGGTTGATAGAGTGACAAATAAATTCATTTCTAAGTATCTCACTTATTTGTGTATTTAATAAAAGAATATCCATGGTCTGTACTTCTAAACGAGAATAGGGCAGAAGGATTCTGGACATTATTTTTGTTTCACATTGCTCTTCCCTTTGTATGTGTTTTATTCTTATATTTAATCATTCATTTCATGACAAAATTCTCCTTGCTCGTTTCCACTCCAAAAGCACTTGTTTCCTTTGTTCAGGTTCACTTTATTCCCAATTTCAAGATGCCTTTCCGATTTTGCTCTTCTCCTCATCCATGCTGATGTTTTCGACTTTTGCTTTATTGCATCCCACATCAGTGCCTAGAATTTATTTGGGTCTCTCTTTCGAAGAATTTTATCACGACTTTAGCGTGACACAAAACTTGCATTTTGATTTCCATAATTGGTTTCGATGAATGAAAAATGCTAATGCGACAGCTGGGTTGGTAAACTAGCATCATTCCTGTCATCACAGTCATGACAGAGTCATTGAAGCACGATTCTGTTGACTTACCGTTCACGTCTTCCTCTCCCAGGAATCATCCTCTCGATCATCTTTGTGCGTTCTTTTCTCGCCTGTTGCCAAGGAGAATTCTTTCCAAATATGTTTCTATTTGAATTAAAAAGTTTAACTGCTCACTGACTTTTCTTGAATGTCAGGCTTCTCACTTTTTTTCTCTTCTAGAAATTGCTCAAGAAATATGATACGGACAGGGAAAAGTTCTCTGTTCTGCAAGCTTTCGTCGAAGTTGAGAAAGCTGAAGGGAAGACAAAGGCAAAGAACTCAGCTACAGATGCGTTGCTTTGGCTCAAAAGGTTACCTTCTAGCCAATTATATTTAAAGCTTAGATGTCGATTCGAAATGATAGTAATCTAGACCTAAAGGCCAATGGCAGTTTGGATGGATAGCAAAGTAAGATTTTGTCCCGTAGCCGCGACGAGCATTGAGGACCACCTTGATACAGAGATGCCACATTGAGCCACGCAGTGTTAGACAAAGTGGCCAATTCTTTCCCCGTTGCCTGTCACGCCCAGCTTTATACCATGCACCAGGAACAGAAAAAAGGTATCCAGGAACGAGAACAAGGGAGAAGGCAGGACCTATGTCACAAATCTGTCTAATTTTCTCATCATTGTAGCTTGTTCATATTACTATTCATTAATGTAGTTATCTCATGCACTTCCTTTTCGTTATGAATTGATGTAAGTAGACGTGACCAATTATGTTGAAAGTGTTGTTCCTTACCACGCAGAGCTCTAGAATTCATTGGTGTCTTTCTTGCTGATGTTCTTACTGGTCAACCGGACTTATTCAAGTGCGCTAAAAAGGCGTACGAGTCAACACTGAAGAAGTACCATGGTTGGATGGTACAAGGGATTTTCTCGGTAAGAACTAATTGAGAATCATCCTCAAGTTTGATTGCTTGTGTAGGCCTGTTTTGATTACGGTATGTTGTTGCTCAGTAGATGACGCAACACTTCGTACATCTCTCTCCTCTTAGCTGTTTGCTTTCTTCTTTCTTCCTTCTTTGTTAGGGCTTTGTATAGGCCCACCATCGCCTTTCCTCAACATAACTCACTAAAAAAACAACAGCTGGTATTATTTTGTGCATGGTTGCATCAGCTTAGATTTATGATACCTTCAATTTTAGGGAGGAAAAGGTTCGTGAAGATGAAGAATAATAATGAAGGGAAATAATTTAGGGAATTAAATCTACGTAAAAAGTAGGAAAAAACAAGTGGAATTGATGCTAAACACCTGATTGATATGTACGAAATGTGGCAATGTTTCAAGATCCCGAACGTCCTTATATCCTTGATCAATAGTCGTTCTCTGGCTATTTTTAATGAAGTTACTAGACTTTAAGCAACAGAGGATATTTATTCTCTTTGTAATTCATATTTTGAAGCGAATTATGCGAGTCTTGTTGGCTTTTAGATTGCAATGAAGGCCGTGCCTTACCGAGAGAATTTCATCGCTTCGATTGGAAACGGCGCCCCGGAGGAGGAAGTGTTAAAGGATATGCAGGCGTATGTGCAAGTCATGGGGAAAAACATCGAAGTCATAAACGATTTCTACGCTAAAATGGGAGAAGATAAGTCCGAGAAAGTTTAAACGCAAAATTTACACGAATAGCCGAATACGGCTGTCTTGATTTTAGCTAGGTTTGGATTTAATGCGAAGTGACATTAATCTTTGTCGGTTTTAGTTCAACACCACGAAGAGGGACACACTATTTAATATTTTACTTATGTCGCTATGGCCAATTCTACAAATTTGCTTACATCAAAGCGATTTTAGTGATAATCTAATTAGGTAGTTATTCTCTGTTGCGAACAAGTACAATTCTTTCGTTCACCACATTAGAGGGACAAAGCCAGCTTTATTTTCATGTACTGAATTTTTGCCAAAAATTTAGGCAATTAAGGTTCTTTTTGGATTAGTCTCAAGCTGTTTATTTTCTTATAAATAGTAAATGGAAATATGAATTTTTTTAGAATTTTTTATGTTTCAAGAAGACTGTTTGGTAGTATTCCGCAAGTATCTCTATATGTGCAGGATGCTGTACTTTGTAAGATGTCACAATATCAAATCACAATATCAGTTATACTTAGCCCATGTAATGACATGGGCATTCGGACAAAACACCACTTACAACCTCCACTGTATGAATTTAAAGAAACGCACCAAAAATTATCTTTGTTTATTTATTAGTTAAATTTATGTAGATTTGAATATCGGTTAATTAGTGAAGTATCTCTTGTGGGCAATATTATATACCGTTAAGACGGTTGAACATATTCAATTCATATCTGCGTTGAAGCAATGTACCTATTCTTCAATGTGCCCATTCTCGTTCAAAAAGCAAATGCTTTTGTCAACAGCGCCAGTTTTCAATATTGGATGATCTTAAAAGGCATTTTGAAGTTGTAAGAATGGGAAATTTCTCCCAAAATGTAAGGCTATAGCCTTTCGCTTCACCTTACGGGTTTGGAAGCGTGGCCTAGACCGATTGGACTCTTCTTCGCCTATCACCTCTATCTTCCATATCCCTCTGATATCGTCCAACTCCATTCCTATGTCCTGGGTATGCTGGGCTATGTTTCTTACCCGTTGGCAAGTACCCATGGCTTGGAATCCATAACAGGAGATCATTTATGATCTCATTTCTGCTTTTATAGTGATGACCGGTAAACTGTGGTGATCTTTCTTTAATACAAAACAAACAGCCCCAATATAAAAAGTGTTCAAAGGAGATCGCCATTTTTTATAAATGGGCAAGGTTATGGTCTTACTATTTTCACAAAATTCAGCAAGTTCCAGGGGATTTTTCAATTCTACACCAAATTCAAAGAGTGCCAAAAGAGATTGCCATTTTGTGCCAAAAGGCAAGGCTATAGCCTTACTACTTTCCCAAAATTACAAAATTTTCAAGGCACTTGGATTTTACATTGCCCAAAATTAAAAAAATTTCAATAGAATTTCAAATTTGACACCAAACTCAAAAGGTGTCAAAAGGCAAGGCTATAGCCTTAAAATTTTTGCGAAATTCAGAAAGTTCCAGGAGATTTTTCAGTTTCACTACAAATTTAAAAAGTGTCAAAAGTGATCATAACTTTGTTCCAAAAGGTAAGGCTATAGCCTTACTACCTTCACAAAATTCAGAAAGTTTCAAGGAATTTTTCAATTTTACACCAAATTCAAAAAGTGCCAAAAGGCAAGGCTATAGCCTTACTATTTTTCCAAAATTCAGAAAACTTCAAGGGATTTTTCAATTTTATGCCAAATTCAAAAAGTGCCAAAAGGCAAGGCTATAGGCTTACTATTTTTCCAATATTCAGAAAGTTCCAAGAGATTTTTCAGTTTTACACCAAATTGAAAAGGTGCCAAAGTGATCATCAGTTTGTGCCAAAAGGCAAGGCTATAGCCTTCTATTTTTGCAAGATTCAGAATGTTTCCAGGGATTTTTGTGTTTCACACCAAATTGAAAAGGGGCTAAAAGGGATCATAATTTTGTGCCAAAAGGCAAGGCTGTAGCCTTACTAACTTCACAAAATGGAAAATTTTCACGGGATTCTTAAATTCTACACAAAAT
This sequence comes from Pseudorhiza aurosa, assembly GCA_964026355.1. Taxonomy (NCBI): domain Eukaryota; kingdom Metazoa; phylum Cnidaria; class Scyphozoa; order Rhizostomeae; family Lychnorhizidae; genus Pseudorhiza; species Pseudorhiza aurosa. Next base: position 6,969,506 of record OZ032120.1, read on the forward strand.
TCGAAAATTGCCAAAAAGCTAGGCTGTAGCCTTACTTCCAAAATTCAGAAAATTTCAAGGGATTTTTCAATTTTACACCAAATTCAAAAAGTGCCAAAAGTAATCATCAGTTTGTGCCAAAAGGCAAGGCTATAGTCCTGCTATTTTTAAAAAATTCAGAACATTTCAATGGATTTTTAAATTTTACACCGAAGACAAAAAGTGCCAAAAAGAAAGGCTATAGCGTTGCTGTTTTTCCAATATTCAGAAAGTTCCAAGGAAATTTCAATTTTACACCAAATTCAAAAAGTGCCAAAAGGCAAGGCTATAGGCTTACTATTTTTCCAATATTCAGAAAGTTCCAAGAGATTTTTCAGTTTTACACCAAATTGAAAAGGTGCCAAAGTGATGCCAACAAATTCAAAAAGTGCCAAAAGGCAAGGCTATAGGCTTACTATTTTTCCAATATTCAGAAAGTTCCAAGAGATTTTTCAGTTTTACACCAAATTGAAAATGTGCCAAAGTGACCATCGTTTTGTGCCAAAAAGAAAAGCTATAGCCTTACTACTTTCCCAAAACTAAAAATTTCAATGGATTTTTCAATTTTACACTAAAGTCAAAAAGTGCCAAGAGGCAAGGCTATAGCCTTACTATTTTTCCAAAATTCAGAAAATTTCAATAGAATTTCAAATTTGACACCAAACTCAAAAGGTGTCAAAAGGCAAGGCTATAGCCTTAAAATTTTTGCGAAATTCAGAAAGTTCCAGGAGATTTTTCAGTTTCACTACAAATTTAAAAAGTGTCAAAAGTGATCATAACTTTGTTCCAAAAGGTAAGGCTATAGCCTTACTACCTTCACAAAATTCAGAAAGTTTCAAGGAATTTTTCAATTTTACACCAAATTCAAAAAGTGCCAAAAGGCAAGGCTATAGGCTTACTATTTTTCCAATATTCAGAAAGTTCCAAGAGATTTTTCAGTTTTACACCAAATTGAAAAGGTGCCAAAGTGATCATCAGTTTGTGCCAAAAGGCAAGGCTATAGCCTTCTATTTTTGCAAGATTCAGAATGTTTCCAGGGATTTTTGTGTTTCACACCAAATTGAAAAGGGGCTAAAAGGGATCATAATTTTGTGCCAAAAGGCAAGGCTGTAGCCTTACTAACTTCACAAAATGGAAAATTTTCACGGGATTCTTAAATTCTACACAAAATTCGAAAATTGCCAAAAAGCTAGGCTGTAGCCTTACTTCCAAAATTCAGAAAATTTCAAGGGATTTTTCAATTTTACACCAAATTCAAAAAGTGCCAAAAGTAATCATCAGTTTGTGCCAAAAGGCAAGGCTATAGTCCTGCTATTTTTAAAAAATTCAGAACATTTCAATGGATTTTTAAATTTTACACCGAAGACAAAAAGTGCCAAAAAGAAAGGCTATAGCGTTGCTGTTTTTCCAATATTCAGAAAGTTCCAAGGAAATTTCAATTTTACACCAAATTCAAAAAGTGCCAAAAGGCAAGGCTATAGGCTTACTATTTTTCCAATATTCAGAAAGTTCCAAGAGATTTTTCAGTTTTACACCAAATTGAAAAGGTGCCAAAGTGATGCCAACAAATTCAAAAAGTGCCAAAAGGCAAGGCTATAGGCTTACTATTTTTCCAATATTCAGAAAGTTCCAAGAGATTTTTCAGTTTTACACCAAATTGAAAATGTGCCAAAGTGACCATCGTTTTGTGCCAAAAAGAAAAGCTATAGCCTTACTACTTTCCCAAAACTAAAAATTTCAATGGATTTTTCAATTTTACACTAAAGTCAAAAAGTGCCAAGAGGCAAGGCTATAGCCTTACTATTTTTCCAAAATTCAGAAAATTTCAAGGGATTTTCAATTTTACACCAAATTCAAAAAGTGCCAAAAGGCAAGGCTATAGCCTTACTATTTTTGCAAAATTCAGAAAATTTCAAGGGATCTTTCAGTTTTACACCAAATTCAAAAAGTGCCAAAAGGCAAGGCTATAGGCTTACTATTTTTCCAATATTCAGAAAATTCCAAGAGATTTTTCAGTTTTACACCAAATTGAAAAGGTGCCAAAGTGATCATCGTTTTGTGCCAAAAAGCAAGACTATAGCCTTGCTACTTGCCCAATATTAAAAAATTTCAATAGAATTTCAAATTTGACACCACACTCATAAGGTGTCAAAAGGCAAGGCTATAGCCTTACTAGTTTTCCAATATTCAGAAAATTCCAAGAGATTTTTCAGTTTTACACCAAATTGAAAAGGTGCCAAAGTGATCATCGTTTTGTGCCAAAAAGCAAGACTATAGCCTTGCTACTTGCCCAATATTAAAAAATTTCAATAGAATTTCAAATTTGACACCACACTCATAAGGTGTCAAAAGGCAAGGCTATAGCCTTACTAGTTTTCCAGAATTCAGAAAGTTCCAAGAGATTTTTCAGCTTCACACCAAATTGAAAAAGGGCCAAAAGGGATCACAATTTTGTGCCAAATGGCAAGGCTATAGCCTTACTACTTTCCAAAAATTAAAAAATTTCAATAGAATTTCAAATTTGACACCAAACTCAAAAGGTGTCAAAAGGCAAGGCTATAGCCTTACTAGTTTTCCAGAATTCAGAAAGTTCCAAGAGATTTTTCAGCTTCACACCAAATTGAAAAAGGGCCAAAAGGGATCAAAATTTTGTGCCAAATGGCAAGGCTATAGCCTTACTACTTTCCCAAAATTAAAAACTTTAATGGGATTTTTAAATTTTACACCAAATTCAAAAAGTGCCAAAAGGCATGGCTATAGCCTTACTATTTTTGCAAAACTCAGAGAATTTCAAGGGATTTTTAAATTTTACACCAAATTCAAGAAGTATCACAAGTGATTGTCAGTTTGTGCCAAAAGGCAAAGCTATAGCCTTACTACTTGCCCAAAATCTAAAAATTTTCAAGGGAACTTTAAATTTGACACCAAACTCAAAAGGTGTCAAAAGGCAAGGCTATAGCAACAATACTTGCCCAAAATTCAGAAATTTTCAAGGGAATTTTAAATTTTAAACAAAACTCAGAAGGTGCCAAATGGCAAGGCTATAGCCTTACTATTTTTCCAAAATTCAGAAAACTTCAAGGGATATTTCAATTTTACACCAAAGTCAAAAAGTGCCAAAAGGCAAGGCTATAGCCTTACTATTTTTGCAAAATTCAGAAAATTTCAAGGGATTTTTCAATTTTATGCCAAATTGAAAAGGTGCCAAAAGTGATGATCAGTTTGTGCCAAAAGGCAAGGCTATAGCCTTACTACTTTCCCAAAACTAAAAATTTCAATGGATTTTTGAATTTCACACTAAAGTCAAAAAGTGCCAAAAGGCAAGGCTATAGCCTTACTTCCAAAATTCAGAAAATTTCAAGGGATTTTCAATTTTACACCAAATTCAAAAAGTGCCAAAAGGCAAGGCTATAGCCTTACTATTTTTGCAAAATTCAGAAAATTTCAAGGGATTTTTCAATTTTATGCCAAATTGAAAAGGTGCCAAAAGTGATGATCAGTTTGTGCCAAAAGGCAAGGCTATAGCCTTACTACTTTCCCAAAACTAAAAATTTAAATGGATTTTTAAATTTCACACTAAAGTCAAAAAGTGCCAAAAGGCAAGGCTATAGCCTTACTTCCAAAATTCAGAAAGTTCCAAGAGATTTTTCAGTTTTACACCAAATTGAAAAGGTGCCAAAGTGACCATCGTTTTGTGCCAACAAATTCAAAAAGTGCCAAAAGGCAAGGCTATAGGCTTACTATTTTTCCAATATTCAGAAAGTTCCAAGAGATTTTTCAGTTTTACACCGAATTGAAAATGTGCCAAAGTGACCATCGTTTTGTGCCAAAAAAGCAAGGCTATAGCCTTACTACTTTCCCAAAACTAAAAATTTCAATGGATTGTTAAATTTTACACCTAAGTCAAAAAGTGCCAGAAGGCAAGGCTATAGCCTTACTATTTTTGCAAAATTCAGAAAATTTCAAGGGATTTTTCAATTTTATGCCAAATTGAAAAGGTGCCAAAAGTGATGATCAGTTTGTGCCAAAAGGCAAGGCTATAGCCTTACTACTTTCCCAAAACTAAAAATTTAAATGGATTTTTAAATTTCACACTTAAGTCAAAAAGTGCCAAAAGGCAAGGCTATAGCCTTACTTCCAAAATTCAGAAAGTTCCAAGAGATTTTTCAGTTTTACACCAAATTGAAAAGGTGCCAAAGTGACCATCGTTTTGTGCCAACAAATTCAAAAAGTGCCAAAAGGCAAGGCTATAGGCTTACTATTTTTCCAATATTCAGAAAGTTCCAAGAGATTTTTCAGTTTTACACCGAATTGAAAATGTGCCAAAGTGACCATCGTTTTGTGCCAAAAAGAAAAGCTATAGCCTTACTACTTTCCCAAAACTAACAATTTAAATGGATTTTTAAATTTCACACTTAAGTCAAAAAGTGCCAAAAGGCAAGGCTATAGCCTTACTTCCAAAATTCAGAATGTTCCAAGAGATTTTTCAGTTTTACATCAAATTGAAAAGGTGCCAAAGTGATCATCGTTTTGTGCCAAAAAGCAAGGCTATATATAGCCTTACTACTTTCCCAAAACTAAAAATTTCAATGGATTGTTAAATTTTACACTTAAGTCAAAAAGTGCAAAGAGGCAAGGCTATAGCCCCACTATTTTTGCAAAATTCAGAAAGTTTCAAGGGAAATTCAATTTTACACCAAATTCAAAAAGTGCCAAAAGGCAAGGCAATAGGCTTGCTATTTTTCCAATATTCAGAAATTTCCAAGAGATTTTTAAATTTTACACCAAATTCAAAAAGTATCACAAGTGATTGTCAGTTTGTGCCAAAAGGCAAGGCTATAGCCTTACTACTTGCCCAAAATCTAAAAATTTCAAGGGAAATTTAAATTTTACACCAAATTCAAAAAGTGCAAAGAGGCAAGGCTATAGCAATACTACTTGCCCAAAATTCAGAAATGTTCAAGGGAATTTTAAATTTTAAACCAAACTCAAAAGGTGCCAAATGGCAAGGCTATGGCCTTACTACTTGCCCAAAATTCAAAAATTTTCACGGGATTTTTAAATTTTACACGAAATTGAAAAAGTGCCAAGGGGCAAGGCTATAGCCTTACTATTTTCGCAAAATTCAGAAAATTTCAAGGGATTTCTCAATTTTACACCAAATTCAAAAAGTGCCAAAAGGCAAAGCTATAGGCTTACTATTTTCTCAAAATTTACTATTTTTGCTAAATTTAGAAAGTTTCAGGGTATTTTTCAGTCTTACACCGAATTCAAAGTGCCAAAAAGTGAACGTCATTTTATGCCAAAAGGCAAGGTTATAGCTTTACCATTTTGCAATATTCAGAAAGTTTCAGGGGACATTCAAATTTCACACAAAATTAAAAAAATGGCCGTAAATTTAACTGATTTCTTGCTAGGAAGTAAGGCTATAAAGTAAGGTATAGCCTCACTATTTAGGAAAAATTTAAGAATATCTGACACTTTTGGAAGCATAGGGGACTGTCCAAAATTTTTGAAAAAATTGCAAGAAGAAGATGAATAGAAATTGCCTGAATGAGCTTTTGTAAGATTTAATAGCGTTAAAAGGCATATCTAAAATTTATAACAAAGTTTTGATGAGATTTATTGGCTAACTAGATCACAAAAGAAAAAAGCATTGCTAGCCAGTAACATTTTTCGTAACTTATGACGTATTTAGCACGAAGATTGTAACAATATCTTCATATCTTGCCTGCAATACAAAATAATTGATTAACAACTTGAACAAATAAAAACTTGACAGAAAATTCAGTCAATCGTGTTCACTTAATCTGGGTGCAATCAGCAGTTTGGTATCCTGTCATAACCTCCTGTCCATGCTATGCCTCATTAAGAATAAATAGCCCAATACTTAGAAGCAGAGTCTGTTCTAATTCCATGCAAATCAAGACATGATTGGTGATTCTTGTTGCTTCATTGCCTCAGGTGGAGCTGGAGGCTGTGATAATGGGGTAAGGTCAACTGCTTCAAATTCACCATCTGAAATCAAAATTGCATGCATATATAGATCACACCCTGCATAATAAACATCAAGAAGGGCCTACAAAAATAATTCAAACAATAAAAGACAGAATTTTACCAATGCTAGCTCCGGCCTTCAGTTAAATGTCTACTTAAATAAACAATGGAATGAATGAATGAATGGATGATTATGACATAATTTAAATCCTCTTTACGTTTGGTTCTTGACTCATTCTCACCTTTGTGAGGCATTCAAAAAATTTAGCTATATTGCATCTATAAAATAATTTCATACCATCCTGTCTGTATGCAACAACAAGTGATGCAGGGGATTGAGCTTTAGCTGTTTGCAGCGTCATTCCATAATCACCTAGCGTTTTATTATCTTCAAGTATCTTATACTCTTGGTTTTCTTTCCACAGTAAAAGCTGTTGTTCATCTGCAGGCTTTTTTGTTATGCCTTGAACCATTTCCTTAACTTGCAGGATCGTAGTTGTTGCTTTTCCATCCAGGAAAATGCTTTGGTTTTTCCTGCGTATCATTAGAAAAACCTCCTGCAAATCAATAGAACAAAATAGTCAAATAAGTGAAACATTGATCATATCATTCTTGCTGAACCTTATGTTTTTGTTATGTGAACGGAGAGTCAGCCCTTTGTTTGTGTTCTCATTCGAATGTTGCGCATTGCAATTGGTTGCATGGCTTATTTCCATGTTTTTGGCCGTTCTTTTCTAAGAATTGTTGTGCATTTCCTGGGGACTTTTTTTGAGTGAATGTTTTTGACGCAGTTCTCTGTGGACAGTGCAGACATAGTCATATGAAGAGATCGTCTCCTCTTATGAATATGGTGCGGAGAATATGGAGTGATATTTTTGGCTGAGAAATAGCTGCGTTTATCAATAATCTAAAAATATAACTACAATAGTTTAAAAGATTCTATAAATTAGGACACAGTCTTGCATGGCGAAGGCAAGATTCAAAGCAATGTGTTTTTGTAAACAAAATTCTCCAACTTTGTGACTTTTTTGAGTGAGCAGTTCTCATGGGATCCTGTGTGGTCAGTTGTGAGAACGTTGAGCGATATTTGTAATTATAATTAGTTGTGTTGAACAATCATTTTAAAATATAACTACAGTTTCCGTTCTAGCAAGACCTGTTCATCGGGCTATTTCCCTGTCAATGCAAATTGGTTGACAGGACCAAGAAGGCTGCCGTATGCCAATAATCCATGAAATATAGAATAGCCTATGCCATGCAGGAAAACATCAAAACATTTTTCCTTGACTAACTGAAATAAAGAAATCTCAAGCTTTCTGTAAACAAGTAATGCAAAAAACCTGCATCTATACTAAAGTAGCAAAGTGCTAGCTTTGCATATTGCAGAAGATGATGTTGATGGATTGGTTGTGTTGTGCCAATCTTGGTATCAAAAACCTTGATATATCCTGTGATATATAGCTTGTGGTACACTATAACATAGAGTCATAGAATGGCAAAAAGTATGGATGAAGAATCAAAAGTGAACAAAAAAGATGGGAGTAATGGTAACAACCCGCGAAGATCCAAAGACAGAAATGGAAAAGACCAAACACAGCAGAAAATTCAAATGCTTTGGAAACATGATAAGCAAAAATGGTTGTTATAAAGAATCAAGAAAACGAAGAATTGCAGCAATGTAGAAAAGTGGAGAAGTATGGCAGTAGTGGTTAGCTACAGAAACATGCCAGTAAAGCTAAAGATTAAGGTTTATGCAACTATGATAAGACCTGCTATACTATATGGCTGAGACATTTGGACTACTGGCAAGACAGAGCTAGACTTGTTGGGCACAGCTGAAATGATTCTGCAAAGTTGGAAATTCCAATTATCATTAAAGCAACATATAAGGAATGATGAAGTCAGAAAAGAGGTACAGATAGTTGGCATTAAACTGAAATTTACCAGAATTAGATTGAGATGGTTTGGGCGTGGTCAGAAGAGAGGACAAAAAAGTAAAGTAAAATAGCAATGGATATGGTGGATCCTGGACAGCAAAGCAGAGGTAAACCAAGAAGAGAATGGCATGGTCCTGTGAAAGAAGATGCCGGAAGTAAAGACCTGGTAACTCTAGGGCGAGAGGCTCTAGACAGAAGTGTTTGGAGAGGGTGTTTAAAAAGAACGGCAAGGAATCTGGCTAGCCCCTTGCAAGAGAGGTAAGGTCTGGAGTAAGTAAAAAACAAGTGCATTGATAGCTGCAACAGAATTTCAAACCAATGAATCCCAAACACACATGGGAAATAAAAATTTTTTTTACACTTCTACCTAGCATCTGAAGCTAACTTTTAAGGTGCTCAGAAGTTATGCTTATCAGGAAGTATCCTGGCCATTTTGCTAAATGTGACCACATCTCATGATCTTATCCCTTGTGACCTCACAGGTAGATTTTAGAACACTGAGAAGCTATACATATTGAGCAGTTTCTTGATATTTCTTTTTGACGTGACAACAGTTAGTGATCTTTACATTTTTGATCAATAAGGTAGATCTCAGGACACTGAAAAGCCATGCCAATCCAGCAATGTCCTTGTCGCTCCTCTCAATGTGGCTGCATGTTATAATAGTATAACTGATAAGAACTTCTCTCATAAATTTTGGATGCATTTCACTGCTTTTTGCTTGTAGTTACAGATGATAGAAAATCTCTAGCATTATTTGAGTGCAGTTGATTATATACATGCTTGTTTCCTTGGTCAAAGTTACCAACAGTAGAAAATATTGACATGCAAAAATTGCAGATGCAAATTTTTTCGCAAATGTACTAGGAACACTCTTACAAGGGGTTATTCTGCTTCTGCATTCTAACCAAAGGTAGATTTTATGGGTACTGAGAAGCTATTTTGTGAAACAGTGTCTTAGCCCTTCCTCTCTATGTAATCACACCTTGTAATTTCCACATCTGAAATTACACAGAGATATCAACTAGCCTCAGTTTAAGTAGAAATTAAGTTCAAAGATTTGCTTAAACAACTCAAATTAAGAGCAGGTGCATTGATCTATAAGCTATTCTTAAAACACGAAAATGTCTCCACACAAACAAAAGTTAAAAACAACCATGCTCAAGAGAACAGATTTTCTCAACAACCATGCTCAAGAGAACAGATTTTCTCAACAACCATGCTCTATGTAACTGTCAAAAAGTGTTTAAGATTGTATTGGGCATAAGAGTCTGTTTCAGATAACAATTATTTCCCTTTGTCAGCTTGGGGAAGGCTCTGGTGACCTAAAGTAAAGCCCCCAAGGCTCGGGGGAGGAGGAGATAGGTCAGATTTATTGATTTTAGATTTGAAAGATGACAATTTGTAAGATTCTGGAAAGAAAGAAAAGGCAAGACCTTCCATACATCACAAGATGTTGGAATAAGATTCGAGGGATAGTTTGTGGATTGGTAAATTGCTCAATACCAGGAAAGAACCTACAACGGAACCTTACCTGCCATGCAGCTGAAGCTAAAAATAGTGCACATTGTTGTATAACAAATAAAGATAATCCCAAATGTAAATGATTTCAAAAATTGCAGGGTATATTCTGATTCAGTGAGAGGTGATTGTTATAGAGCAAAAAATTACGACAGAGAATGATCATTCAGTCACCAAACTCTTCCAGTAAGAAGGGTTTTCGCTAAAAATATTCATAACTTCTGTGTTACGAATTGATGAAACTTGAAAGTGCGCATAAATTTCTATAAACGGCAACGTACCATTTCGTCACGGAGAAAGGCCAGTGAGTAAAGGAACAAGTATGGAGGATGGCTACAACCGAGGGTGAATGTCAAAGAGAGGCCGAATATTTTGGCAACCTATGCTGTACTGTGATTTGTACACAGTATGTATTGTAAAAGGAGGATGTATCTAAACAAAAGGATATAGCTAAACAGAAAGGCTGGCTCTTTCTGAAGAAGAAATCACGAAATCCACGAAATCTATGAAATCCACGACATCTACGAAATCTCCAAACAAGGAGACTGAAACAGATTCGAAGCTGGTACTGGACAAAAACGCTTATGGAATAGCCTCGCAGCTGATTCAAAACAAGCAGCCTTTCTACATAGCTTTAAGCATATAAAGTAACTCTATTTATAGGTAATTTCAGCAGTATCCTCTTATAGGATTTCTTATTGTAAATAAGGATATTTAATACGGTATGTTAGTATATTTTGTTAGTTAATTGAATTTTATGGGAAGAATCCTAGAAAACCCGCAGTTGTACTGCAGGGCTACTTGCGCAGTGCTGCGACAAGCGATGACCCCGTCAGCTGGAGCATGTCATCATGCAAGCGAGTCTTCTTCCAGACACGTGTCTGCACTTCCAGCACCATTCAATTCAAGATATCTTTTTGGATTTTTTCTTCACGAGCAATGTGACCAGAGTATCGCAACCTCGTCGCGTTAATATTTCACAAGAGGATACAACGTTCCATTTCCATTTGGTATCGCAAGTGTTCATTGATTTTATTTTCTATTCAGCTGATCCTTAATAGATGCAGCGGAGATGAACGCCACAATTTTCACCAAAAACGGTGAGGGAAGGAGCTTGAGTTTTTTCTATCCTTTGGTAGTCTCCTATATGACCAAGGCTCCATACATAGCCCGTATGATGCTTGCCCACCACAATACGTCCCCATTAGCGAAGTTTAATTGAATGAAATAGATGGTATGACTTGCAATGGACATGGAAAATAATGACAGTTCAAGCTATTTGCGAAATTCAAATATTTTACTGAATGCCCGTGAGCAGTTTCTCAACATTAACAATCTTTCGAAGTCTCGCAATTCAGTTTACGCAAACAAATCTCATGTTTAAAGTGAGACAGCTATAAAAGAATTCGGACATGTTTTAATTGCGTGAAAAAACCCTGCGGTGAGGTAAGCATTTCATCAGATACCAAGCAGCACGGCCAACATACGGAGGAGCATCATTGCGTCAGCTGTATAGTTCAATTTATCAAATACGTCTTGAATTCTAAAATGGCGACCAGCAGTGAGGTAGGTGTAGACGCCAAATCATGCTTTGGTGACGATTCAGCGAAAATGGATGGCGATGGGGATCAGAGCAGCAAATTTGAGTGCAATATTTGTCTCGACGTAGCAAGAGATGCAGTTGTTAGCTTATGTGGCCATCTATTTTGGTAATTAAAGAGAAGTCTTACTTTACTGAGTTAGGCCCTGTGGAAAAGTTGTGAGCAATAAGAAACTGCGGAAAGAAACTCTGCTTTAAAAAGGTTTTATTATCAGAAAATTACAATCACAGTTTGAAGCAGGGAACCTGGAAGTTGATCTTTTCCAAACGTTGTCCAAGTTGCTTTCAACATGCATCACATGAAGGTGGATGGAGGATAATACCGACCACATACCTTGTAAATCTGTCATCAACCAATTACCATGCATTTCTCTTTAACCTTTGATTGCAAAAATCTGAATTTTCCCGTTGAATTTATATTTGCTTGAGTGAAAATATTGCACCCTTATGACAAGTACAAACTTCATGGCAGTCCTGTTTATCAGATATCATTTTTATTTTCTAGTTGGCCATGCCTGCACAAGGTAATTCGATATTGAAGAGAAATTAATTTTAAGATAGAAGCTGCAGAAATGATTTATATGGTTATGTTTGCAGCCCAAAGCAACATGAAAGCAACCTTTTTATCTTATGTTTGTAATCCATAAAGTGAAAAAACTACTGTTAATTTTTGACATCTAGACAAGAGCTCCAGATAAAAAAAGGAGGTAAGAGAAAAGTATGAGTGTTAACTGGTTCTTGGAGATTAAAGAGTTGCATCCAAGAATTGTTTACGAGAAGAAAATATTTTGTGAGACAAGGAAGTTGCGCTTGATTGACAAGATTGAAAACAATCACAGAGGGAGGCTGCAAAAACAGATGTTTAAATGTAACAGAAAATGCAACTACAGCATGCAAAGTCAATTTGTAGAATGCTACCAATACCCTTTTATAGTCTCTGGTCTGAGTTATCGGACCTGAAAGTAAACAACTTGCGAAAAAATTTTTCAATGGGTTCATTTTTGCAACATTTTGTTTCAGTGGCTAGAAACAAGACCAAACAGATCGGTTTGTCCAGTTTGTAAGGCTGGAATTAGTAAAGACAAAGTTATTCCATTATATGGGAGAGACAATCCTGATGAAAAAGATCCAAGGTGATTTACATACACATATGCACAAATACACAAATACATACACACAGCACACACACACATACTGCTACAGACAGTGTGGAGATTTACGCCATTCATAGCTAGTATAGCCCAGTTGAGTGTGAATGAAGTTGAAATGCTATGGTACACCCACCAAGAGGTGCCACATTGCTAGAGTCACCTATGCTTAGCATGAATAAGTGGAATGCCATCAGTTAACATGTACAGCATCCAATCCCAATAACGGAGCTCTCAGTCACAGACAGTTGTACAGAATTTCACCCACTTTGGAAGTATCGCCTGGGAGCAATGTACAGTACGTTCGCGTTTCACGCTAGTTTGATTTACGCGAATTCAAAATAACGTGGGTATAAAATATGGGGAAAAAATCAATTTACGCGTTAATTTGAATTTAAGCGATCCGCCATAATTTGAAATACGCTCCGAATGCGATTCACACAAATGACGCAATGTTAAGTATTTTCATAGCGTATAATCTATAATTGACAAGAGTTAAATTAGCATATATAATCAATGTTTTAGTGTATCTTCTATACGTACAGTATAGAATATGTATCGAAATAACATCTAGTTAAATTATTACTGTACAGTATGTACAGTATTATTATTGGTAAATGCGCGCGTATGTACAGATGTGTAGTGTACATAGCTTTAAAAGAAATAATGAATAGAATCTCTGCTGAAAGCAATAAACGAGCAACATGGCGATAGCGCTAACTTCGTTAAAGCACCGAAAGCAGTTTGGTGCGCTAACTTCTTTAATGCACCGAAAACAGTTCATAACATTGACTTGAAAATGAGAAAAATTCTCTCTCTCTCCCTAGAATATAATATGATCTTTATCATAAAAGGTTATAAACACTTAATAAGAGTACAACAGAAGCTTTAAAATGTTAAATAACAGCGCAGTATACAATCTGAGAGGGTAACTTCCCCGACCGCGGAACGCTTCTTTGGCTTTTCAGTTAATCTAAATGGGATTAATTAATTTGATTTGCGAGTGATGTAAAATCCCCTATCCATGCGTAAAAAACGAGCGTACTGTATCTATATATGTATGCATCTATGTTGTCCCCAGACACCCACGCCCACCATACACAAAGACACACACACACACCATACACACCCACCATACACACCCACCACACACACACACGCACAGACACACACACACACACACACACACGTGTATGTGTTTAAATTCCTGCTTCAACTAGTATGACTTTATTGGAAAATACCAACGTTTGGATGGTTGTTTATTTTTTTACATCAATGGCAACTATTGTGGTTAGCAAAGTAATGATTTTGAGAAAACCTATTTGCAGAGAAAAGCTACCACCAAGACCCCAAGCCCAGCGCCATGAACCAGAAAATAATTACAATGTAAGTATTATTGAATTTTGAAAGAGCAGATGAAGATATCCATCAGTAAGATGATATCTCATCTAGTACAAGTCACATAATGAGGACATCCAAACAAAATAAGGATGCAGCAATATATTGCATGCAGCAACATGTGATTTTGCTTGAACAATCTCCTTCCTTCATCTCTGAAACTTTTGTCCTCTGGAGCAGCCTCCCAGTATCTCTGTCTTTGTTTTGAAAACCTTCAGAGTTTATAAGCTTTGATAAGCTATGTGGATCCTGTCTCTTTGCCAATTATGAAATTTTTGAATACTTAAGCCTTGCAATGTATTCTTTTGGATGATTAAGGTCAATTTCTTCAGCCACCAGTTTATGATATAGCTATAATATTAGTCTATAAGGTATAGTTGTGTTTGGCATTTTTTTGTAATCCATTTGCATAGTGACATCTTCTAGTTTTCTTACTTCTCATGCTCTGTAATTTATAATTTTCAAAATGTTTCCTGCTGCAGCCCTTTCAAGGCTTTGGCTTTGGCAACAATGGAGGATTTCAAGTCTCATTTGGCATTGGTGCATTTCCATTCACATTCTTTACCGGGGTAAATTTCTTTTTAACCATTCATATCTATAAATTTTAATGCAGAACATGACTAATAGGTCCAGCAGTATTCAAGTTGTGCAAGTATTCAAGTTGGTTATTTGGAGATCTTGGTTTCATGGTCACAAGCATTTTTATCTAGGGGTGCCCCCTTTTCTACAAAGATCCCCCATGTCTCCTAACTTCGGAATGTATTACCATTTGTCTGATGTGATTATTTGCGATTCCCAGCTTTGTAACCTTTCTCTACCTTAATTCTAGTCATTCGGAAACAATGAGGCTCAAAGTAAGTAACAGATGAACTATTGTTATAGTAAGACACTAAAATCAAATCTTCAAGACTTTGAATTTCTCATAAGTTTAGTATGTTATCTAGGCCCTCTTTCACTTCAGGAAGAATTCATTGCTTTTTTCCTTTTTTCCCAGCAAATCAAAGCTCTCCACATGCTCAAGAAGAACAATTCCTTTCAAGATTATTTCTTTGGATTGCACTGTTGTTTTTCTTTTGGTTACTCCTAGCTTAGAAATTCTTCCTTCTCCTGCCTCTCATTATACACAGTAAATAGTTGTAGATGAGTGTCTTTATATTTCTAGGGTAGGTGGAAGCAATAATTTATACTCTCAGTTGATTTAATTACGTAAACAATATGAATGTATATATTTAAGATCTAATTAAGAAACAACACAAAATATGAAATAAGTTTTCCAAGTATTTTTTGCCCCTGAACCTATTAAATTAGGTATAAGGGCAGGTGCCCTCTCTGTTATGCTTATATCCATGCAACTGAATCAAGAGTTACAGTTGTAAAAATAATTTTCTTTAGTATATATGATGCACTCTGTTTGAATTTTATTCATAAAGTAATTCAGCTACAGTTTAGAATGTTTGTTTTCTTCAATTTCTTCGTGGGAAGATTTAAAAGTCACAGCTAGTTATTAATGAAAGCAAGGGGTTGTTAGCATAGTTGTGGAAGTACATATGCACATCCCTGAGGGTCAAAATTTTGGTCCCACTTCTGCCTGATTCCGGATGTCCCAAATCTGTCCACTCAGGAATAAATGGGTAACTGGCATCAACCTGTAGGCAAATTGTGAATAGAAAAGGAGCTGGATATACTCCTCACAAATCAATGGCTCAGGATAGCAACACTCCTGCAAGGCGCTCCCAACACACACATTGAGTATGGGGCTTAAATCAATGAAACTTTCGTCTTGCGTTCCAGTACTATTTTAATCCCATCTAGGGAAATCCTAAGGACTGAAGGTTGTGGATCATGTTAAAAATCGTCTTCATAAACATTTGTCCCGTACAATGGCTATGCAGCCAGATAGTTTCCTGGTCCATTTATTGATGTCATCTGTCCAACTATGTATCATTCAGCTTCTTGTTCTTTTCCTGCAAACTTTTCCAGATGAAATGGCTTACGAGAGGCCCTAGGGATGTTGTGCCATACCAAGAACGTCGCAATGTTCTCCTTTTAATGAGTCGCACAAAAATTTGGTTTAAACCAGCTGCTCCTTAACATAAACAGCAATCTACTACGAGGGTTCAGAAACAAAGATCCTAAACTCTTACCTTACTGATTTATAGTCATCATTTCTGTAAAATGTTCTTAATAAATAGCAAAATTAAAGTCACTGGATAGTATTCGGCCACCAATTGGGCTTTGAAGCAGTCAGCTGAATTTCATCACCACTGACACTATTTGCGACCAGAAACTTTGATTTACTCCATTCCTCTAGCCGTATAAGCCCAAGTCCAAACTGACCACTCATGACAACCAGACGTCCAGCTGGTTTACCTGTATCTGTTCTCACTGTGGTTTTCGGTGCAAATTCAGGGTAGTTTTTTATTCTGTCTTGAATATTGAGCTGTAAGGGCATGATGCGCTTTCGAATTTGACCTACGTGGTGGGTTCTTGCAGTTAATTCCTGTCCAATGTAGCAACCTTTTTCAAAGCTCACTGCAAATTAAGAATTATACAAGCCTTAAACATAGCACATAAATCAAAAGCTTGATTTGCAATACTGGATATTTTTTGTCTGGCACTATCAGATAATGATTGAAATAAGGCTATGGCTTGGGTCTAAATGTATGAAAGGAAGTGATACACATCTGGGTTATAATTTCATTTACGATCTTTTGCCAGGTTTCAAAGGCTTTAAGAGAATGAGAATGCTTATGATGAATTTTTCTGGTCCTTTCTGGTAGTTGACCATGCCTCATGATTCTTATATGCACAGGTTTACAGATAGCTGGCAACTCTCCTTAGCTTGAGCAGAGTCTAAACTGAGGATCTCCATGTGTGCCTTACTACCAATATATGCTTGCGCATTGTATCATGAATGTAAAGAAGACGCACAAAAGCCTCTGAAAACATGCCTCAAAAAGAAAATTTATAGAAGCTGCAATTTTCTATCTTAAAATGGCCCTTGCTGCAAGATCTTGTAGGTACACTAAGGTATCATACCTCCATTCAACAATGCAAGGTTGTAGTCCAAAGGTAATGCATTTCCTGAAGTGATTTCATCTAAACCTTCAGCTACCCCAAGCTTGTACCTTTCTTCTTTATACACAGCAGAGGTGACTGGAACATGCTCTCTGATTTTTAGTATATCAACAGGTGATTGGTTCCAGGGGACAACTATCCTCATCCCGAGAGGACCCAACCTTGGGTCTTTAACAGCAAGGATTTTATCATTGCTACTTGCCCCTACGCTGATGCTTTCATCTCCGGAAAAAACAACCCATGGCTCTACTTCCTTGCTTGCATCATCTACCTCGACTTTTGCTCGTAGTTTATATGTCTTCAAATGTTTAATAACACCCTCAGTTGCTGCTTCATCCGTCTCTAGAAAATATTCGTCTGCTTCACCAGGAATAGAAAATATCAATGCATCAAAAAGGACCCTTCCATGCGAGTTCAGAAGCATCGTATATAAACATCGTCGACTCTGATCATTGAAACATTGCATGTCATTTGTGATAATTCCCTGCAAATACTTCGTGCTGTCCCTTCCTCTGATTCGAACAATCTTTCTGTCTGTCAGCTTTGCTATTCTAGGAATGCAACTTGTCTCTTCTGTAGCTTTACAATAATGTCTTCCAAACCGCTTAAGGATGGGCAAGATGCCTCTTACATTGAAACTTAATGGCGCTTTGATTATATGTGTCATATTGGGTCAGTCAAAATGGCCAACGAGCTGAACTAGTATGGCCTATCCCAAAGGAAGTTGTTCACTCAAAATGCACTTTGCAAAAAAGGCCACGCTTCACCACATTTACAAGAGTAACTGCAACCAAAATATAAAACTATGCACAGCTTGATCTTCCTATTCTTGATTTGTGAATGCTTTTCTCAGCTAAAAACTCCTTTCCTCATAAATTTATCTCTATTCCACAAGGGTACAAGAGGTACTGATGGAAATTACGTCACGAAAGGGGTCGGGGCTATATCTCGGGGGGATAGGGTTTTGGGATAAGCCTCACTGCATGTATGCAATGAAAGCTATGATCAATGGGATCTGAGTATGAATGAACATTTACTTATTATCAAACTGGGGAATGAACGATTATATTATGTAAATGTAAATCAAAAGGGCCACATGCCCCCCCCCCCCGGCTTCGTAAGGCATAACTTTGTTCATGGCAGTGACTTAAAAGCCTTCCAAGCAATGAGAATCTACCAATGGCTGAAATGAATAGAAGAAGATACGAAACATAAACTAAATATTTACTCTATTTGCAAGGAGGTCGTCTAACAAGTAAGTTTCGGGGAATATATTTTCTTCGTTTTAATCAAATCATATACTTAGCATTCAACTAATACTTGTCCCTTGGTTGATTTTTCTATGATTAGTGTTTTCCAAATTCAAAATGACAATATCTATGCGATAATAAGCACTGTATGCTCATTGACTTTTGGCAATTCGTATTATCAAGTGGATATAATTTTGACTAAGGCAAAGGTAATCAACCCAGCAGATGGCATTTGAATGTGGACAGATTTACAGCTTAAGACTTGCCGACAGAGCCTCTTGTTCGTTTTAGCCCCGAGGCCTCCGCAGCCTTAGATTCGAACCCGCTCCATTGCGTAATGTGTCAGCACGCTGAAGCACCTTCAGTACACTATGGCGTCGTTGCTTCACTTTCAATGGTTGCCATCAGACTTAAATGATAATTATTATCGAATTGGTGTCGTCGTTGTCGTCGTCTTCGTTGTTCTAAGACCCACTTGTTGCAAGTCGTATTTCCAACATGTGACCTGCGTCCGTCAAATTCTGCTCTTTACGGCAGATCAATATAGTGCTATCGAACAATAGGCACGACTACCTTTATATAGTAATTTGATAAAAATTGAGAATTTGAGTGCAATTAGGGCTTCTAAAGAATCCTTTAGAAAAAGCACTTGAGTCTTCGTAAAGAAAGTCACACAGGAAAGATTTCAAACATTAATGCCCTAATCACATCTTTAGACGACAACAGGGCTTTAAAGAATGATTGTACTCTTTTGTCATCTCTCTTTTGTTCAACTTCCATGGCAACGCAGCCCGCTTCCTCTAACAGTCTTGCTGTATGATCTCATGTTTGAGCAAAGATTGCAGACAAAGACAGCAAGAAATGCGTACAATGAATTAAGCAAATAAGCCAATCTTTGGTCTACTGGCAATCTGTTTTATTGCAAATCAACTTCCATGGCTTTAATGCACTCGTCCAAGGTTTGAATCTTGCGTTTTAAACAGTGAATTTGCTGCATCTTCACAGCATGGGGACAAGCCATTTACCCACGAGGTACGTATGACAACAACATATTCTCTTTGCTGATATTGGGTGTCGGAATTCTTAGGACGATTCTAGAGACGAAAGATGCTCAGAAGTAGGAAGAGTTTTGGATTACCGATAACTAGTCGCGAGTGGTATTCATAAGAGATTTATGAGTTTCCTGGGAATGAGAACACCGGATTTAGGACATCTTTTTGGGCGGGACAATAAATGGGCAACAAAAGTTTCTGAATTTGTTTGGGTTTGTTTTGAGACGGCAACTCAAAGAGCCTTTCAAATTTTGTAATGAAACTTTCAGATGGTTGTTGTCATAACTTGGTAAGTAGGTACTGCATTGGTGCTTTATGATGAAACCACCCGATATGAGATTCTGTCAACTTCCATGAACAAACAATGAGACGAAATTCCGTCTCCAATCTTGGGTTACGGATTGTCTAATCTAATAATTATGAACCCTCAAAATTTCTCATGCGTTAATGCAAAGCAGATGTGAGTTGACTTTGAGACGAATGTTTCCCGCAAGAATCGTCATCCTCATAACGGCGATCAAACACGAAAAGAAATTCTAAAACTTTCACCCATGGCTCGAAACCTCTTGCAGCTTGAGACATGTGCCAGCTCAAGGTTAAACACGCGTACGTGAAGTCGATGGCTCACTTGAAACACATTTAATGCCAGAAGCCAATGTGCTTGACGTAGAAACACGAGTCAGTGGTTTTCAGACAGTCAACTGATTTAAATTATTCCTTCCTGTAATTTATCACATCCTTTCCCGTAACTTTATATCGTCGTCAATCAGGCGTTTCTTCGTTTCCCTGAGGAAATGCCATGTTTCCAGTGCTTAATCCCTTGTCCCAGGATGACCTCCCAATAAGAACTTGTATTGTAGACGGTGTTATAAATCCTCATGATATATTATGTCTGGTTTAGATTGTCAAAAGGGGCGACGTCGTGATAGATGGCTTTGAAGCATTGGCGATTTAAGCAAGAAAAAAGGGCAGTATTCAAGTGGTAGTTGTTTACAAGAACAGAGCAATGCAGTCGAGATCTCCCAAAGGCCTGGCAGATATTTACAACCATCGCCTATTTGAGTGCATCACGACAGGGAGACTTTACAAACTTCGCTTGATGCTGGAAGATGAAGGAAACGAAGTTGATGTAGATTGTTTGAATGAAAACCAACTGACGCCCTTGATGGCCGCATGTGCCCTGGACGATGAAAGATCAAAAACGAGAGACCAAATGATACGTATACTCTTAAAAAGAGGTGAGAATTTTTATCGAAATTCATATGTGTAATCATGTATGGGGTTTGTTATCTTGGTGACAGAATGAGTGCCAGTGGTGGATGCATGGACGTCGCGAGAACCTTTTGGTTAGGGAGTGCAAGGTTGAATTGACTTGAATTTTTGAGGTTCAATTCTTTAAAAATTACCTGATTTTACGATACAGCAATCTATTTTTACCTGAATTTTAACTCGTTCCAAAAGTTGGGGGGGGGGGGGGGTTGTCGCACCCGTACACCCCGGTCGCTACGTCGCTGGGTGGGTGTGGTGGTAGTGAAAGCTAGAAGAAGGCGTGGATAGAAGTGGATTTATGGGATGAATCGTGGATAGCAAAAGTGAAGGATAGCCGAATCCCATACTCGACATACTGCAGAACCATTTTGCCAGAGGGGCAGTACTCTGAGCCATGGTATTGTGAGATAGAATCGCCAGTTCTTTTTCCTCCCCGCAGATTGAAAAACTTTACTCTCCTTGTAGATTTGAATGCCTTTACAAAAAATTCAATCTTAAGGGCAAACTACAGCGAGGAAAGGAACTGACCACCCTACCTCATAATACCGTGGCTCACGATGGCAACTCTCTAACAAGGTGCTCCAAAACGCACGTTCCCAGTATGGGACTCTACTTTCATTTAGTTATACAGTTAGACAGTGATGCCATGTGTGTAGGGCTGCGAATCTTGAAGAAGGGAAGTTCCATGCACGGCACTCATCACAAATACAGAACGAGATGAATGGCCAAAAGAAACACATTGAAGCGAGATAATGATGAGAGGGAGGCCAATTAACAATAGTATCATAGAATTGCAACATTGTTGAGAAAATTGATGTGGCGAGAGGAGTTGTTGTTCTTGTCAGTCGCTAAGCCACAACATGTTTTCTCGTGAACCGTCCTACAACCGCTTTCCAATGACCCGGGCCTTGAGCCTCCATTCATAGGGGCCGCCTACGTAGGGGCTCAGCTCCGTCTGAAATATTGCCTTTATTGTCTTAAGAAAGGTGGACTTGTTGTTTTTGACTTGTTTATGTAGTAGGTATGTCATTTACATAAACGTTTGAGTAAAAGAAAAGCAGGATCGAATCAATTCAGTAGGAATACCATCATAATTGTTACACCTCTCATGCCGTGTCACATTACCATAATTGGTTAGTCGCGCTGTACTAGCTTTCTGGATTCCCAAGCTTCTTCATGCAAATTTTCATTTGCTTGGGGCTCTCGCCAAGCTACCGTCTATGCATGCATTGCCAAGGGCGGCTTGTATTCAAGGGCAGATTTTATCTAAGAAAATACGGTATACTATTTACTGTACCTTGCATTTTCTCCATGTCCAGGAAGGACATCTAAAACGGTCGGATGTTGATGCGAAAGAAACCAAAGTGCAATTTGGAGAGGAGATGGAAGTATCAAGTCAATAAGCGATTAAACGTGTACTCCATAGCTCATTTATGACTACGTCTTGTTCTAGGATTTGCTTCTTTCCCAAAAGTTATTAGATATAAGAAGAAGTAAGTTAGTTTTACAACCTAAAAAGAGTGCTGTTTATTTGATGCTAACGAGAGTTACCATGAATTAATAGCAGCTGCCATAAACACTCTTAGGTCAGAAAATCCAGCTATGACAGCGAATTACTCCTTACTAACCAAATGGTTGGCCAGGAAGCTTAAAGCAGAGCTAATACAAAGACCGCCACCAGAGTTTGTTAACGAAAAAACTGCGCTTTTCATTAAGGACTCGATAATCTTCTGCAATACCTAGATGAAAGAAAGGATTTGTTATCATTAGCAAAGGTACAAATGAAAGCTCTGAATACAACCACAAATTCCTATTCCAAAGGAAGCGCAATAGTTTTTCTTACACTCATCAGTGCGTTGGGTTCCGGTTGTTGCTTAATAGATTTGTATCGTCAGTGTTTGCCATGAATTTCTCATATTTCTTATTTCAAAATGCAGGCGCCGATCCAAACATCACAGATTCCAATGGATTGACCGCCCTTGCCAATGCATGCAGAGAGAATAGAGTGGCAATAGTAAAGACGCTCCTGAACAGAGCATTTTTCGACATGGACTTCAACTTGAAGGATCGCTTTGGTGACACAACGTTGATGCACGCTGTTAGGACGGGAAATCCTGAACTCGTCCGCCTATTAGTGAACATAATGGGACGACTCTCTATCGACATGGATGTCAAGAACAATAACGACATCACACCCTTCCTCGAAGCAAAACGATTCGGATTCGACGAGATCACAGGCATTCTAAAGCAAGAAGGCAAGGCCTGCCTATCTCTCCAGATTTGCCCTCTGATATTCGATGAGTTGAGTGAAGACGCTTACCAAAAAGAAAACATCGTCCATGCAGACAACAAGAGGTTAACTAGTAAGCTAGGTGAGGGAGGCGTGCAGAAATTTTGGGTAAGAAATATATTAGCATCAAATAGACACAGGCAGGTAAAAAGTGCTCAAGAGAAGAGACGATTTGTAGAACACCCGAATAAGAGCAACTTGGAGAACAACAGACAGATGAAACGGGAAAGAAGTAAAAGCGAGCCAAAATCAGTCGAGAGAGCGTCATTTGTAAACATGGGAAACGCAGAATCGGCGAACATTGAAATTGGAATCGATAAGAAATTGATAAACGGAACGGACAACGAGAGCAATAACGGAGAAAGATTAAAAACTGAAAGCCCTTTTGTAAAAGAATGGAATGCCGGGAAGGGGAACGACGTCACGAAAGAGAACGGTACCAACAACAAGGAGGACAGACCGAAGTTTGGCACAAGCAGTGCACAGTCACAACCCGAAATCGAAGTCTCCATTGACACGGGAGATGGGGCGAGGGAGTTAGCTCAGGAGGGGGTCGAAAGCGGAAAGAAAATGACGGTGAAAAATGGGTGGCTCAGAAGGCTGCAGAATAAGACGCCGGCGTGGAAGCGAAAATTACAGACGAATGAAAATGAAGAGGGCTTCGGGATGAAAGCCGACTGTCACGGGGAAGGAAATGTGCTTCAAATCAAAAGGGAATCGACGCTGTCGGGTGGAGCCTTGCGCAAAATCTTGATTGACAAATCGACAACGCCCGTTGCACCACGTAGGTGCACTTCCAATTTATCTGTATATTTCAACAGTGCACGACATCCGCTGTCAAGATCTAGGCCTGGGTCGGCGTATAAATTACCAGAACGAGGTGAAGCCGAATCAACAGCACGGAGAGGATCATTGGAAAGAGAGCTGACCAAGCCACGATTCACGTATGAAGAAGTTTTTGAGCTCTGTCCTGAAATGAAGGAAGACACAAAACGCAAATGGTACTCTGACTTGAGATGGATGCTTGCGTTGAAAGGACATCAGATAAGCCCGACGCATTTGCCAGCGCAACCGGAACGGCATTATCAAGACATTGCAGATTCACTTAGAAATGAAAGCGAGGGGAGTAGAACAGGGGGCAGGATATCCGTACTTGAGCCAAAAAGGCCGAGTTTGAAGAAGAGACATTCAACGTTGTCGCCTACAACTTTCAAAGAATCAAGAGACGCTAAATAAATAGTTTTCATTCGTGGGGATGCCACCGGCTTTGCAATTAATTGGTCTAAGAATGGAGAATAGTGAACTCAGTCCATCCAATGTATATGAATTTTACGAATTGATAAGAGATGAATGTATGAAATTAACAAGAAACAAATGTATTTGTTCTGTCCATTGGTTAATATATACTTTATTGCAAAGGGACAGCAAAGGTAGAAAGGAAGGAAGGAACGCGCGGGGCTAGGAAATATCTTGCGACTTGCTTTCGACAATTAATGATGTAGCAAAGAAAACAGATGAGGGAAATCAGCAGACGAAACAAGAATTGAGGCTGTTTACTCATCCTGGAGGGTCAATACATGAAGATAAGATATACCAGCATTGTGGTGAAATTTAGTTGTTAAATATAGCCTTCCATATGCAATATAAAGGTTTAACATTTCCCCGCCCTTCCTCCCAAGCACTGGGGGGCCACGCTGATTAATAAATGTCCTGGTGCTTCCTTTTGATGTGACCGCCACACGTGATCCCTACGCTTGGAGTAAGAGAGAACTAGCTATTCCCTTCGCTATAAATTAAATTGCTAAGATTGAGGTTGGGTTTGAACAAATGACCCAGAAGGAACAAGCTGGCGTTTTTAATTTCGAATCTTCATACTGATGACTGATGTGAGCATTGGTTCATAAATTTGCACGTTCAGGAACAGTAAAATTATCTTCATATAAAACATCTACAGTTAAGATAAAAAATTGATTATTATTGACATCAGGGAAATTCAAATTCAACTTAAGACACGGAGTTCGACTACGGATTGAATTCTTTTGTAAGGAAGAAGGTCTCGAGGGGGGGGGGGGGATTCATTCATCGGAAACTTATTCAAATGAAAAACCAGAGTTCAGAATTTGGCAATATATTTCTCGATTACTTTTTAGGTCTTAAATATTTGATCACGTGGCATCATCTTATAATGTCACTACATGATTGCATAAGGCTCAAGCGCCATCGTTAGTCACCCCAATAGTAACTTTAAGAGGCCGTCATCTGTTAACGGTGTAAGCAAATACCTCAAAGAGAATAGCATGTTATAGCATTTGTGTGATATTCCAGTGGGAGATTTTGAAAAATTTGAATAACATATCCCCATTTGGAAGTTGAATTCAATTTCTTGAAGCGCGAACCATTCCTCGCAGCCTTCGAGAAAAAGTACGTGTACAGGTTTTTCTAAGTTACTCAGCATCAACTGGTCAATTTATTCCATAATGTAATTAATATTTCATATTGCAAAATCAACTTTGGTAATTAAGCTTCATGGAGTATCCTACGGGTCTGAGGTCTGAGAGTTTAAGGGGCCAGTGCAACAAAATCATCCTAGGCAGTGCTGAAGCGAAATTATTCAGTTTCATAACCTTAGAAGGAATTCCACCGACCAAAGAAAGCAATATCATTACCTTAGAAAATAACACTACCACTTTGAAAGTTGACATAAAGCTTCAAATGAAGCGAAATTCTAAACGAGCCTTACTGCAAAGATGAGTAGCTTGTTATGACTCCTAAGTTATTTTGCTGAATGGCCAAACTTTGAGAAGTGTGGAACCCTCCTGCCACCCCTAATTGTTTTCCGTTGGTTTATGATAGCTGCAGTTGCATCTATATAGCATTTCTACGCCTCCTTTTCTCATTCGCAGGGACTCGGCCGGTTCTCAAGAAAACGTCACAGGCAATTAATTATCCAAATCAAATTATTTCATTACGATTGTTACAAGGTAGAGATTGTGTCCTATTTGAAATGAAAGATGTGTTGGCTTGTTTTATATTCACTAAATCATCTAGCAGGGGACAATCTCCACGTTGGTGTCCCCGGATATCGACCGCCTAAAGTGTTCTCGACTCATTTTTGTCGACTCGTAACCGAGTCTGCAACCATTTTCTCTCAAAGCACATTTGAGGGAAAGACTCGATGAAGAATCACCTAGCGACGTTAAAAGTGCTTTCTTCAAAATCGGTGTGATTAGCGAGGTGATTAACACTGCTTTCCTAAATCACTCAAGTTGTGAACATTGTTGCAGGTTGAAAATTCGGAAAACCGATCAAATCAATAGAGAACTCCAATCGTAAAATTTGCTTCACCAGTACCATTGCCTTTGGAAATGGGATTATTAGCGTGTCTCTATGAGCCCAACAGATCTCCCTACACCTGAATGAATGAAATATATCCGCTCAATGGACTATTTGGCCGTAAATTAATCTACTTTGACAATCAAAAACGACCACAAACCATTGCAAATAAGCCAAAAATAAATCTGATCAACGTACGTAGTTATTGTTAAATGTAAGATCTTAAAACCTAAATTTTCGAGTAGTGTTTAAACCATGTTAATACGTAAAATATATGCAAACAAGTGCGTAGATATTTTGCGATACATCTTATCTCACTTGTAAAACGGTTAAATAAGCCAATTTATTAATCTAAAAATTCTTGTTTTTCAAATTTTGTGGTTGCATGAACCATAATTGGATGATAATCTAATTCGTTGATAGGACAACTCTATATCAAGCCTCTTTATGGCTTTCATTCAACACCACGGCTATTCATTAGATAATACCTTTATTCTTTGCATATTAGAACTCTGGAGTATCGTCGAACGATGTTTGATTTGCATTCTACAAGTGAAATAAAATTGAATTAAAATTGATTACCGTAAAAGGAGAAAGTCGACGCGAAATTTAGTGTCATTCGGAAAAATCCCATGCAACCGATACAGTATGTTGCTGGAAACAAAAGCTTCGTTTCAAAGAGAAAGAACCCTATTCGCTCAATCAATTTATAACGACATTCTGATGCCTGCTTCTGGACACTTCAGCCTTCAGAATCGAATGCGAGACATTGAGTCTTCATTCCAGCCAGAAGAAGATGGGGTCAAAAAGCCATCAAAATATCGCTATGCACTGATTAAATGAACATAATGCTCTCTCGTTATGAAGAAGCTTTTACTGTAGTGGTTAAGCATGTTCAGTTCGTTTCCTGTATGTGTCACAATGAAAATGTCATTGGTGAGGAAGGCAACGGGAAACGATCTGCTGAATTCCACTTCTATAGAAAAAACTCAAGAGCCCTGTCTCTGGTTTCTGCTACGCTCGAAATCGAGTATGCAACGCAGTTAGTTTACTTCCAACCCACAAGACGCAATGTCGTGATTTGAATCTGATGAATGTGATTGTATGCCAGCGAATCAATAGTGTCCAGCACTGTTCTGAATGCACCAAAGCGGGCTGCATGGTGCGATTAAAAAGATGTATATTTCAATTTTCGTCGTTTAACTAGATAAGTGACAAGGAGTTTACTCGAGTAAGGTGAGATACCGACTGCTGGGGTGACTGACCGAGTGGCTTATACGGTTTCCATCAAGTAAATTAAGTTAAGCTTGGTTAAGTGAGGTTAAACTCAGGATAGGCCGTCTTTTGGCATCCTGTCCGCACAATTCGCCTCGTTGTCCTTTGCAACGGAAGTTAAACCAAGTTAAAGACCCTCTAAGCCAATTTAGAATGAATTAATGAAAAAAGGCTTTTCCTCAGGACAAAAAAACAAATCAAAGGACCTGGACGATGCTCGATAAGCAAAAAGCTTCTCAGTATCCAAAAGTCTACCTTTGACATCCAAGTAGAATTGCATGTACAAAAAAGTCAAACGGACACCATTCAGAAATGGACTGGATTGAATCAACACATCATCCATGATCACACAACTGCAAGGAAAGACCGTCACCGATTAAAAGGAGCCAACGGGCCAACGATGCAACTCTTAATGATGACAGTGATTGGTGACAGTACAATACTGCATCTATCATTTCATAGTTTGCATATTTCTCATGCATATACTTACCATGAACTTTCTCTTCAAAGCTGCAGTTAGAAGTGGTGTTAGGCCTGCACCAGTATCTTTTTTCACCTTTACCAATGGAGTGCCACCAGGGCTTCTAGCCACATCAACCTTTTTCAGTTTTTTGCTCAGAGTTACCAATTGTCCTGTCTCCACCACAGGAGTTTGCTTGGAAACATTGTTCTTAAAATTCACTTTCTTCAGCTTAACATTCAAAAGTTGATCATTGGTTACATGTAGGGTGGTTTTGGAATTCCCTTTATTAACAATTTCATTTGTTGTCTTTTTCCCTTCAGATTTTCGTTTCTACAAAATAGCAATTGAGCCATAATGAAAATAATTGAAGTCAATATAGCTGAAAATTTTCTATTAAAACTTTAAGAAAGATCGCAATGACAAAATGAATATCAAGCTTGTTTAATCAACACAACAAAACAGTATAACAGCATAGGTAAGCACGCAAAGGTAATAAGACCAGAACTAACACAACAGCACAGCAGGAATGAAACAGCACAAAGCAAAATATAGTAACCTTAACAGTAGTGTGGTATCACTTAACTAGTCCAACATTTTCAAGTATAGGATTAACACACTGCAAAGATTAGTCACAAGTGGACAAGTACCCAAGATATTTTTTAATGGTCCTTGCTTTCATGTGGCCCCATCTTTTATACCTTTTTCCACAATCTTTGAAATGGATTTTAGGAGAATACAAGCCCATAACTTGTAATAACTTTTGATTCTGTTTAGCCATGTGAATGGTACCAATTGGATAGGCTTTGTGACTCATATACCAAAGGGTACTGGTTTGGTTTTTAGCACTGTATGTGGCATTGGGAAGGGCATCCAACCAAAAACCACCCATGCTTGGATCAAGTCCAATTCCTCAGAGTGAAGGGAATAAGGGAAAAGAAACCAATACATAAATATATTACAATTCTGGATCAGTCTTTGACTTGTTACTTTTTGAGAAGCATGTCTGCATGCTATTGCACACAGCAAAAGAATGGAAAGCTACAAAGCAGTGAAGATCAAGAAAAACACTACCTTAAGTGCAGCAGCCACTGGCAGCAGAGGCGGAGGCAGAGGTGGAGGTGGTGGAGGAGGCGGAGGTGGTGCTGGAAGAGAAACCACATTCACAAACGGAGCTGCAGGACCACTTGCTGACAAACATCCTCCGGGACTCTGAGAAAGATAAAAATTAGA
Source organism: Pseudorhiza aurosa (assembly GCA_964026355.1). Taxonomy (NCBI): domain Eukaryota; kingdom Metazoa; phylum Cnidaria; class Scyphozoa; order Rhizostomeae; family Lychnorhizidae; genus Pseudorhiza; species Pseudorhiza aurosa. The sequence goes on from OZ032120.1 coordinate 6,998,365, forward strand.
GTAAAGTTGAGTTTGCAATGGATACAAGCCTTGGGAGCATCTTGCTGCAAAGTTACCATACTGAGCTATGAGATTGTGAGGTAGGGTAGCCAGTTCCTTTTCTTGCTGTATTTTACCGCCAGCTTTATACCAAATACACATTTACTGCCTGGTGGACAGAAAAATAGCACCAAGAAACAAGGAGTATGGCTTGAGCCAAAAATAATAAGCAAAATAGGCATGTACCCTAATTATCATACTAACTAAAAAACTGCTTGGCATACTCAATTTTGAGCGTAGCAAAACCCAGAGATAGAGCTCTGAGTTCTTTCTAGGGAAATTGATTTTATGAGGTGGTTTCCCATTGCCTTCCTCCAAATGGTGCTTTTAATGGGACATGCAGGAATTGAACTCAGAATCCCTGTGTTATGAGTCCACACGCTTAACCACTACACCACAGCACCACAAACTATTCTATTTGAAAAAGGGAAAATACAGAACTGTGCTACTAACCAGTTTGATGAGTTCTTATAAGAAATCCTCCTTTTTTGAAAGATATTAAATTACTTGCAAAGAAACCACTTCTGGGTTCATTACACTGCCTTGACCACCACACTCAAAGAATCATGATCCCCAGCCAATTCTTCAACTTCTTCCCCTCTCACTTTTCAAAATTAGAATATTAACACTGAAAACATAGTATAGAAATCAAAATTATCCTCCACCTTTGTCTGTAGAAGCAGCTTTAGATTTTCTACTTCTTGTTCAAGATCTGTGATTCGATTCTTCAAGCTGACAAATTCTTGTGAGGAAGTAAATGGTACTAGCATCTATACATTTGAAAAAAGCCAGTCATCAGTTTCAAACATTTTGTCAATTATTCTGAAGATGGCAGAAAGAATGAATTGAAATGGCAACATGAAAACATGTCAACTCATCTATTTCTTATGCATTTTGCTTAGCATGAAGAGGGTAGGCTATACAACATTGAGAAGCTTAGCTATAGAGAGCCAAATTCAAGCCCAAAATAAGGGCTCAAAATACCAAATACAGGACCTGTGGGCAACTGCCTTTCCACTGAGCTATCTCATGCCTGTTAGAAGGAAATTGAAATTTGGGGGGGGGGCTGTAAGTAAATCAAGCTGAAATGGGGGTCCTTTACCAGAAAAATTTTGACAGCTCTCCCAAGACGTGGTCATTTGAATTATATCAACTAGTAATAAATGACTTCTAGGGAGAAATGGCTTATCTACTGTTTTTCAGATTCAAGCTTGCTGTTTGCAGCATTTTGTTTTGAAAAATTAAGGAACAAACATTAGCAAATTAGCAAGTAAGTTTCAATGGGCCTAATCCTCAGACCTTGAATGCCATCCTTCACTGTATAGAAAATCATCAGCATTTATTATTGAAATTGGTGCTGATTACTATAGCTTTTTTCGTCTTACGGAGTAAAAGTGTACTGTCAAGGAAAAATCTATATGTTTCCATTATGTTAGACTGTTGAACATCCCATCTGAAATAGGGAGAAGACTTACCAGTCTGCAAAGCGTATTCCAAATTTTGAATGAAAATACTCCAAAACTGAAACCACTTCCTTGATAGGAAGCACATTCACATTTTTCAACATCAGGACTACTAGTTGTACTTTGGGGGCGCAAACAACTTTGCTCTTTATTCTTAGACGTCTGTAATGAAGATACTTTCTGATTACTTCCGCTTATCATTAAGTTCTCGTTCTCATCTACTTCTTTCCCCATGGCAGCTTCATTTGGCCTTTTAATTTCAGTTGTGGGAAAGCTAACATCCTTTTGACTCTCAGTTTTATCCGTGTGAAGTTCAGTTGGAGATTCATCCTGATGTTTCGTAATGTCCTCTTCAGCCGTATCCATAGAGTACCTCAGGAAACCTGCAATCTTGCTCACTGCTCTCGAGCTTCGCTGGTGACTTGATGTCGGCCGACATTTTTTCAGGCCTAGCTTTGACTTCTTCTCCAAAGCAATCTTCTCCTTTTCTTTTAGTCTGGCAACAATCTTGCGTTTCCTCGCCTTAGAAGTCGGCATGATTCCGAATATTTCAGATCAAACTACAGTCACGTTGACCTAAGCTTCAACCGCCAAAACTTGAAAAGCAGCTACAACAACTGGCAGCAAGAATGCTACGTCACAAAATTCTACGTCATCATTGAGATGATCTAGTTTCTTCCTCTGGTTCCTCAACCGCGCTTTCCCTGCCTCGCATAATGCGCTGAAAAGCATTTTAATATTTTTAGAGCTATTATTCGTGGTTCCGAAGTGCAGAAATTAAGCGCGTTGACCAATAACTAATTGGCGGGAGGCTCGAGAAAGAAAGTAAAAGATTGCACGGTTTGCAATGAAAGCACTATCGGCGAGGACGCAGCACGAAATACCTTACAGCAGTTCTCCATCCAATTTTTTTCATCGAGTCTTTCCCTCAAATGTGCTTTGAGGGAAAGTGGTTGCAGAATCGGTTAAGAGCTGACAAAAATGAGTCGATATCACTATTGGCGGTCGATATCCAGGCACACCAACATGGAGGTTTCTGCATTGTCCCCCCCCCCTATCCAGTAAACAGCTCAGAGTCGTGAATAGGACTTCTGTTAAACTTGGATTGAAGTATGCCACCCAGTCATTACTTAACGTCAATGATCAAAAGGGTTGAAGTTCCTTTCAAGTTGAATTTACAAGACATGCTCAACACTGTCTGCCGGATTCAGGTTTCCGAAATAATCTTATCCTATTTATAAACACTTTGGTTGAATTTCTGCTTTACTTTGTCTTCTTGATGCTTGAATCTATCCATTACTTTTCCCCTGCTTCTACGTATATTCCTTCGAAACCTTTATAAGAGATCTGGAACTAGTGCGTCTGCGCAGTACCTATAGTTGATGCACGTTGAAATCGGTCTTTCTATTTCTTCGTGAAGCAAAAATGGCACCAAAGGGGGCAGCGAAAGGTTAGTACCCTTTGCAGCCTTCAAAATGGGAATAACAAGACCATAGAGGACTGTTTTTATTTGTTGAAACATTGGGCTATTCGTAGAGAAACTCCTTGTTCAATTTGATGTGATCTGTGCCCAGAATTTGAGACGACAACCAAGCTTTTGTGTTGGCCTAAATACAGTCAGCCACTCAAAGGGGAATTGATTTGCAGCACTGTGTTCGCAATTCTTTACCTTCACTTAAAAGTGGACTAATCTGTTTCGCTACAAATTACTGTTGCTACTTGTGACTACGTCATGCTAGAGCCCTGACCATTCAAAGGAAATAAACTTAAATGTGAAGTTAATCATCAGCTACCCGTGAAAAGTGCTGAAAATTGATTTAAAAATGAATAATTATATTGAACTATCTTTGCCTTATTTGGGGTGTTAAATTTACGGTTGATTGAAGATGAATTGATATTTCGCAAGATCTTCCTTAATTATTTCAAGGGTTGAACTTACCAGACCTGTTCAAGGTCTGTATTCCCACCAATGGATTGTACTAATTCATTTTAAAAGGCGAAGTATCGTTTTTAAATGTACTGAAAAATCAAAGGGAAGCCATCAGACAGCTTTAAAACATGATTTTATCCACAAAGTTTCCAATTGTATGGATCCATGTAGACTCAATGGTTGAAGTGCAAGCCAATTACTTGGGTTGTGAGTTCTAATGTTGAATGTGCCACAATGAAAGTGCCATTGGTTAGGAATGCCACGGGAATCTACCACATAAAGTTCACTTTCTTAGAGAAAGCTGGGAGCCCTGTCTCTGGTTTCTGCTGGTCTTGAAATAGAGTATGGAACACTATGTTGCAAGACAATGACAATTTGATTGAATGCTAAAGCACTATTTTTTACCAGTTCTATGTTTCTTCAGTACGTAAAAGTTCAGAATTTTATGCACAATTGACTGGTTCAAATGATGAAACACATAGGAATCCACTCACTGAATTAGAAGTGTAGATAGCACCTATGCTGCCTTCCTTCTGATGAACCAGGTCATCTTGGATGCTGCGTAGGTCAATCTTTATTGGTAAAGGAGAGGTAGACCAAAGGCAAGTTTTGCTGCCAATGCCAACATGTGTCGAGTAGGGATTTCACATCAGTAGAATCTCCATAAGTTTTTATGGCACCCAGATAATTATGAGTTTTAAGATGATATTGGAGTTATTAGTATCTTATATGCTTCTAGTGTTTAAACTAGACAGTGTTATTTTGTACCCTGCAATTTTGATGGTGGAAATGTGTTGAACATTTTTTGGATTTCTCATAGCTGGCAAAGCCAAAGATAAGGCTAAGGCATCAGCCCTTAAAGCCAAAAAGGCCGTCACCAAAGGACAACATGTCAAACAAAAGAAGAAAATCCGTACATCTGTTCACTTTCATCGTCCCAAGACCCTCAGGCTACCAAGGAAGCCCATGTTTCCAAGAAAATCAGCACCAAGAGTCAATAAATTGGATCAGTTTGCCATCATCAAGCACCCACTGACCACTGAATCAGCAATGAAAAAAATTGAGGACAACAATACATTGGTTTTTATTGTGGACATCAGAGCAAACAAGCCACAAATAAAGCTAGCTGTGAAGAAATTGTACAACATAGACATTGCAAAAATCAATACTTTAGTCAGGTTTGTGCTTGAATGTTTGAAAAAAGCCTTTACAATAGATTGACTTTGATTTATAATGTTTAGAGACAAATTTTGATTGATCTCTCATTGTTGCATCCAAAAATTTTGCCAGATTAGGTTTGTTACACAGCTCTGTTTAGGATGGTTGTAAGTTAGTAAACAGGACTGAATTTTTAGTGACTTTAGGTATAGAACACAGAGAAGATTTTCTTCTAACAACTTCTTCTGTCAGTTCTTATATACATAAGTTCATATCCCCTCATATGCATGTTTGACTGGTTCAAGTGATGAAACACATAGGAATCCACTCCCTGAATTTGAAATGTAGATAGCACCTATGCTGCCTTCCTTCTGATGAACCAGGTCTCAATGCTATGTACGAGTTTATCAGTTGAAGCATAATGGTCTGTCAGTTGCTGTTGGTCAGTATCAAGCAGTTAAGACCAGTTTGCCTCACAAAAGTATCATTCAGAATTATTGCTAGGCTACCTTTGGTGTGTTTCATAGTGTTTGTAAGTTTATCTGACAATGTTGGCATCAAGCGCAACAAGTGGAAAACTTTAGCAGCCGATCGGCTTGCAAGAAGATCAGCAATACACCAGGGTGTGCAGGACTACGAGAAGAGAAGACGTAACCATGCCATCACAAAACGACAGGAGCAAAAGGCCAGAAGAGACGCCAGAACAGCTGGCACTGCTCCTCCTACTCCAGCGGGATAGGTCTGCCCAGTGTGTGGCTTTGTGGCAACGGCACACGCATCGGCCTCCTGGACTCTTGAGATCTCATCCTGGATGAGAGTCAAAGCTGTTTATGACTCCTCGATTTGGGGTCATCTCTATGTATGACGTAAATTTATCTGGCAATTTGTTCAAGACCATATGGTAGTCTTTATACAACTGTTCTATATACTACTCAAGAGTAGATGGAATAATTCTATAATCGTTTATTGCGCCAAACATTGTTTCCTCTAGCACTCAGGGTTTACAAAATGTTGCGTAACTGCTGAGATTATTGCATGGAATTTATACCCCAGATCAGTATATCATGAAAATAAGTGATTTATTTGATGCATTACTTGCCTGCTCAGACTGATCATCACCCATTACTCCATGATCAATGACCACCCGGTATAAATTGTATACTCTTATTACAGCTACTACCCAATGCTTCTTACTATGTGATATGTGTAAAGTCTTTCCTCAATGGGATTGCAGAAATGTTCTAATTTTTACATAATTTTTCCTTTGAAGACCTGATGGTGCAAAGAAGGCCTATGTTAGACTGGCTTCGGATTATGATGCCTTGGATGTTGCCAACAAGGTATTTTAAGATTTTTTGAATGCTTTGTTAGTCACTTGTTCACGGCAAGAGCCAGTGTCTATGATTTCTGTTTGCTTTCTGCAGGAGTGTTAACGCTAGATGTGTCTTTTCATTGGAGGTTTCTACCCCCGTACTTAGGCATTCATGTTCAAATCACTTTTTCTATTTTGATCCTGTTTTGATGTTAAAGTAATGATGATAATGACAGCAATAAAACATTATTCAATAAGCAGATTGCAGGTGTCACTGGTAAGGGTATTTACTCCTACGTGATACTCCCTGTTATTTGCATATGTAGCAGAATAATCTAATCAAGTGTTGCTGTGCCCCTGGAGTTTCAAACATTAAACACGTTTTGGCCACTGTCCATTTGCTTTGATGATATGCATATCTGTGTATAATTCTGACCTCATGTGATGAAACACATAGGATAATTGTCGTCTGAATCTTGATGAAAAAGCCTATGCTGCCTTCCTTCTGATGAGCTCAGTATTCCATTGTACTCAAATTTTTGCAAAAATTATTTTATTTTGTGTGCGCAATTTCTCAGTATCAAGTACTCTGAGCATGATTAAACTCTGCATAAGTCACACCGCTTTCAATTTTTCCTTTTTAGATTGGAATCATATAAGATGGGACGAAAAATTGTTTAATAAATATAAAAATCTACGAAAATTACGTCTTTCCCTGTCTCATGTCTATTCTTTGTTTCGTAATTTGAAAAATATGCTCGCCAGCATGATACATTAATTAGAAAAGACATTTGCCCGATTTTAAATACACGAAGAAGCCTGAATCTCAAGACTACTCTTTGATGTAAAGATACTTATGAGCTACTTGATATTGAGTGAAAACGAGAGAATGTGAAGAAATGATATCAGAATTGCGCTATGCAAATAGGTTAATTGATACCCCCCACCTCAAATAGCGTCACCGATAAAAAATGCCGAATACGTCCGATTATTTTTGCGGTCTCATCAGACATTTATGAGCTTTTAGGAATTTATATTGTTGCCATATTCATAGCTAGTGATGACTGCAGAAGGATTACCAAATAGATAAAGAAAAGAATGAGGGAAAATTTACCTTTGCGTGCGTAATCAAAGCTCTTGAAGTATGGTTGGTGTTGCATTACGAAGAAAGAATGCTATGGCAAAGAGCAGTTTATGATGTATCAGAATATTTTCGTAAGGGGGTAAAGGTTTAATTGCAACTGGAATTTATTTTTGCAAGGAGCGATTCCCTCGTTTAGGGTCTGGATGTTTCGGCATTTTATGATAGATTCGGCTTGTTTTTTACAATTTCTACATAACGGGGGTAGATTTTTGGACACTGATGAGCTGGGTGCATATCGAGTTATGTCCAAGCTCTTCCTCCTAGATGTCGTAACACTTAGTGACTCCTACGCCGATATTACAGAGAACTAGTAACTCGTCTTCCTATAGAGTAAATTTGAGCTAAAGATGGATTCGAACCAATGACCATAGGTTCAACAGCCAATAATCTTACAACGGGACTCTCCTAGATAAAGATGTAGCCTCTATTCAGAATTGGAGCAGAACTCTTTCTCTGCAATAAGGACACCTGTGGTGTAACGAGTGTTGCCGATCCTGAAAAACAGTAGGGCTTGACAGTATTCAGACTGCAGGGCAACAGAGTTTTGTCTATCCTTGTAGATTCAAGGCATGTGTTTGAGGAAAATTGCTTAGACTTGGATGTGGTAAACTAGCCAGTGAACAATCCTGTCTGGTCTACTGGTCTAGGATGGCACTCTTTTAAGAGATTCTCGAAATTTACCGGACCAAATCTGTGACATTTTTTTGGCACTACATTCTTTCGTGGCAAACAGAAATATGCATTGATGATTCCTGGTTCCTGTCAGTCATAAAAGTCTTGTGTAAATCAAACGACAATCGTATTATGTTGTTACTTTATAATTTAGATTCCCCCTTGTCGCTTTAGTAATTGCATTATGAAGTTTTCACATGAAGCAATCCATATTCCATGCCCAACTTGCTTCAAATTATGATAACAATTAAGAAGATGGTTGAGAAATTTGCTTGCTTCTCTATTTATTTAACCTCAAAGCCATCAGTCTCTGAATTACCAGGGCCAATCAAGTATTATCCATCGTTACCCTAAATAATGTATTTTCTGGTTATGCAGAAGAAAAATTAACAATCTCTGAGTAATAAGTGCAAGCAATACTTGTAGGAACCTCAGCCTTTTTATCAACAAAAACTTCAGTCTTGATTGCGTAAGAGCTGGCATTAGCCACCCTCCGTGTCTTTATCATTACAGTCCTGACACATTCATGGACATTGCCTGCAATTTGACGATAAAGTGAAATCAAACTAAAATTTTACTATCAAACATCTCATGATATTAGATGAATAAACAGCATAATGTTTTTAGAAGGTTATATGCAGTTCCCCTTCAGTTCGGACTGACAAATGGTAGCACCGATTCACGGCAATGACGGAGGACAACACACGATGAGGATTTCAATTAGAAGTGATAAGACGCAAAAGCCTTTCCTTATAAGGCCAATTGGAGTGATTTCTCAACTTCGGATCCCACCACCTCCGGTAATTGTTCACCAAATAATGTCTTCTCAAGCACACCCAAAAAATTAGGCCTCCTATTCGCTGAGAAATAATAGTAATTGTCCTAATGGACAACAGAGTCGAGTGAAGGGATCACCTTTATTCACACGCCCCTTGGCAAACCGTAAAACAATACTTGACAGAACAATTGTTTTTGTGATCTCAGTCTCTAGAGGTCTGACTTCTCACACAGTAAACTTCCAATCCTTGAAAAGTGATTGGATGAAAGACAACGGATTGTTTTTCTTGTAATAACCCATTGTAATCCCTCTTTGTTTTGATTGTTGGAAGACAATCCATCCCACACCCTACCGGCCATCCCCATTGGTTTAACAATTTACTTAGGAAAACATTCCTCGGAAGCTTGTTGTAACAGACAGCCATTTGTGAAGGGCCTCTGCATGCTAGTGAGCTGTAGTCGGGTCTTACCTCTTCTCTCAAAACTTATCTCTAGAAAAGCAGAAAGACATAACAAGAAAACGAAACGATGGCCCTAGCAAATGTCAAAAGCCGCTTAGCTAAGTTTCAAGAGGACATCGACGAAGCAGATAACAGAGCAGCCAATGCCAAACATGAAATTCGCGAGGCCCAAACTAAGTTGGAGAAGGCTGAAGGGGAGAAAGACACTCACAAGAGAAGAATACAGCTTCTCGACGGAGAGCTTAAGAGTTTTGCAGAAAGGTACGGAGAGGTTGCTGACAAATACGATGCAGTCATTTCAGTATCAGAAGGCATCGAAAACAAACGCAAGGCGCTTGAAGAGACCGAAATGGAAGGAGACGAGCGCCTTGAAGATACTGAAGAGAAAGTTAAACAGGTAAACTTCTTCCGGCTTTCCCTTTCTGAATAGAATGATTTGAGATTTATGGAAAACTATGCTGCCTTTGAGTAATATATTGGCTTAGGTTGTCCATTTTTGTTTAACCTTTGCAGTCAGGGCGAAATTTTATCTTTGACCAATCATAAGTCCATCCAGACCATTTTGACGGCCTTCTTTAAACGGAAAGATGACATGGATTTTTTAACAAGCATCTTGTCATGGCGATATAATAAACAGATATAGGTATGAGGGTGATGGTGGTCCAAACGTGGGCTTAATTGGGACTCTTCAAGTCTATTACAATTTTAATACCCCCGTTTTGATCCATCTGAGCCTGCGCAATGAGGCTATGGGCTATGTACTGCTTAATCTGACAGTTTCCTGTTCAAGTTAACCACTCAGAAAAATGGACCTAGTTAAAAAAATTGATATTCGACTCCTATACTAGTTAAAAAGGACAAAGCTGCATACTGATTTGATTTTAAATTACCACGGAGTATCAGTATCATTATTGTTTGATCCTTACCTGTCATGTTGTAACTCTCAGCCACTCACTATCTTCACGTCTTGTTTTTTAAAAAAATCTCAATCACCTTGATTATCTTCACGTCAAAGTTATAGTGGGCTAAGGAGAGAGCCAATAAAGTTTATTCTGTGTACCTCTCCCCCCTAGGAAAAGTGTTTGGGCACTGTCCCATTTATTAGGTACAAACCAAATGGATTGTGTTCTAGCTAAGGTGGTGGGAACTGACACCAATCTCCCGTCTAGGTGCAAAGGGCCTACTTTCCTGTTTAAATTGATGCTTCCAAAACATTAGGCAAGAGGGTGTGGTACAATGCTAATTGTTCATATTTCATGTCATCCCATTGATCTTTTGGTGAAGTTCAGAAAGCTGGATTTAATAGGTATTTGAGTCTTGGCGTCATACTTTTATGTTTTCATTGGATTTTGAACTGATTTCCGGAGTATTGATTCTGCAGCTGTAGCATGTCAAGATATTTGTATCTTATTATTATTATTATTGTGATTGTAGTTTGAATTAAATTTGAATGACAGTTTTTCATTTACTTGTACAATATTTGCAGTTCAGATCTTATATTTGTTATGATACACATTTATTTCATTTTCTTATGAACTTTTAAAGTATATGTTTTTTAAATTTACCTCAATGTACACTTTCATTTGATTCAGGCAAGCCATTTTTCAACTGCCTAATTATAAAGAGGTTGAAATTTGTGTTTAATATTTTCACAAATGAGAAGTTTAAAAAAATATGTTTCAAAAAATTTAAGAAGAAGTTGTTAAGCTGCTTAATCTGTATGTCATAATCATCTGTAGTCAAGTCTCTCTGTAAGAATGACTTGAATGTTAGAAGGAAATCAGATAGAATTGATATGGGCTATCAATCCAAAGTCTTCTGTAATTAATCCCACTCAGCAGGGCTCCCTTTGCAGACGAGGGCTCATCTGCATCTACATCAGGTATAGTCTGGCAGTAGGGGTTTCTCCCTTTTACAGCTTCTTGAAGCCGATTGTCCCTACTTGTCTAGGACTATGGGTGGTATTGAGAATGTAAGAATTATATAAAAAGATATAAGTTTATACTATTTGGGGTGGTAATGAATATATACATATGTATGTATGTGTATATTTACTTGTATTAATTGCATCAAGATGCATTTTGTTGTATGTCTGATGAATGTCTGAAAACTATGCGTATCTCTGGAAATATTTAGCTTTAGATCGTTCCCAGAGAGTCAATCTCGTGCAGTAGGAGCTTTTTTGATAATTTTATAATTGGTTTTTGATTTAATTTCAGGCCAGACAATTACTTGAGGAAAATGAAGTGAAACTTGTGGAAGTAAAACGGAAAGCTGTTGTTCTCAAGCGAGATATTGACAGGGTCACAGAGAAAGGTAACACCCTTGAACGAAGAGCAACAATTTTGGAGGAAACTGTTGAGTCAACGGGGGAATCACTTCGCTCCCTTGAAGAGCGTGAGTTAGAGTCGTCAGACAAGGAGGCTCTCAATGAAGAAAAGATTTCTTTCTTGCTTAGTCAGATGAAGGAGGCAGAGGTCCGCGTGGAAGCAGCTGAAAGACAAGCCCAAAACTTGGAGAGAGTAATTTTAGATACTGACTCAGAGCGGCAGGGATGGATCACAAAGAGAGAGGAAATCGAAAAAGAAATGGAAGATATCGAAGGAATGGAAGACTTGGCATCATAAATTCAAATATGGTAGTTTGGACCCTTGCACCGATCTTGAACTTGTTTGTAGCTATAAATAGACTTAATTTTATTACAGATGAATTGTTACAAAGGACCATTCTTTGCAAGACATAGATTCTGAGTCAAATTATATACAGTATTGCTGTCCAAGATTCTTCATCCTCTGACACGAATATGCAAGCTAGCTTTTTGTGTTTTCCTAATCACATTTGATATACAAGGTTCTAAGGTGGCGGGAATTATTTATGGCATTACTGGTGATTTAAAGTCAGTTCTGTTGCAGCTCAAATTATGGCCCAATTATTATGATGATGTCACCAAATGGTGCAGAATTTATATCTCTCTGTATTACCCTGTAATGAAACAATCAAATCACTCTGATTCTGCATGAAAATGGACTCTGTAACTTCGCTGTTGTATTTACTTTCTTGATTTTGTTTTAATGAATAGCATATTTTTGTATTTAACTTTTGATTCGAGTTTACCATTCAGCTTTTTGCAGTCCACAACTTTATCACTGTGTCATGTTCTAATTCGTCACTCCACTCTGCATGGGGGAATTGACAAATTTTCATATAAACAATCCCTCTGGGCCCCACCCACATATCCTGTCTGATTAAGAAGTAGTGTTGATTATATTTTGTGTAGAAGAAAAAATCAGTTGACTAGAAAGCACTTGAAAACTCTGAATAATCACAAATACAAGTAGTATCTTCTGGCGGTATACATGAGTCAGCTATTCCAGAACCTTGATATTAAACTGGAGGCTCAGGATAATTGCTTTCTTTGCATCCATGCCATTGCCAATTATTGAGAGAACATCAATTTCCCCAGTATATCTACCCTAAAAAGGAAAATTAAAAAGCATTGATATGCTAATTTTCAGACAAAACCTGCCATTCACAGGAGACAGGTAGATTTGCAGGAATGCATTTAAAAACTGGGTTGACAGTATAAGGATTTTATGCATGGATTGATCAGACATTGTCCTTGACAATTCCCAATTATTATCAATGCACCTTGAAACTGGTAGAAAAGGTGAAGTTGCTGGCGACATGCTGGTAGCCACAAATTAGAAGAGCAGTTTCTCCTGATAGAAAATGCTAAAAAAGGAAATTGGCAAGGGTGGGTGAGAAATGGATTTCTTTGAAAACCGATTTATAACACACTGACAAACCACTTTCAGAGCGACCCCAGCAGTTTTCAAAGGGTTGAAAGGGTGGCATGCTTTCCCCCAAAAGAGCTAGAAGTCAAGTCGCCTTGCAAGAGCAAGCAAGTCCATGCTGATCCCCTCCATAATAGGTTCACCCCCTGGGGGTTCAGAGGTATTCTGGTGGCAGCATGAGGATGACCAAGCAGCTGGGCTCTGATGACTAGTTTGTCAGGAACCTACCATGTCTAGCACCAGCTGTAGACAGCAGGGGGAGCCAGCGCCCCCAGTCCTTGCAGTACTTCTACAAAGCCTGATGCACTTCCCCTCCTACTGCCCAAAGGTTTGCATGAAAATCTTTAAAGTGTGTATGCATGTGCGTGTGTTAATTTATATGCTTAACTCAGACTATACTCACTGGGACTGCACCAATTTCTCCTAGATTATAGGCTCTTGTGTACACATAGGTTTCTGTAAATAAAAGAATCGTTGTAGTGAAAAAGAGATTCTATTGCCAATATCCCGGTAGGCTGTCTTTCTTTGTTAATGCATGTTCCGGACTTAATCGACGGAAATAAGTCAGCTGGGAATTGGGCGAGATGCGTGTGCATGGGGAAGCAGCAAAGAGACCGCCCCGTCAATGCGCTCAACTTTTATAAGAAATGGCACGGGGCTCACTTATTTCTGTTGATAAATTTTTGTGAGATTCGGTGACACTGCTTGCAGATGATGGAACTTACATGGACGCCGTGATATTTGTTACGTCGTCTGCTGCTCATGCCCCCCACCAACCCGACTTCACTTTTTTCAGGTACTCAATCAAATTCACCCCTCGTAACTCGGGTTGCCGATAATGACTGAGAATTGGAAGACATTTCGAAGTCCTCGAGGAACAGTTTTGAGCGCCACGTAACGGCAGTCTCCCAGTAATTTTCCATCCCCAATGTCATCGTTGTTTGTTCTGTTGTAATTTTTTAGAAACATAAATCTACAAATTGTCCTCAACTTCTGTCACCCCTCCTATATGAAAGCTGGCCGACTCCACTGAAATAAATGAAAGATCGAATGGAGAGAATTGACTTTCTGAGTAAACACTGGATGCGAGCAAAAAGTGGATTCCTAGGTAGCATTAACAAAGGCTTATTTTTCTTCAACGATTGTCATGTTAGTGCCTGATGTTGGCGACCATAGTCCTGCAACCACCGCCCGTCGTAACATTGGCAAATGATGCAGAGGTAGGCGCGCAACGGAACCAGATGACGAACTCATCTTTAACTATCGTTAAGTGGAGATCTGCTTAGGCCAATGGGATGGTCAACCCGATGGTGGCTTCATTTATGCTTCCTATTTGGCATCTGAAAGTAGATTTCACAACAACGAGAATCTATTCTCATGGGGCAGTCAGTGTTCTGCTCCTTTCTCTCAATGCTACCACCACCCTTCACAATCCTACGCTTTGAAGTAAAGGCAGCTATCATGCATCCTCACTCCATATGACAATTAAACTGAAGGCGGGTTCGAACCACTGACTACAGGATCAGCGAGGGGGTAATAGTCTAACCACTGGATCATCCTGATAAATACAGTGGTGGAGCTCCTTGGGAGAACGGGGACCGGCGAGAGAATAACTTATTCACCAAAAAATTTTGAGGGAAGGAACTTGACTTTGAATCTGTTATATGCCACTGAGGCCCTTGCTAGCACCGTATGTTCAAAAAAAGAACCGAGTAATATTTTTTTCACGAATTCTTCCAAAATTTGGAATGGTAGGATTCCTTCAAAAGTAATTCGGTTGCATTTGATGCAGAAAATCGATTCCCTTCCAAAAATGTGGTATAGCAGAAAATATCTTCTACAAAGCTTCATAAAACCGGTGGAAGCTTAAAAATACAGTATCTGATGTTCAAATTCGTTTCTCTTAAAGTTCCGTGGGGTCTCTAATTTGAGACATTTTTTTCGAGGGCCTATTGGTAAATATGGCTCTGTGCATAACATATTTGATTCGAAGCTCAGCAGAAACCAGAGATGGGTCTCCAAGTCTTTCTAAGGAGGCAGATTAATGCTAGATTTTTTACGTTATCTGACACATATGTACCTTTCCCAAAGCCTCAAGACGGTGCGATGTGCCAAGGAGTAGGCATTCTGTTTTATAAACTTTATTCATAACATAAATATGTCAAATACACCTAGACTTACTTTCTGGCAGAAGAGGGCATTTGAATTCGCTGACCTCCCCAGCTAGGCACAAATCTCCTTTGGTATCGTCCAACACTGGCATATCTTCGAATGAATATCTTGAATGGATGAATATTACTGGCAGCCCAATACCTCGAAAAAAGGTAAGAGATCGATGCCTTATTTGAGTGTAATAGGTATCTTTTAATTCTCTTATTTCAAAAGCAATAGACAAATCACACTTCGAAAATGCGTCCGAGATTTTTAAAGTGCATAATACTTCGTGTGTGCAGTGCGTAATTGCACCGCCAGTATGTTTACTCAATAGTATCAACCATAACTTTCATTGTTAGCCCAAAAACCAGTATTCCCATCTCCTTAAAAGGAAGCGAAGTTAATTTCTCAGAAAAATATCCTTTATCTCTAAATATTTGGGGGTCCAGTCCAATTTTCCAGGGATCTGCGTTTTAACCGTGAGATGAAGAATCAGAGTTATTTTCCACTCTTGGAGGTGTCGATAGACAAAATAGTTAAGTAATCTCTAAATAACAAAAAATAAAACATTTAATGATTCCTCAAGTATTCTTCATTGATAGAATTATTGGACCAATGTGCAAACAAGGCTGTGCTGGGACAGCCACGTTAGCGATAGGGGGGCGATGTAAGCATGATACCCCTCAAACAACTCCGATCACAGATCGAAAATGCAACACTGTAGTTGCAAAAACGCTTTACTTTAAAGTTCTGAATTGTGATTATTATGCTTCAAATTCTTTTCAATTTTCAGTGTCGGGTCGTTGAGCCCTGTCGAAATCCACGTTCAAGGACTGATCTAATATTTCAGATCAAAATTAAGAATTATGAGCAGTTCTAACTTTATGCTCATTGGCCTAGTAGATGGGGGGATGAAATGAAAAAGTTGTCAAGGAGAGTTGCGACTGCAATCTATTGAATTGCCACTTTTGTTTCATTTTTAATATCATCAATTAGCTTATAGCTTCGCAAGTATGTTTGTTCCTGACTTGTAATGAGACTTGCTTGGAGGAAGAGATTCAGAAAGCTGATAGCCTTATTTGGATTGCTCCATCATCTGATTTCTGTACTATATTTTCATCCTCTCCCCTCCCAACACACCTTTTCAACAATTCCAGCCTCTTTTGCGAGTAGGAGTCTGGAGCGAGTTTGGGGGCGAAGAGTTCATAACAACAAAACAAGTTTGAATGTTTGGCGCGGATGGCTTATCTTGGCCAAAATATGCAAAGAGCAAGTTGGCTTTTGCAGCCTTCTAGAGCAAGGCACTTACAAAAGCTTTTAAAACGACTTTTCCTGCGACAGCAGACTAAAAAATGTGGAGAACAAGTAAACAATTATCAACTGCAAGGTAAGTCGTCCGCGCCAAACATTCAGACTTGTTTTCTTGTTACGAACTTTTCACCACCAAAATCGCTCCAGACGCCTACTTCCAAAAGAAGCTGGAATGGCTAAGACGGTGTACTGAGGCAGTTTTTTCGCCCCTGTACAGTATATCTTCACTGCCTAATCCACGAACTCTATCTCACAAATCATCATTCATCCCAAGAACATGCAACTTATGGAACGTCTTGCCCTCTTCTTGCTTTCCTGAGTCCTACAACTTGCCATCTTTCAAATCTAATGTAAATAAACTTGATCTTATCTCTCTATCCTCTTAGCTGCTCGCTTTCTTCTTTCTTCCTTTGTTGGGGCTTTGTATAGGTCACCATGGCCTTTCCTCAACATAACCCACTAAAAAAAAAAAAAAAAAAAAAAAAACAATATGCCCCATAATTTACAACATATATATAGGAGTACTTTGCAATATGCTTAACACAGAAATAATTGCAAGAATAACGACTTTCATACTTGAAGTCCACACTGCTGTGAAATTCATTTCCTTAGACAGGCTGTACGGTGGCTGTGGGTGAAGGTTACACTTTAGTTTCACATATTCACTACCTGTAAAAAAGAAAAAGATTGTCGATTTAGCTCAAAACGAATTTTTGCACATAAGTTGAACCGACGTTTGCTCATCGTATTTCTATGCAATCTGCTACTATTTGGTACCAACATGGCTGGGGAACTTACAACTAGCAAAGTGCTGAAAAGGGAGGGTGGAATGATTGGGGGTTGGAGTTATCTTTTTATAACCAATATTTAAAGACAAAGTGAGGCAGTCTTTGTAATCGAGTCTTTTTTAGCGTTCGATTTTTATCGAAGACAAAGACATAGCGAATATCATATATTCGCAGGGTTTTCTTGGAGAAAATTGGAATTATGACAAGCGAGGGGCTCTAAGATGAAGTGGAGAAGCGTATAGATTGTCTACTGGGGGCATAAGAGTGATTTCTGATGCAGGGTAGACGAGTGAAAGGCACAAGTTGACTAGAAAACTACTCTTAAGTTGCTGTGGTCCTCGAACTAACGAACTACGAATGTTTATACAGGATGAAACACTTCAACTTTAGACTAGCTGTTATCAGTGTGTACAGTGACTTTGCCCTCAAAGTTACTTCTGAGTACTCATTTACCGACCTGGGAAGGATGGACAGCTGAGTTGACTGTTGGCCTGTGGTAAAATGGTTCCGACGGTGGGGCTCTAACCAAGGAAAGAAGACCCAAAAGGTTCGCAACACTGCGTCTTAACAACTCAGCGACACAACCACTACCTCGTCTTGGACGCGTCAATTTATACTGTCAAAAAGGATTCATTTAGGGGAGGGTTCGCTTCTAACCCTTACCCTCTCAAACCTTTTCCATATGATATATGCTAGTTATTTTCAAGCTTCATATTAAAATTTTAAGGTCCTTTTTGGCAACCACAGTCCATAAAAGAATTATTTGCGGAATTAGCTTACCACAAACCCTAAGGTACTGTCCATCTCCGAAGGCCATCTCAGAACAGTTCTGCCCAGGCCATTGCTTCAAAGCAACCGTTAACTGGACCGTGAAGCCAAGCAAGTATAGAAGAAAAGCTAGCATCTTACAGTGAGTAGTGCACATCTTGATTCCAACCAGCGGTAGTTTAACAGAGGAGTAAGCTAGGCCAATATGCTGATACTGGCCTGCGTTAGGACTGACTGTACCTGCTAAGGTGGACAACAATTGACAGTAAACAGTTGCTTATACGCAACAATAGAATATGCAACTTGAGAAGCGGTCCGTTTCAATTCCCAATAGTGATCAAACTAGTCAGAATTAATAATCTTTAGAGAAGGCATTTTATTTCGCTGATATTGGGAACATTTTGGGGAGAGCATACTATGATTTGTGGCACAAGTTACGTGATTAGGGACAGAAAATGGAATGGGCCATAGAAAGAAAGATCTGGGACTAAAAGAATGAAACGATAGAGAGGATCCCGGTGTAACTTTTAAGCTTGTCTGCTTTTCTCTTTAGTACTTCAGACAGACAGTCTGGGTTTATTTTGGGACCATAAATTGCATGAACTGTAAATGATTTGATAATAATTGAAGCTGTTACATTTCATTCCATTAAACTACAACTAAAGATCCCAGTACAGTAGGTACCCGCTAATAGGAAACATCAAAATAAGAAACTGAGAAACTCAGTTGAAAGAAAGAGTCTCAACATATAAGAAGCATAACCAGTTCTCAATTTTCTGAGTTTCTTATAACCAAAGAAGGTTTACAGTGAATTTAACTAGAATGT
This sequence comes from Pseudorhiza aurosa, assembly GCA_964026355.1. Taxonomy (NCBI): domain Eukaryota; kingdom Metazoa; phylum Cnidaria; class Scyphozoa; order Rhizostomeae; family Lychnorhizidae; genus Pseudorhiza; species Pseudorhiza aurosa. The sequence continues at coordinate 7,016,962 of OZ032120.1, forward strand.
GTTATTTCATATGTTAAGAAACTAAGAAAGGAACTATTAGCAAAGGTAAAAACTTCAAACTTTACAAAAATCAAGAAGGGGATTCAATTTAACATTTTTACTTTTCTTAACTGTACACCTCAGGTTTTTGATATAAACCTTGAAGCACCTTGTCGTAGTTTTATTTTGCTTAGTTGCTTCTGCAACACCAACAGTCCGCTAGATGTATAAATATTTGATGGAGTAAGATAAAGTAATTGCAAAAATGATTGAGCAATTGGCTATGACAATGAACTGCATGTATGGTTTGTAATTGATCGACAAACTATAGTGTTACTAGAAAAGAATGAGGACTTTAAAAATTTCAACACTTCGGAATCGTTCCATTCCTTATTCCGTCAACCGAAGACGTAGTAAGAAGTTCATATTGCAATTGCCATCATCTTGACTGCACAGTGCCTGCATGTTTGGTCGAATTTCAAGTCTTCAAGCATTTCTAAGAAGTCTACGGAGGAGCTTTCGAAGAAACCGACCGTGCTTACAAGGGCATTGATAAATTCAACTTGTTTCTTAATAGTAGTAATAATATCGATAGCTTCGTTGTGCGGGATATATTTTCGATTGACGCTCGCCAATATGTTTCTCGGTACGATGCAGTCTGAAATCGTAATATCGTGTTAATGTAATATGAGCTGTTTTGTTTTTGTTTTTGTTGGTCGACGCAAGCTGGGTATTTGGGCAGCCATCCAGCTAATGTGGGCTTGCGGCATGACCGCTTGTGCCCTCAGAGCTACCTCTGAAGGGCTGACAGGTGAGTTGGATGCTAGCTTGTGGTTAATTGTACCGAGGGTGGGATTCGAACCCACGTGAATAAGCCCCCAACAGATTCGAAACAATCATGGTTTCGCTCCTTGTTTATGCAATGCCTGGAATCGAGTATGCTACGCAGACAGATTACGTAAGGGGACGTACCGGGTAGATATTAATCTAATGCTGTGGAGACCTGCCAAACAAAGATTACCTGATAGTTCGCAGGGAAAACATTTGCATGATAAAGGGGGATGATCTTCTTTATTCTACAGCAAAAACAAAGTCTGTTGTTGAAGTAGACAAAAACACCATTTATGCATTAGACATAACCACAGTGGTGTTCTTCATCCAAACCACTGCAGCGATAATTACGACCGTGGTACGAGCGACATTATCATAACCTTGCATTGCAACATCAGTCTAGGAATAAGCGTATGATTTACTTTTTACTTAAAATCTCTCTAACGTTTTTATCAATCAATAAATATTTATGCTTTTATTCAGCAATATGAATCCGCGTCAAGCCGCTACTTAATCTTCCAGCCTATAATTTCCATTTTTGTAGGCAATTGCTTGTTTTCAGGTATACTTCGTTTGCATTTGAATACAAGTGTGCTGCAAAATGCTGACAGCCACTTTGGTCATCTCGCTCCTTACACCCATATTGCCATTCAACGTCGAACAATCATCTACAAACAGCAACTTAAGCGGAAAAACAAATCCCGGATTTACAGTGTTCGAGAAGGATGGACAGTTTCTTCGTGTCATAGGTAAGAGCTTATTTTACTATCACTTTCCTCCTTGTGGTCTCTCTCTCTCTCTCTCTCTCTCTCTCTCTCTCTCTCTCTCTCTCTCTCTCTCTCTCTCTCCTCTCTCTCTCTCTCTCTCTCTCTCTCTCTCTCTCTCTCTCTCTCTCTCTCTCTCTCTCTCTCTCTCTCTCTCTCTCTCTCTCAGTCTCTCTCAGTCTCTCTCAGTCTCTCTCAGTCTCTCTCAGTCTCTCTGTCTCTCTCTCTCTCTCTCTCTCTCTCTCTCTCTCTCTCTCTCTCTCTCTCTCTCTCTCTCTCTCTCTCTCTCTCTCTCTCTCTCTCTCTCTCTCTCTCTCTCTCTCTCTCTCTCTCTCTCTCTCTCTCTCTCTCTCTCTCTCTCTCTCTCTCTCTCTCTCTCTCTCTCAGTCTCTTCTCTCTCTCTCTCTCTCTCAGTCTCTCTGTCTCTCTCTCTCGGAGTCTCTATTGTCAGAATTTGCAAACAACCAGTTTAAAATTTCTTCACGGCGCGATGATCCCAAAATCGTTGAAAACAATTGCTATGTAGCCATGCTTATACTGATCTGAGATTGCTTGCAATCTGATGCGAAGTCTGTAACTGTAGTTTTCAAAATACAACAAATTGAACGCGCAATTTGCCACAAAGAGCATCACACTGTAGGGAAAACAAAAACTTTGATGAATGAGGTGTAGGGACCGCTTAATGGTAAAGCACTGTCTCATCTAGATGAGTGATTCGAACCCATCTCCAATTTTCACTGATGTTGAGGAGAGTTGCTAGCTCTCTGTAATTTCAGGTTAAGGAATCATGTTCTGGTCAGATAAAAACGAAGGACTGGGACACTTCTAAGCATAGCTTCTCATAGTCCTTAAATCTAAATTTTATTTTGCATGGTGGTAGATTCAAGACCAGTCTTCTCTGACCATCGCAGGAGTGTATTATTTCATCGATTGGCTTTCAACTTCATGGAAACTCTCCTCTCGCCAAACACTATCTTGTACCACAGTACTTTAGTAGCTTAATGGCAACATGGTAACCCATAACATGGTTCTTGTTAGTTCGACTCCTGCAATGTTTACAAAAGCAAAGCTATCGGTAAGAAATTCAAGCCAAATCACTCCACTTCAACGAAAGCTCAAAGCACTTTTTCCAGTTTATTCTTTACTGGAAATAGAGAATGATCTGCAGTCTATTCATAGAGACTCCCTTTCATAGAAGACACCCAGACGTCTGTTCCTAGTTTGTGTTTTACTCGCAACAGGTTTGATATTCAGTACACGGGTGTCTATTTGCTGAGAACGTATTCCTCTCAAGCAAGAAATCAGCATTGGTTGAATCTTGAAGAGCAAATTAACTGCAATCTCTGCTTCACAACACTGAGGTTATGGATTTCTTTCCTTTTAGGGCCCTTGTACGGAGCAGCAAAAATCGACGGCGTGAGTCTGCCTGCTAAACTTTCGAAGCCATACAACATATCGGCAAGCTTCATTCCAAGTAAGTCTTCTCTTACTTGATTCATTTGAATGGTTCTCCTGATTTGAGGCTCAGGGATAGCACCGGAGGAGGGTAGGGAGCACTACCCCCCCCCGCCATTTGGAAAAAATTTAAGCCAGTGACCAATTGTTACCTGACGCAAGCTTCTGCAAATTAATAAACCGTCCCATTAGTTCGGTGGCTCATCCCCCCTGTCGGGAAAATCCTGTTGACACAAAAATTTGAATGATACTTTTAATACAGTATGATGCTTTTTCTATATCAGAGACGTAACATGACCCTTTAATGCTCCTTTTGTTAGTGGTAGGTCAGGGTTCAATACACCGTCATGTCATGCCAAAGACTTTAAAGAGGTTACAAGGTGCTTTCTTCACTGAGCACTTTTGAAAAGAGAATGACCCCATGTAAACGCCCTTTATTACTATTATTATTATTACTAAGTTATGGAGGGAGTTATATCAGATGGCAATTCCAGACTGTAGCATTTACTGTTCTTGCGCAGCTGTGATGTCCAAAGGCTTCAGACACAGAGATAAGTACTGCTTTTCTCGCCAAACAGGGAGCTTAACACCCTTATATCATTTACATAAACATAAGCAAAAAGAGGCCTAGGGAGGGGGCTATTTTACCTGCATGATTTTCATACCCTGTTTAAATGTTTTTGTGCAGTAAACCGAAAGGTAATGCTACTCCCATCTGTATCTCTATTGCAGAACGTCTTCGTACATTTCTAATGTATTTTTCAAGCCACTTGGAGTATAGTTGCAATGAAAACCAGCCCAAACTACAAATGCATCTGAGCGCATTGAAATAAGCAAGTTTACCCTGAATGATATACTTTCCACTGCAGAGCATTTTTTAACATATAAAGTAGTGGAGAAATTCCCCACCTTCCCCACCACCCATTGCCTCACCAGCGGAAAATTGTTCTGCCCTTTCTACAATAAAAAGAAATTAAATGCCCTTTTCCTTCATTGAATTTTATTGCACCTTTTTGCCTCATTTGAACTGATATTTTCAAGAGCTGCTGTTGCAAATTTTTTAGCTGCAAGGGAACACAAGCTGAGAACCAGACTTTGACATTGATAGCAGACATCAATTTGCTAAGTAATTTTCAGAATAGATGGGCATTCTTTATTTCAAACTAATACTCAGTCTTCCCCTTCTATGGTCTATAGCAATATTTAGAGACTACTGTTGACATCCTGTTAACTGTTGATCCTGCAAGTTCCTAAAATGCTCTTTTATCAAATGCCCCTCCCCCCCACCGGTGAAATATCCTTAAGAAATGCCTCTTTTCAATGTAAGACTTAACTCTCTATCTATACAATGATAGCGTACAAAGTAGTTGTTTCGTAGCTTTGTACATTGGTTTCAGGGCAATTTCTTGTATTCAGGGACAGTTGAGACGTAGTGAGCCGAGAATGCAGGAGGCAGACATTCTTTTAAGTGGACTGAAGAGCATAAAATCAAAGCCCATGCACTGTAGCTTTGTATCAATACAAATGATTGCACAACTTTTTCTGAGTCAAAAAAGTAGCTCTCCTTCCAGTCATTTAAGTGATTATTTTGATGTAATTTATCTATGCGAATGCCACCCAATCCAACAGATTTATCATCTGTTGCTTCCCGCTTTGTCTCATATCGCTTATCCCAACTTCTGCTCCAGAAAAAGACAATTGCGTAACCCAGAACCCCTTCCTTATTGTTTTTTTTGCTCTATGCAATTAAGTTTTCTAGCAGTTGTTGAATATCTTATTAGTCTCAATCCCATGAAGATGTAGCTCGCATCTCATTGCAGCGATCGAGATCCACAATGTCTACCTATATGGGGAACTATCATTTGAGGGATCAATTTTGTACAGAGCCGATGGAGAGACAGACGCATGCATATCAGCCCAGCTGGAGTGCCCTCTTGTGAAAGGGGGTAAGTGCTCTTCTAACAGAACACACGTCCTTGTCAAACAATCAAACATTTCACCCGACAATAATTGAAAGTCCTTGTTAAGTGAAATGTTGCACCATTTGACTACCATGTTCAGTCACCAAACTTCATGTTCAGCGATGTTGGGTGGAATTTTCTGGTGATAAAAAACAAGCCAAAATTTCACCCGCCGGCTCTAATATTTTTGACTATTCAGTGAAATGTTGGATCGTTTGACCACCTCTGCACTGAATATCATCGATCATAAAATCACGTGTTAGGTGAAATGTTGGGTGAAATGTTGGACCATTTGACAAGGACATCGGGTTACCTCAGTTATACAGTCTTGAATAGTCTACACGTTTGGCAAAACGCAGCAGTTTGTTATGAAACTGGAATACTCTAGTGATGATAGCTTTTTGTTGAATGTTTTCTTTCTTTACCGTTTCTGTGCAGCATTTCTAAACCCCTTTGACTACGAGATCTTATTTCTTGCTTGGCAGTTCCAAAGAAATTTGCTGGTGGATTTGTTTTGGAAGCACTCGGGGGCTTTCCGGTATGTACTTATCATATATTTATACTGCATGGAACCCGCTTCTTAACTGTTTCTTAACCGTTTCTTAACAACTAAATATATGCATATATCTAAATATGGATATATTTATGCAGCCTATACACACACACACACACACACACACGCACACACACACGCACACACACACGCACACACACACACACACACACACACTCCATGCCAAAAGTATCATCATTGAAAAGTTTAGCTGTGGCAGGGACTCGAGCCACTGACCAACGGATCAATCCGCAAGAATCTTACCACTAATAATAATAATGATTAAGAGCATATTTATACAGGCAAACTTGTTCAGCAAAATTAATTTGCTGCTATCAACCAAGGACCTGTGAATATGCTATATAAGCTATCCTAGCACCTCATCAAGGCTCTAACATCTTCACAGGATTCTTCCCAGGGGCTTTTTTCCCTTTTTGTATACTAATCAAATAAAAACACTGACATTTTGGAGAAAGAATGTCAAAAACTCATTTAAGTCAATCGTGATCCTATGGTTGATTTTGATGACTTTTTTAAAATGATATTCACTTCTATGTTCTTGATTCTTGTCAGGGATGGTATGAAGGCCATTTTGAAGCCATCACGATTCAAGGTAATCAAAGGAAGCTGAGAATTTTGGGAATTGCATTCAAGATCAAAGTTGAGGAATAACTAAAAACCGAATGCTAATGGTGCTGGAAAGGCTAAGAATCAACGCTTGATAAAACGAAATAGCTGCTAGATTTTAGGATAGTTAAATGCACATGTTTTACGTGCCTTTGATATTATGGACTTGCTCTTTATCCGGGTTTGTTTACCCAACTTGAATTCCAAATGGCTTGTAATACCTGTTTTAGATATTGGTGATTTGTTTGAGGCCAATAGTGGTAGAGATTTTACTCTCTCTCTCTCTCTCTCTCTCTCTCTCTCTCTCTCTCTCTCTCTCTCTCTCTCTCTCTCTCTCTCTCTCTCTCTCTCTCTCTCTCTCTCTCTCTCTCTCTCTCTCTCTCTCTCTCTCTCTCTCTCTCTCTCTCTCTCTCTCTCTCTCTTTCTCTCTCTAGCCTTATAACTCCCCCTTTTGGGAAATTTCCTGGTCTGACATGTTCTTCTCATTCATAAGAACTTGTCTTTGGAACGGGTTGAGCATTGAGTAATAAAAGCAACCTTTCAAAAAATTGTCCAGTGTTCAGGAAAGGCTGATGAAGTCTCACCACGAGCAAGCTGCTGTGAATAGTTCATATATTCTTTGCTATTACTTCAATTGATTTTATTGCATTATATTGTAACCATTATCCTTATCTTAAGTTATCTTGTCTTTAGACGAATGCCTCCACTGCAAATCGATTCTCTCTAACCATGCCAAAATTTTTTTTATATCCAATACAAAATTTTAAAAACCAACCTCTAATATACAGCACTGCAAGGACAATACCAGGAAAGGCAAAGTATCGAGGACTACCACTTGGTTTTCAACATGAACATGAATATAAAACGCAGCTAAAATCAGTTACTCGTTTACTACGTAGTATGTATATAAGATTTTGCAACATAAGAGAAACAAATATAGAAGCCATTGAGAGGAAGAGACTTGGAAGGGGTTCTTGTACCCCTTGACCAGGCATCTTGCAAGATACTAATGTTCATAAGATAGTGGCTACCTTATGAGAAGGCTTTTACGATCCTCTACGGTAGCTCATCACTACTGATAAACATATGCCCCCTTTTGATTACGTATTTGGCCCCAGCTCTCCCCTTTCAGCACTGTCACAAAAATCTCCCGCGCTTTCCACATTCCCCAGCTTTGATTGGCTAAATGCTCAATTCGCTGTTGCTGTTGTTGATGTCAGTGTGTTCCTCTCCGGTGTATCTTGGAAAGAATTGCTACTTTGGTAAGAATAATTTAATTTAATCTACCAAGTACGATACTTTTATGCTAGTGAAAGCTAAAATACTTTAAATTAGGTAGAGTTGAATTTTTCCACAGAGAGATTTAATTTTCTTTCATAGGGGCTAGGATGTGAGATCTCTCGTTGGCCTAAGTTTCCTTCCTTTCTTTCCTCAAATCTCGAGAATGTGCCAATTTTATGCTTTATTGTCTTTGTTGAGTAATAACAAAAAGGTAATGAAAACAGAAACAACATTTGCAGTGCGTTGATGCCGTGGGCACCATCTCTTGAAGAGGAGGATACGCATATGGCGATGGTCAGACAATTGCTCTAACAATCCCCTGTTTTTATTCGAGGCCAGCACTGTTCACAACGAATGCCCTATCGGTGCAGGTGACAATACAAATCGCCTCATAAAATTCGTCCTAGAGCCCTTCATCGGGTCTCACCAAAATAAAGTCTGTAGAATTCCGTGAAAAGATATTGTGAAGAAGGCAGTGGCAAACCATTGCGGCAAAGCATTCCTCTAGAAAAAACTTGGGACCTTGATTCTTGTTTCTGCTATGGGTCAAGTCAAGTATGCTATATAACTCTATCAGTGCACTATTGACAGAGAAAGTAACCATAAATCCTTTATCAAATAAAGTTCTTTATGAAAATCTCAGATGCCTGTCTCTGGCTTCTGGTAAGCTTCGATTGAAGTATACCATTTAGTTCATTCTAAAAATTCACTTGCCCAGAAAAAACTTAGAGCCATGATTCAGGTATCTACTGAGCCCAATGTAAAGTATGCTATGCAGCAGGGGTGGCAGGCACAAAATTTCAAGTGCTATGACATGCACGGAAATCAGCTAGGGCATTTAAACCCCCACTCATTTTCTTGCGGAGTGAAAAACTGGAGCATGAAAGCTACAAGTTAGTTTTTAAACAAACAAAACAGTTACAATGTTTTTGCAAAACCCTGGATGTCTGTACAACGATCGCAGCAAGCGGTGTTCCACTTGTAGAAATACGAGTCGCTTTCTTCTAGTCTGAGGCTAGTGGGGCTGAGGGTAAGCAGTGCAGTGGCCCTCAATGTCATCTTGATTCAATTTTAAATATGCTTTTCACACAACAGTAGCTTTTCCATAATTATTTTTGTTGACAAATCTTTCTGCTACGGATTGACAGCTTATCCTTGCTATTCTCTAATGATCTTTTTCAATGACAGAATTTGTAAATCATGTCAAAAAGAAAAGATTATGACGAGGAGCGTGGTGAGGAATCTCTTATCATTCATTTCTTTTGTTTATTGAAATGTAGGCACATTTTTGGGAATCCTCCAAGTGCTTTTATATAGAATTTTTAATCTTTGATGTATTATGTATGTATTCCTGTGACTTGCCATCTTTCAAATCTAACATCAATGAACTTGATCGAATCTCCCTCCTGTTGGCCTTTCACTTTCTTCTTTCTTCCGTTATTGGGACTTTGTATAGGCCGCCACGGCCATTCCTCAACATGATTTATTAAAAGATATTCACAAGAAGAAAAAATAGAAAAAGAATCTTTGTAACTCAAGTGACCACTGTTATAAGTGTGTTCGGTTATAAGTTGTAAGTCTCTCCCCTCAATGTGACCGTATTTTGTAATACCTATCTTAAGTCAAAAGAGGTAGCCTCGCTCTACATGCAGTCACAAGTCGAGCCTAAGCCCAGACTTGAACCATTGATTGTAGGGCCCGTGAGCAAGTGTCTCACCACTAAGAATCAACTTCATATTTTTGCAGATGCAGCAAAGAGATTCCTTGCAGAGTTTTACAATGATGATCCAGAAGGGAAGGTTTTCAAATATGGAGAGCAGCTGGTGAGTTTTTCATGCAGTTGATAGAAAAATGTTCTTATAAATGAAGCAAATCATCATCATAATCTGTTTCCAGCTTGTTCCGGCTGTGCCTGGGTGACTCTTGATACAATTCTGTGCTTCCAGACGGCACTTTTGTGTGCCATCTCTAGTGATAAGCTAGACTCATCCATGCCCATCTTCACACAGTTGCGCCATATATATTTTGACAAATATTAGCTTAAGTTCCTTTCAAAATTTTTTCTGACAATATGTCTTAGGTGTGGTAGTAATTATGATAATAAAAACAGTAAAGTTTATAAATCACATTTTTTTGTACAGGTTAACTTATTCAGCACAATTAATTTGCTGTCATCAACCTATGACTCATCAAACTGCACTGCACTGCATTGCATACTCAATTTCGAGAGTAACAGAAACCAGAGACAGGGCTCTGAGTTTTTTCTAGGGAAGTGGATTTTGTGAGGTGGTTTCCTATTGCCTTCCTCACCAATGGCATTTTAATCATGACACATGGAGGAAACAAATCGACAACCCCTGTGTTGTGAGTCCTCATGCATAACCACCATGCCGTGGCAGGGGACCCATCAGAGTACAGTAGCTTAAATATGTAATAAGCAACAATGTAGTTTAAAAAGTAATTTAAAAGTAGTCTAAAGAAAATGTTAAACATAAAAGTTCTTTTAATTGTGATTTTTAATCTTACTGGAAGAGTTTGCTCCTTGTCAAAAGGAAAAAGGAATAAAAGTTAGCAAGTGCCTCAAACATTGAAGCTAGGTCTGTCTCTTGATCACCACCATTAGCAAAAATCCTTTTTTTTGATAACATTCAATGGGATTCCAGTTCTTGATGCAATTTTTTATAGGTGAAGATTGCGCACAGAGAACAGTCAGATTTGCGGGTTGAGCTTGATGATGTCAAACTGGTGAGAATTTTGGGTAAATTCTTGCTTAATGATGCTCTCCAATGAAAAATGTTTATTTTGGAATAACATGTAATAAAGTGTCCTGATCTTGATTGGTCAGTTATTTTTCTGATATCTTGTACTGTTTTCGTGTTACAAGCATTTTAAGTCTGAATTCACCGAGAAAAGTGGAAAGCACAAAACCTTCTTTGTGACGTCAAAAAGTATATCACAATGAATCACGAGAATTTGTGAATCTCTGCATTTTGAGAGACTTACAATTGAGGGTGGTATCTGTGTATTGGAAATTGAGGCTGCCATTTGTTCATAATCTGATAAATTTTTGTGAGAAAAACAATTGACCAAGAAAATTTTTTTTCTTTTCGACGTCACTAGCTAGAGACTACGTATCAGATAATTTTTCTTGAGCAAATTCTGAAGTCGAAAACAAACTTTAAACTGTTGTAAGATTGAAACGGTATGAGGTATCAGAAAAATAATTGCAGATTCGAAATCAGGACATATGATTGGATCTGATTCAAAAATGAAAATTTTTCGCTGGAGAGACCCTTTGAGTATTGTACCATTCTCCAAGTCAGGATATGATGGTAAAAGCAAATTCTTACTTTGCTGAAGGTCCTTGGCCCAAAGTGCCTTTGTTCCTTTTTGAATGGCCACTATCTTTCAACCTGGCAGGCATTGCATACCTTGTTGAATGTAAGGGATGGGATCACCTTCCTTTAAAGTATGGCAAGAAAGGAGGTGGCCGCCTTACCTCACAATGCCATCACTGAAGACTGTACCTATCTAGCAAGGTGATCCCAGACGCTCGTTTTAATATGGGACTCAATTTTTCTTTTTTACCATATTCCGGATGTCCTCATTTACATAAAAGCCGGTTTTCATAAATTGGCCCCAGCACATATTTTTTAACCTTAGTGACTCAACAGAGAAAGCAAAGTGAATGCTACAAGTCGCAATAAGCCGGTTGCGTTATGTCAAGCTTGTTATGTCAAAAGTTGGGAAATATGTTTTTGTCCTACCCTTTGAAAGCATGGAACATCTGGGTATGGTTTTTGTTGTCTTAAGCCATTTCCTGTACCATAAGAGTTGGGCAGAAAAGATCTTTGGTGTGAAAATATCTCTTATGTGAAAAGTTGTTTCTCCCTGTTTGTGTAGTAACAATATCTGAACATCAAAACATCTGTTCAGATGTGTTCGTTTCCAGTTAGCTCGCCCAAGGAAGGCCACCTGCTCAGGAAGGCTATTTCAGTGTCCTTATATGATATGACCAGGGCTTCTCTCTCAAAGTGAATACCCCAATGCCAAATTACTCCTACAATTACAATTATTCTGATTCAGAACTGATCAAAGAAAGATCAAAATTACCCTGTTAATCCTGAATATGATTTATGTTCTAGGAAAACCCTGACTTGGCAGAGAGAATTGTTGGCAATTCAAGGCGATATGCTCAAATATTTTCTGATGCTGTGTTTGATATGCTGCCAGATTACAAAGAAAGAGAGGTAGTGTTGCAAAGTGTCTTTATTTTAAAATCATGGCAAATCTATGCAATTTATAACTGCACTTAAGCTTATACCCTTTAGTTTGAAGCATAGAAATGTTGTTGGGTTGTTTAGCAGAATGGCAGAGACTGTAGTTGAATGAAGATTGTCTGCTTAAGATGGACTGCATCCACAGCCTCAAAGGCAAAGAAATATATGATGATGATGGTGATGATGATGATGATGATGATGATGATGTTGATGATGGTGATGATGATGATGATGATGATGATGGTGATGTTGATGATGATGTTGATGATGGTGATGATGATGATGATGATGATGATGATGATGATGATGATGATGATGATGATGATGATGATGATGATGATGATGATGATGATGATGATGATGGTAATGATGATGGTGATGATGATGATGATGATGGCAATGACTACCCTTCACAGGCTATGCAAGTGCATTCATCCACTTAAGTTTCAAATCCTCTTCTTGAGTTTAGGTTGAGAACAAAGACACTTTGGATATTTACATAGAGCACAGACTATTGCTTCAACAACAGAACAATCAGCAGAGGGGTGGAGTACAAAGAAACCCAAAGAATAATTATCCACCAGAACTTCTGAGAAGATAGTAAGTTGTTTACTTTTGCCTAAATCCTGCCGTTTTTGTAATAATCAAGCATATTTGCACATTTTTGCAGTGAAGATCTCTTGAATTCATTTGATGCATTAAGTGATTGAGCAATTGAGATATTTAATCATATTTTTCTAGGATCTAATAATAATAATAATAATAATAATAAATGATATTTTGACAGGTTGACTTGTTCAGACGTAAAACTGTCTGCTATCATTCAAGGACCTGATGTGGTTAAAATCTGTTTTTAATAGGTTCTTAGCATGGGTTACTTTATTTTTATATCAAATCATATGTAGGGCATCTGGCAGAGTGACCAGAGCCACACGTCTGCTGTCTAGACCGTTAGGATTCAAGGGGCCCTTGTTCATGTTTCTCCCTACCTTCTCTCTGTCCACCCAGCAGAAAAAAGTTCATTTTGTAATGCTTGGGTAGAGTCAGGGTATGAAAGGAACTGGCCACCCCTCTTCACCCCACCCTGGCTCATGATGGTACCTCTATAGCAAGGTACTCCCCAACGCTTGTTTTTCGTACAGGACTGAAAATAATCTTTAAAAGGAAGAGTCACGGATTTCAGTGACAGACTCATCATCTGAAATATTTCTCATCGGTAGTGATCAATCATTGATTATAGGATTGAATGAGTGATCTACTAGGGGTCAACAGCTCATTGGAGGATTGTTTGACTTCATCAATGAGTGATCATTGCTGATTTTAGGATAGATTCATTGATCAGTAAGTAATCAATCACTGATTAAAGGATTACTGAATGTTGTATTAGGGATCACTTGTTGATGGACTAGCCGATCGAGCAATAAGCTATCAATCACTGATTAAATGATTGATTGATTGACCAATACACCAATTTTTGATGACTAAACACGTGAGTTGCCAACGCTAAATACTTTTAAAAGGCAACTGAAAATGTATTTGACATGCAAAACCTAAAGAAACACAACCCCCTGGAAGAACAGCTCCACGTTAGATAGATTCTTTCTTTTTATTTCTATATTATGTTTTGAATAACTTAATGAGTTTTGATATGATTTTACTTCTGTTTGATTTTAGCGAAGTTCATTTCAAGCATTTTGGTGACCAGAAAGCTGAATCAATCAGAAACGTAAAAGCCGAGGATATTGGCAAGTTGGTTGTAGTCCGAGGCATTGTTACAAGATGTACTGAAGTTAAGCCAATCATGTCTGTTGCTACTTACACGTGTGATCGATGTGGAGCAGAATCCTATCAACCTGTAAGTAGTTTTGCCATTACCTCAAAAATATGAATTTCATCTAATGCAATTATTCTTGGGCACCAGTGACGTCTGTACCAGCCAGTCAGCGCTTCACTACTCATAGACACCAGGCAAGCAGTCAAAATCTCACAAGCACTATTGGTGTTGCAAGGAAAGACATCCAGTCTTAATCTCCTACGTTTCCGTTACGTTTCTGTTTGTTGTAGTAGGCCCCTGCCCTAAATAGGACTATGGCTTCCTTGGGAATGTCAAGACAAGAACATTTCAGGTCTTCTGTTGACGTCTCTCTCTAAGAGATTCGTTACCCTTCAAGTTTAAACGTGACATTTCTCGGCACCTTCGAAAGCCATGATTTGAATCACTGCCCAAGATATTTCTCTTCACTTGACTCTATCAAGTGATTCATTTCCGTCAAATTGCAGACATCTAGTCATTCTCTATTCAGTTTTATTTTCGTACCTCGATGCAATAATTAATGAATTCTTTGTTTGTGAATGGAGGCGCAAAATTGTAAAAGGTAATCGTTTTGTAGTTTGCATGGACTTGACTTTGAAGTTGTGATACTTTTAAATTGAAGGTGCAGTTGAGCTCCATATTCGATACCATATTCGATACCACTTTTAGATATTCTCTTGTTATGGAGATAGCATTGAGTGGTAGGGTGGCAATTCTCTTTCCTCCCCAGCTTTATGCCAAGTTCCCATTCACTGCTGGGCTGACAGATTGAGAGCATCTGTGAATACTCTGGTATACATAATTGTTACGTGCACTAGCCACAGGACGGACGGACCAACTACCTCTGTGCCGTCTTTGATATTCAAAAGTTATTCTCTGTATTCATCCAGTGTAACCCGTTTTGTTTTTCTTTGTCATTCAAGGTTGGGTCGTCGAGTTTCATGCCATTGTTAATGTGCCCCAGCGAAGAATGTGTCACCAACAAGTATGTGAAAATCGCAATTTTTTTGTCATCTTCGGGGGAAGCCTTCCCGTTTTCCTTCTTTATGTTCCCGTGAAGTGCATACCAGAGGCATGGCAAATGCCCGCTCTAGTACGTAGGACTTGACTTGAGAGCAGTACGCCAAAAGCACCAACGGGGTTGGAACGACATTTTTTCAATTTGCAAGTCACTGGTACCATACAATCTGCAAAAACCACCTTTAAGCAACAATCATTCCAGATTTAGTGCAGGGTAGGGTACCCCTTCATAACTATTGTTATATTGACTTCGGATTATCACGTGACATATTGTTTTATCCACATATATGGCTGCTGCCGCCAATGAAAGTTAATTATGAAATAGTCATCATTGTTAATCTAAAGTTCTTATGAAAATGATAAGCTAACAATAATACGAATGCTTAAAACAGTTCATCTGATGGAAGCCGTTGATCGATGCTACCTAAGTCAGCGAGTCTGGCCTTGCTCAGTCTTGTCATCCGTGCATCCGCATTTGCAGTATTATTTACATAGGAGATCGTCATGAAATCAATTAACAATTTCAAGCCCACACCCGCACAGGCACAGAAACTCACTCCAAAATTCCTCAGTGATCTTTCCGTGGGTATGAAGTGCCAGCCCGGTGCATAGGTCATGTGATGGCACGACATTGTTGTGAAGTAGTTTGGCAACATTCACGTTTGCCCTCACACTACACGTAATGGTGTTAAAATTCGATGAGGTGCCTATTTCTTCTGATGGATTTTTAAAAATCGTTGAAAAAAAATGAATTTTAAAATAAATAGCGTTTGTGTTGCATAAGAAACTAAAGAAACATCACATAGCCAGTATTTTTTTTTCTTTTCTTTTTATACATATGATTCTACCTAGATGTCAAAGGTAGACATTTGGACTCTGAGAAGCTTTTTGATTGCACTCCACTCAGTTCTCTAGTCACAATCGAATTCGTTTGATTACATTCAATGGGCTAATACTTATAGTAAATTCTTTTTTTATTCAAGATCCGGTGGACGGTTGTACCTACAGTCAAGAGGCTCAAAGTTTATGAAATTCCAAGAACTGAAAATCCAGGAGCACAGTGATCAAGTCCCCGTGGGACACATTCCACGGACAATGACAATTGTTGCACGTGGAGAACTGACGAGACAAGCAGTCCCCGGGGACCATGTCAGCATAACTGGTATTTTTCTGCCGATGCTTAAGACTGGGTTTAGACAGATGACAGCTGGTTTATTGTCAGAGACGTTTTTGGAGGCACATGTAAGGCTTGTTCGAAAGATTGATTGATTTTCAACATTGATTAAGGTATTGATTGGAAATAGAAGACAGATTTTAAGATATGGAAGAGCTGTGGTTGTCGAGCAGTGTCCAAGTCATTCCTCTCCAGGTGATCCCGAACCTCGTGATTCCCATATTTCGCTGGGAATAATTTAGATCGATGCATAGTTAAAGGCTGTAGTTATCAAACGTGCCTTGGTCCTTCCTTGCAATGTCAGCACGTCTTGTGATTCCCAGACGCCTGGAATTGTAGAGAGCGCGTTACACTTCTCACTTTTTTCATCGCGTCTTTCCTTCGACTGTGATTTGAGGGAAAGTGGTTGCAGAATCGGTTACGCGCCGACAAAAATGAGTCGAGATCACTTGGCATCGATATCCAGGGACACCAACGTGGAGGTTTCTGCATTGTCCCCACAATGCTCACTGTAAGTGAAAGTTAAGGTGGGGCTCGGGATCGAGCCACTGACTGTTTCATTACAAGCATCTTACCCCACTCCTGTAGAGATGCAGCAGACAATTTTCAGGGAAACAGTTCCTAACAAAAGGATGCACAGTACGGACTGAATTAAATGGAAAGCACTAAGGCTCTTGTCCTACATTTGAACACCGATAGGCCTGGTTGACTGACTGATTGATTGATTCATTGATTGGCTGACTGAATGACTGACTGATTGCTAGAATGACTGATTGCTAGGATGACTGATTGCGTGACTGATTCACTGACGGACTGATTATTTGACTGATTATTTGACTGATGAATTGATTGATTGAAGAACTGACAGACTGACTGACAGATTGCCTGACTGACTGACTGACTGACTGACTGACTGACTGACTGACTGACTGATTGACTGACTGACTGACTGACTGACTGACTGACTGACTGACTGACTGACTGACTGACTGACTGACTGACTGACTGACTGACTGACTTATTGCTTTTTTTATATATCCGTTAAAAATTACAATACGAGTTTGCAAGCTACACTACTTTACAAGATTACCATGCCATACTATACAGCTATACAACACTACTCAGACTTATTGCTTCCTTTGCATGACTCTTTCTTTTCTCTTTCCAGAGAATCGTTCGCATGAACAAGTTAGAAGACGACGAGATAACTGATGAGAATCTAAGTGACAACGAAATCAAAGCTCTTGCAGAACGTAAACGAATTTCCTCAATAATTCATTCTCGAATAGTCATTTTTTGCTTCTCTGAAAATCTTGCACTGTTTTAATCACATTCACGACCAAGTATGCGGTACAAGCTTGGTCTCGCACTTCACTTTAGACAACATTGTGTCAAGATAGCTCAATGGTTATGCGCTTGCTCATCCATTCTATGGCTGGCGGTCGGAGCCTAGCTTCTAGCCAAACTTTCAGTTAGAGGGAGGAGGGACACTAGCTTTCTGTAATATCAAGCGTAGGAACAAAGAAACGTGGTCCACCGAAGAATCTACCTTTGGATGCTTGGTAGTTGAAAAGTTGAAGTTTGAAGCCATTCCCTCCCATCTTTAGTGGATAGGGCGGCACCCGTCTCCGTTTCTTCAGCATTTGGACCACGTAGCAGTGCAATCAGAATGACTGCTACAGCTAGGGGCTGTTCGTCTGGTGACGATGCAAGATTAAATCTCTTTCTCATTCCTATAGTTAATGATGCTATTTGTTGAACTTTCATTAAGATATGTTGTCAAACATTTTCCTTCTTCCCTCCCCGAGTCCTGCAACTGGGCATCTTTCAAATCTACGATCAATAAACTTGATCTGATCTCTCTCTTCTCTTAGACTTTCGCTTTCTTCTTTCTTCCATTGTTGGGGCGTTGTATAGGCCACCATGGCCTCTCCTCACACAATTCACTAAGAAAATTGCAAAATAATGATGGAATATGATAAAGCTGTGCAGAAAGCCCTTTGACGTCGATGATGAAAATAACGATAATGCGAATGATTCTCACAAATTTAACCTTATTTTTGTGACCACCACAGAGGCGGACTTCTATGAGACCCTGGCGGCCTCGATCGCACCCGAGATTTACGGTCACGAAGACATAAAGAAGGCCCTGTTGTTGTTGTTAGTTGGCGGTGTCGATCGAAATCCGAATGGCATGAAGATCAGAGGTTTGTTTGTACATGGCTTCATTTGTATTCGTAATTGCAGATACCTTGTAACTACGAAAGGTAGGCCGTAGGCTCTATCTATCCTCTACCCTGTTGGCTTCCTTTTTTTCTGTTGTTTTACATAATTTACGACGGCCTCTTTTTTGTTTTCCACAGGTAGCATAAACATTTGTCTGATGGGTGACCCAGGAGTGGCCAAAAGTCAGTTGCTTGGTTACATAGATCGTCTAGCACCTCGAAGTATGCTAAGTTTCCATGCCTCATTTTTCACCCTTCATTTTTTCAAGCTGGCTCGAAATTAATGTTTGACGGATGTATGTTTAAGACAGATGTTACGTTAAGCGTTGGTCCCGGTTTTAATTTGCTTTAAGTAAGGGAAGTTATGATGCAAGGGTTGTGAGTTTGAATCCGCCACGGTTCACAATAAAAACACCATCTGTGATGAAGGGAATGGGAAAATATATCATAGAGATACACTTTCGTAGAGACGGCTAGGAGCCTCAATTCTGCTTTCTCCTCTGCTTGGAACCGAGTGCTCTGTGTTACGCAGTTTACACACGCAAATGTAATACACACAGAAAGAACAAAAGGGAAAGATACTATTGAGCGAACAAGAGGCATGGCAGGACAATGGGCGGGGCATTTCGCACATTTGGATAGCAGCAAATGACCAAAAAGTAACGACAGAACGGACACCTAGGAGGGAAATTCTCTCTCGTTTAGAGGTAGCCTCCCTTGGAATACTTAAGATGATGAACTAAAGAGAGCTGGTACCTTGGCAAAATTAACAGAGGGGATCGCAAAGTGAAATGGCAAAGCCTGTAATTGTTTTCTTTGTAAATAAGAGTTTAGTGGTAGTATCATTTTCACACTTTCTTTGTTAAAGCGGTTGGTTTTAATTAGTTTGCATTAACTATGTATACTAACCAACTTTAAATGACAAAAAAGGTAATGGAGGCAGGCCCAAAAAAGATGGAGAGAAGACATCGAGGAGAAAGCTGGAAAGACTTGCGCATACATTGCTGGTGATCGAGTGGAGGGGCGTATTCTTTAGAGGTCATCTGCCAACAAGTGGCACAAACAGCTGAGATGGATGAATGTCTGGTTGATATCATACATGCAAATGTACTCCAATAAAACCTATTCGAAGAAAAACTTAAGAGCCCTGTCTCTTGTTTCTGCTGACCTCAGATTCGAGCAGTGTGCTACGCAGTTTAATCTTTTTCTTTCAATTTCACCTCAGGCCAATACACTACCGGTCGGGGCTCCTCTGGTGTTGGTTTGACAGCAGCCGTTATGAAAGACCCCCTGACAGGAGAAATGACGCTAGAAGGTGGTGCGCTTGTTCTGTCAGACCAGGGGGTGTGCTGCATAGACGAATTCGATAAAATGGATGACTCAGACAGGACTGCGATTCACGAAGTCATGGAACAGCAGACGATTTCAATTGCTAAAGTATGCCACTTTGTCTGCTTTGTAGTTATATGAATGCCCCGAGAAGTATGTGAAATATGCGAAGATGCAGAAAGCAACTCATGCAAATGTTATGTGCAAACGATTGTCACTGCATAACATCTCGGCCTACCTTTCAGTGAGAAATCATGAATAAGGATTTTTAAAGCGTCATCATTCACACAAAAGGGCAGAGAGAGCGCTAGATAAGCACAGCGTCTCGTATCTTCAAACCTGATTGCCTGCAAGATGCATGTCTGAAAGCCATGACATCTTTCAGCATGTTAACTACCGGGCCATTGGCCCAATTGGTCCTCTACCCCGCCCAGCAAAACAGCAAAATTTAAGGTTTTGGCCCTGTAGTTTGAACCCTTTTCTAAACATTTTGTGGTGCTTAGGGGGTTGAGGAGGTCAAGGGGCAAACAGCCCAAGCTTGGTTGCAAAGGGAATGGGGCCCTCGCGGTTTTAGCCCACTTTTTAGATTTTTTAATGGGTGCCATGCCGAAAGCTTTCCAACATTTCCCTCAATGACGTCAGTTTGGCTTGCAAGCAGATATGTGATTACCTTGTTTTCATTCCGGGGCTATTTTTCGCAGTGGTTTCTTGTCTGGCCCTTGATCCTCTTATAACAACACTTTTTCTTCGGTCTTTGTAGCGTTCGATCACTGTCGGCTAATGGCTTTGATG
Organism: Pseudorhiza aurosa; assembly: GCA_964026355.1. Lineage (NCBI taxonomy): Eukaryota > Metazoa > Cnidaria > Scyphozoa > Rhizostomeae > Lychnorhizidae > Pseudorhiza > Pseudorhiza aurosa. The sequence goes on from OZ032120.1 coordinate 7,037,046, forward strand.
TCTACTGATGTATATGTCTAAATGCGATTATTATCTAATTACTTCCAGGCTGGCATTATGACTACGCTCAATGCTAGAGTTTCAATTTTGGCTGCTGCTAATCCCGCTTACGGACGATATAATCCGAAAAAATCCGCTGAACAGAATATTCAGTTGCCGGCAGCACTTTTATCAAGATTCGATTTGCTATGGCTTATTCAAGACAAACCAGATAGACATAACGATTTAAGGTAATTCGCTGAATTCTTGTGCACAGCTCGCAGCATTTGCAATCTTCGCAATCTTCACGATCTTCACGATCTTCACGATCCATTTTCATAATCATCACCATGAAAATCCATCATTTAAAATCTACGATCAGGACAGTCCATTATCACAATAATTAGATTCATCACTATCAATTATCACGATCATCATGATAGTTCAAGCAGTCAAAATCATTGCAAGCAGCGCAATCCGTTATCACAATCATCTCAATCATCAATTACAGTGATCAGTCGAATCATTGTTATCACCAACAATCATAAGAAGTGTTCATTATTTCAACGCAGTCAATCAGTCATAATCAATCAGTTGTTTTAAATAATCAACATTAATCATGATCCATTGCTTCGCCTAGGCGTGTTTCAATCCCTCGTCAACAAACTCATTGCTACGCCATCATGCCACATTCATTGTTTCTAGCCCAGAACAACCTACCTCTTCATTTTTCAATTTATTGGGCTTTCCAGTGATGTCAGGGTTGCCTATAGAGTCGTGTCACATTGCAATGTTTAGCCAGTCTGTTCATAGAGCCATTCCATCAAGACGCATCTTCAAATCTCTCTCTCTCTCTCACACACACACACACACACACACACACACACACACACACACACACACACACACACACACAACACACACACACACACACACACACACACACTTTCTCTCTCTTTCTCTCTCTTTCTCTCTGTAATCTCTATCTCTCTCTCTCTCTCTCTCTCTCTCTCTCTCTCTCTCTCTCTCTCTCTCTCTCTCGCTCAGTGCCCTGGTCCTTCCTCTCGATGTGACTGCAGCATTTGAGTCTTGCGCCTGGAGCTACAGAGAGTTAGCGACTTCTCTTATTAGAAGTAGAAGTTTGGGTTGAAGTTACGCTCAAACCACTGATCATGGGACGGAGGAGCAACCAAATTACCACTGAGCTGTCCTCAAACCTTCATCAATCATCAAAAACCATTGTGAAAATCCACCACCCTCACCAGTCATTGCGTTCACCTTCATTCGGGGTTCACGAATGGAGGCCTTCTGTATGTCGAAACTCGTAAGTGCACCAAGCAGGGAAACTAACTCATTCTTCGCTCTCTTACTTTATGACTGAGAGACACGATCATATATACCTTGATTGCAAATCATCGCAATCATCGCATATATATTAATTGGGTGTGATAGTGGAATGAAAAGCAATATAATTAACTCGAAGGCCTATTGTGATACGGCGATACTTGTTCTTGTCCATTTTTCTGATTCCATCTAAAGCATTTTCCCCATTGATGCCAGCAATCCTTGGAATGTCTCTTGTTTCTTTTATTCCATCATCGCATAGCAATGTCAAATTATATTAAATGTATTTCTGTGGAGAAATTAATGTATTTCGCAATTCATGCACCAATTGTTTATATGAGAAGTTTCATTAAACAGTTGTCCATAAGTCCGCATATGATTTTCGATTCCCGATCGATCTGCCAATTGACGTAATGCACAATTGATTTTAGGCTAGCCCAGCATATTACATACGTGCATCAGAACTCAGTACATCCTCCTACAATGTACAATCCATTGGACATGAATCTTATGAGGTAAGTGTGCTCATTTATGATTCACCTGGAAATAAATGCCGTTCATTCCCCCCTTCTTCACGTCCCCCTGACAAGTGCCCAACTTGTATGGCTCCTCGTAACAAACTATTAAACCTATTTTACTGGTATACTTTTTAGTTATATTCTATTGTCGTTAATATAGCATTGATAATCTGGAAACAGTCTGAAATAATTTTCTTGGATTTGATTGATATTCAGAGACAAAGAGTGAAGGAGTGTATTTTTTATCTGTAGAGACAAAAATGCCTTTTTATGTGGTGTACCTAGCATCCGAAGGTAGATTTAGGAGACTGCCATGCTTATCGAACAGTGTACGGATCCTTTCTGTTGACGTGACCACACCTTGGACTTCCCACGCCTGTAATTACAAAGAGCTAGTGACTGTCCTTGGTAAAATTGGAAATTAAATTCGGGGTTATTCTTGAGCTGCGAATCACCGGGTCTGTAAGCAAATGCAAGTTGTGATTCCGTTCTCCCTCCATTTCCATGTTTCTAAGCAAGCAACTTCTAGAAGAACTGTGATTGTATATAATTTTTGTTATATTGTCCCTATCTTTTGTTGTCCAAATTTTTGTTATCTCTATCTTTAGTTGTTCCTTTTTTCGTTGTTCCTATCTTTTGTTGTCTCTTTATTTAGTTGTTCCTATTTTTTGTTGTGCCTATCTTTAGTTATTCCTATCTTTTTTTGTCCCTATTTTTGTTATTCCTATCTTTTGTTGTCCCTATTTTTTGTTGTTCCTATCTTTTGTTGTCCCTTTTTTGTGTTGTTCCTATCTTTAGTTATTCCTATCTTTTGTTGTCCCTATTTTTTGATGTTCCTATTTTTTGTTGTCCCTATCTTTAGTTATTCCTATCTTTTGTTTTTCCTATCTTTTCTTTTTCCTATTTCTTGTTGTCCCTACTTTTTGTTGTTCCTATCTTTAGTTATTCCTATCTTTTGTTTTTCCTATCTTTTCTTTTTCCTATTTCTTGTTGTCCCTACTTTTTGTTGTCCCTATCTTTAGTTATTCCTATCTTTTGTTTTTCCTATCTTTTGTTGTCCCTATTTTTTGTTGTTCCTATCTTTAGTTATTCCTATCTTTTGTTGTTCCTATCTTTTGTTGTCCCTATCTTTAGTTGTTCCTATCTTTTTGTTTGTTTCTCCAGGCGATACATTGCTGCATGCAAAGAAAAAATGCCGACGATTCCAGTGGAACTGACTGATTACATCGTAAGTGCTTATGTTGAGATGAGGAAAGAAGCGAGAAACAGCAGGGATACCACCTTCACGTCTGCAAGGACACTACTTGGTGTGCTGCGGTTAGGGACAGCTTTGGTAAGATCCCCGTTTCACAGTTCATGTATAAATCACTTCCTCAATTCATGACTAAATTGCTTTGTAGGTTTTTTTGACAGTTATTATTTCTTCTATTAAGTCATTTTGTAGGTTTGTTTTGACAGTTATTATTTCGTAGATTAGTAAATTTCTATTCGTCGTTATATGTACGATAGAAGCTTTTTGGCATTGCGTCCAATGCACACGTCTGCTGTGCGGAGAGTCCTGTGTTCAAGTCACGTTCGTCATCATTTCTTGGTCCCTTTTTATCTATCCACCCAGCCTGTTAAAGCGAGGCGCTGCCCACCCTACCTCCCGATACTGTGGCTCAGGATGGTACCTCTCTAGCAAGATGCTCCCCCGCACGTGCTTCATCGTGTTCTATCAGCCTCGTCTCAGACTGTCCTGGGGGTCGGCCGTTCGGGTCCCAACCGTCCACCCTCTCCTGCGCATCTTTCTCTAGACGTTTGGGACCGTATCATTGAATTGGAGCAAGTTATTATGGCCGGATGTCCTTCCTGGCGCCAACCTCATTTAGTCGCCTCTTGCCACACGCAGAGGGTGCGTTGAGCCTTTTCTAACCCGGAACTCACACGGATTCCCCCGCATGTGTTTAAAGCACTAAATCTATGATGGATCAAACACAAGTAGTTACTGTGTCTGAAATGATATCCATTTTTAGAAATTTCAAACCTGGTGACTATTTTCGTAAAAGTTTTTACTGAACACTGTTCCCTTTTCATCGTACAAGAGGTTGCTTCAAGCTGTTTTCCTTCTCTCGACTCAATGCATAATTTTGTCGATATCAGATTGCAGTTTTAAGGTTTTCAATTTGTATCAATTTTACACTTGGTAATGGATCAATTTGATGTTAAAAGGTGTTTCGAATCCCCGATGCATTCTTTCCATTCCAAGCTTCCTACCTCATGCATATTGATCTATTACGTCATTCGTTTCCAGGCCCGCTTACGTTTAGCCGATGTTGTTGAAAAAGAGGATATAAACGAAGCCATGCGCCTCATGGAAATGTCCAAAGCTTCTCTCATGGACGAAGAAGGAGTCAACAGGTTTGATTGTACTTTAAATGTGGTTTATGCGATCTCTGCAAAGGTCCAATGGTCATGTACTGCTAATTTCACATTTCATTCCGCGCACAGAGTACTTTCTTTGAGACGCTACTGACCGTTTTGAATGTTAAATCATCTAGATAAGCTGACTTGACTTTCTATCCGTTAGTACTGATGATACCTCGCACTCTCTCGCTCTCCAGCATCTCTCTCTCGCATTCTCTCTCCCCCCCCCCTCTCTAGCATATCTGTCCCCCTCTCTAGCATATCTCCACCCTCTCTAGCATATCTCCACCCTCTCTAGCATCTCTCTCCCTCTCTCTCTCTCTCTCTCTCTCTCTCTCTCTCTCTCTCTCTCTCTCTCTCTCTCTCTCTCTCTCTCTCTCTCTCTCTCTCTCTCTCTCTCAGGGTCTCTCTCTCAGGGTCTCTCTCTCAGGGTCTCTCTCTCAGGGTCTCTCTCTCAGGGTCTCTCTCTCAGGGTCTCTCTCTCAGGGTCTCTCTCTCAGGGTCTCTCTCTCTCAGGGTCTCTCTCTCAGGGTCTCTCTCTCAGGGTCTCTCTCTCTCTCTCTCTCTCTCTCTCTCTCTCTCTCTCTCTCTCTCTCTCTCTCTCTCTCTCTCTCTCTCTCTCTCTCTCTCTCTCTCTCTCTCTCTCTCTCTCTCTCTGTAATCGCTCTCTAATATGTCGCTTATCTCTCTCTCTTAGAGTCGCTTTTTTGCCCATGATAGTGTCATCCGTTTTTTGGTAGCCACATTGAAATACCAGACCATTCAATAAAGATTCCTCCATCTGCTCACTTGTACCAGTCAAGGGTCGTGAACAATTTGATGGTTCCATTCCTCATAGTCGGCGCTGTCAAAGAATCGATGTTCCATCCACACTGTCCTTCCTGCGCTATTTCGGTCTGTCTCTCCTCTCCTTCTCGAACCTTGAGTCTTCCTGACATTTGAGTCAAAAGTAAAAAATCAAAGTCCTTCCCTCGCCATTCTTGGTGAATATGCCGGCTCCCAACTCCGTTTCATTAGAATTTAGGCCACACAGCTGTGCAGGCATAGTAAGGGCTACAGTTGGTGCTGGCCAGCTAGTAACACTGTTTGTTTAACTACCATGCTGTTTCCTCAAAGTGCTGAATGCTAAGCAGGGAAATAGCATGTACCATTTTTCAAGTCTTTTGTATGACTCGACTGGGTATCGAACCCCGACCTACCGCGTGCAAAGCGAGCATTCTAGAACTGGGCTACGGACTTTTTAGTTGGAAAAGTTTTGCCATGTTTTCTTGAGTTTCATTCTTTGACAGCATAGTAAGTCACAAGTGCAACCGCCAAAGCCTACTTCAAAAACTCTATCTCACAAATTATCATTCATCCCAAGAACATGCAACTTATGGAACGTCTTGGCTTCTTCTTGCTGTCCTGAGTCCTACAACTTGCAATCGTTCAAATCTGAGATAAATAAACTCGATCTTATCTCTCTATCCTCTTAGCTGCTCGCTTTCTTCTTTCTTCCTTTGTTGGGGCTTTGTATAGGCCACCATGGCCTTTCCTCAACATAACCCACCAAAAAAAGAAAAAAGCGTGCATGCGTTATTAAGCGCAAGTTCCACTTTTTGAAAATGGACTCTAATTCCATTCTGTTTGTTTTTTAGACCTTCTCAGCCTATCGACGTCATCTACGGCATAATCAGGGAAATGGCGGGTGACTCGAGCACGCTTAAGTAAGTTCGCATTGGCATTTCAAGTTTCAATTGTTTATTTTCGCTGGTATCAAGAGAACTGCAAATTCCCATTGAACCACAAATTATAATCTAACATAATCTTTCGATTGTAAAGGCAGAGGGAAGTCTCCTTTTTTACTTTGAAGAATGGATATATTTATGACTAATTTTTTGATAATTTAGGAATTATTGAATTGGTTTAATTCTTTTGTTCAATCATCCATTATTTTATTGCTTTATCATTTCCTTATTTAATGATCTTCTTAATTAATAATCTTCTTTATTAATTGGTCCATTGGATTCTTTAATAAGCCATCCTTCCGACAGCCACCAGTTCTCCAGTCCGGTGATTTGACCTGATTCTGTTGTTCAGTCCCCCATCAGTTCTTGACTATATTGGTTAATTAATCAATCAATTGATTAATCATCTGCGTCTGTCAATTTGTTAAACCCTTGCTACTTCTCCCAGTATTCGATTTGTACTGAGTTCTCGCGATCATCTATAATGTTCAAAGCCAGGTGATCGATGAGCAGAAACGACACACGTGTATTGTCTAAAACTCTGATTAATCTCATGTGGCCGCCTGTGCCGAGCCCGCATTGGACTGATTAGCCACCGCAGACGCTGTGTGCCAACCTGAACATGTGACTCCATTCACCCCCAATGTTCTCGAGCAGAACGCTTGGCCAATGCTATACTACTATACTAATACTATGATTAATCTCAAATACCTTGTGTCTCTCGTGCTTTGCTCAGCTTGATGAGGAACACGAACAATAAACTGATCAACATCAGTATAAAACACGACGCCATGACATCATCAGCAACCATCTACTTTGTTTCCAGAATCGAGGATGTCCGTCAGCGATGCCTCACGAAAGGATTCACTCCGGACCAGTTCAACCGTTGTCTGGATGACTACGAAAACATCAACGTTTGGCAGATAAACAACGCAAGAACAAAGATAACATTTGTGCATTGAAGAAAGCTGTACCCATTGAAAAAAGCGATCAAACCGCGCGAGAAGCAATATCGAAGAAGCATGGGGTAGGGCGGAACAACTGAAAAACCACCAGTTTTGCTTGTATATACAAAAAGCCCGAAATCTTGTATCTTCATCAGTTGATTTTAGCGATGTAAACGTATTTTGTAGCTTCTATTAATTTGTAGTGGACTTTTCTTTTCACGAGACATAAAGCTAAATCTTTCTATTTGTTTTTTTTCTTCAATCAGGTTTGTACTTTTTGTTTAACACCCCAATACATTTTTAGGACTCAAAGAATCGAACAGCGGCCCTGCCCTTCCTCTCGCATGCAATTTTTGGAGCATCTTGCCTTCGTCCTTCCTTGAATTATCGTCAAACATGCAATGTGAAAATTCAACAAAATTTATCGTCACTCAATCTCATCCACTGTCATAGCAAAGTTTGAAATATCATGGCTTCATTTGCGTCTACTTTTTATTAAGTGTTTCTTTTTTCTGTTTTCTTCTTCTTTTGCCTATCACCTGATCACCTGGTGCATCTGCGTCGAACCCGCTCCTTGGAATTCTCCTCAACCACCTCCAGCTATCAGCTATCATGCGACTGTTTTCGGCATGTTCTTTGTTAAAAGTCTTCATCAACTCAGTAGATTGGCCGCACCTATCTCTATTTCTGAAAAAATGTATCGCTTCTTAATTATCTTAAGAAAAGGCAGGTGGAAGAGAGTGATTTGAAGTGGCTCTCTCCAGGTGTATGCTTTGGCAAGGTTGGTAGTGATCCAGGGGGTTTTATGCAACAACCTTGCTACCCCGATGTAATTCGAATGGTAGAAAGTCAGTTCAGTTCTGCATCAAGTTCCTCGCATTAATTTCAAGGAGGCAATGATAGAGAGAACGAGAGAGAGATACCCTGGGAGAGAGATATGTATATAGGGAGATACTGCATTCTCTTCAAGGAACACCTGCTTCTGATTTTTAAGATCTGAGTCTCCAGGTAGGGCAGTTGGCTCATAAACGAGCTCAGCCACCCTTCGACAGGTTTTTTTAGTCCTACTCTGCATCCCTAAAGCTCTCTTTATCACCAGTTGTCAAGTGGGGGTTTCAGTTTAGTTACCGACAACCCGACCTGGAGCAGTCGTTGCAGACTACATGGTTGCCAAGGGGCAATTGTAGTCTCGAGATGGTATCCCATTTAGAGGCTGCTTCTCGTTGCCTTGGAAATTCTATTTATGCAATGGTGGACGACAGATAAAAACTAACTGCGGAGTGGAATTTGACGTCTAGCTGGTTTCAAAGTAGATCTGGGAAAGGTATATATAACGTATTCAGCAGCTCAAAGAATGAGGCTTATGACTGTGATTTTGGACGAAGTTTAACAGGCCGTCATCGATTTGATGCGAGTAGGCCTAACAACATATATCGGTTGCTTCGAGCCTCATATTTCGTTTTGCCGTGTGAAATGAAGCTCCTTTGGGACTAGCCCGCCAATAAAAGCCCGAGAAGACAGCAAAATGATGTTTATGATATGTGTGGAAAATTCTATGATTTCAGAGAAATCTATTATTCCATGAAAATGAGAGTTTTAGCCCGCAGACTCATTTGTTCCACATTTAAGAGAGGCATAAACCCAATGGAACCATTGCCAAATGGCACGCATGCCTATTTTCAAATGTCTCTTAATTCAATGATACATGCAGATTTGTGAAAAATTCTTAAATATGCTAGTGTACTGTAGTAAAAAGTGTAGAATTCAAAGTTGTATATTTTTTGCAAGCCCACACATATTTTCCCACTTTTCCTAAATAAATTATCCGATCAAATTATATTTTTGGTCTTTCAGGACTCAACAGATATCCTGCTAGACAGATTAATTTGTCAAAATGCCTCCAAAAAAGAAGGGAAACAAGGGGAAGCTTGGAAGGATGACAGAAGAGGAGAGAATCCTCCACATGGAGAGAAAAGCTTTAGCTGAAGAAGAGATGAAGAGGAAGAAGGAAGACATGCTGACACAGTTTTTAAAAGATAAACTTGCAAAAGAAGAAAAAAGTTCAAAGTTCAATTTGAGTAAATTGCAACACCAGTGGAGAGTGATAATGAGAGAAGGTTTGCATTTAATGGCCATTAAAGTTTACCTTTCTAGGGACAGAAGGATATGATAATGCAAATGAAATTTCATGTTAAAAAGTCCATCTTGGTGCTAAAAAAAACAAGATACGGAGAAATAAGGTGCTGCTACAAGATTTGCATTTAAAGAAAAAGTATATGGTGAGCCTGGATTATGGCAGTTTGTTTGTTCAAGAAGTCAAGACATCTGTTTGGTCTCCAAATCATGGCTATATAAAAAAGTTCCCAAATTCGAAGTTGTTCATGTTTTGCTAATGCAAACTGTCATACTATAGACTTGTTTTATTTTCAGCAAAAGCTCAGGATTTGAGAAAAGATATTGAAATTCTCAGCCAGACCTTTGAAAGAATTATAGATAGGAAAGATGCCATCATAAAATCACTGGTGAAAGATTCTGAGGAGGCTGAAGAGCAATTTCAGGTTGCATTAAGAAGTCACATACAAAATATTGACAAGCTTATAGGTATGTATAATATTTTGAGCTTTGCTCAGAAAAAGAAACATTGTGTGCTTATTATGAAGAAAAATTTCAACATGCTGATATCTACAGAACTCATTGAATTTTGAGCAAGGTTGAACCATGAAATAGGCCCTAAATTTGTCCACAATACCAGATTTCTCAGAAGAAGCTGCATAACATATTTGATTCCAAGCTGCTTAACAGAAGCCATGGATGGACCTCAAAACTCTTTTAGGAAAGAGGATTTTTGTAAAGTTGATCCCCATTGCTTCCCTTGATTATAGTATTTCTATTGCAAAATAATGCATACAAATTCGAAGCCCATAGCCCTTGCATGTGCAGGTAAATAACTGGGACACCTATTTTCTGGACCTTTTCAGCTAGTTCTTGCATTTTTTTTCTGAATTAGGTCGTTATTTTAGCTATTAGTCATAAATTTTAAGAAATCATTTATTCAGTAAGGATTGAAAATCATTCCCATGTTTTCCCCCAGATTTTCAGGAAAAAAGATTGGTGGTGCTGGAAACAGAATTTGAAAATGAACTGGATCACATCAAGGATGAATTTGACACAGAGAGGTGAGATATTCCTCAATCAACTTTAATTGAGATATTTTCTAGCATATTGATTTTCACTGAGAAAGAATCAAAACTCATCATGCAAGAATTTCCATATAGAAGTTGTTTGAATTGCGTTTTGTCAGGGAGCGAGTATTGAAGCAGCACAAAATAGAAACAGATGAAATTATGGATGTCATGTTTGCAATGGAACATGAATTTGAAGAACGGCAAAATGATGCAAAGCAGGAATTTCAAAGCTTGCGTGATGAAATAAAGAATAAGGTATGTTACCTTGTATTTCCGCATGTGATAAGGATCTGAAGGATGCAACCCAAGGGCATAGAACTACTCAGAAAACCACAATTACTGCCAACCATTGGATTTCATACAAGGCAGTAAGTGTGAGCCTATAGTGAAGCTTCAAATTACAAAGTGATTCCATTCATTTCCCTTTTTATCTTTGCATTAAAAGATTGGTTTTAGGATACGTAGAAGGTTTGCCTATTTAACTGTTTTCTGACTTTTCCTGTCGGTGTAAATACATCCCATGTAACCTATGATTTGTGATTCATAGCGCATTTCAGATTATTAATGCTTATCAAATAGTCTCCTTGTTCTTCCATTTTATCTTATCACGCCTTGTGATTTCTTCATGACCAGAATTACAGTGAGATTGTGACCATCTTTGAACTTGTATAGTCAAAACTCTCACGACTTATTTCTCATCAATAGAATCTTGAGGAAAAGCATGCATTAAGGATTCAGCTTGAAGGACAAGTAGAAGAGTTATGGAAGCAGTTTCAAGCAGTGAGTGTTTGATAGACAAATTTTTAGCAGAAGAAAGTCTTTCTGTATCTTTCCATCATTTAATGAGAATAGCTATAATAGAAATAATGATAATTATAGTAATTATAATGATAAGTTTCTTATGATTGTCCGGTTCTTTATAGAGGGTCTCCTCTTCAGCAATGGAAGTACTGCTTCCAATAAGGGTCCCATTGTAAAGTAATTTGAAGAAGCCTAGGTGATTCTTGAAAAATCGAATTTTTGAAAGACAATAGAAATAATTTTTCCTAAAGTTTTTATGTTGATAATGTTGGAGAAAGAAAATGTTCTGCAAGGATTATCAATGAGTAATTTGTTCTTAACTTTTTCAATGGATTGATTACTTACTTGGTCAGTAGATTGATACAACAATTCATTGGTTACTGGTATCATTAATCAGTAGATTGATTGATTAGTGGATTTATTGATCCACACATTGATTGATCATTTGGACTGACTCACCAGTAGATTGTTTGATTAGTCATTTATTGTTTAGTAGATTGATTGATTAGTGGATTGATTGGCCAGAAAATTGATTGATCAATTATTTTGACTGTTTCATCAGTAGATTGTTTGATTAGTGATCAATTGATCAGTAGATTTATTGATTAATTGATTGATATGCATAGCCTTTTTCAATGAAAATTTCATGAGAGTCATTTTCTACTAGGCGTTAAAGAACTACAATGAAACGACAGAGGAAAGGAAAGTGGCATTTGAGAATTTGAAAATAAAAGACGAAAAGAGTGCAAAGGAGATTGAGATGCAGATGAGAAAGCTTCACAGGATTCAGGTGGGATGAGAATACATCCAATGCTAGATTGAAGATTTGGAATTACGAGAGTGCTTTTTCTATGCCCCCTCCTTAGCATATGAAGGAAGGTGCTAGAACACTGAGAAGCCATGCTTATCAAGTGGTGACCTAGCCATGCTTTTTTATAGACCTCACCTCGTGACTCCAAGGTTTAGAATTACAGAGATCTGCTGAATATTTGCACTCTAGGAGAAGGATAAGCTTAAGGTGGTAGTCACTGATCATGTGGCTTGTAAACAAATCCTTTGCAATTTAGCTGCTACGAACCCTGGATATTCTGCTGTTGATACAGCCATTATAATCTCCCACAAGTTTTTACTGCGTATGCAAATGCACGGCAAGAAAAGAAAATTCTGTTTGCAATGGCTAATCATTTACGATTAGCATCTGAGAAGTTAGTTTGTGGTGCCGTGGTGTAATGGTTCAGCGTGCGGACTCATATCACAGGGGTCCTGGACTCAAATCTTGCATGTGTCATGATGAAAAAATCATCGGCGAGAAAGGCAGCGACAAACCACCTCTTTTAAATCTGCTTTCCTGGAAAAAGGCCTGTTTCTGGTTTCTGCTAAGCTCGGATCGAGTACACTACGCAGTGCAAGGAGCTCATTTACATTCAATGTATCAATGATATTACGAGGCGTATGCTTGCTTCGGAAGTAAATTGCTCAATGTGTTGTTTAATGTTTCATGAAATAATTTTTTCAGGAGAAAATATCCCAGATCCGCTCAAAGATGTCACAGAATGCAAAAGAATGTGAAGAACGAAACAAAGATTTAAAAGAAGTAAGAAAATATTGCAAAAATATGTATGCATGTATGTATGTATGTATGTATGTATTTATGTGTGTATGTGTGTATGTATGTTTAAGCACACTGACCCTTAATTCAAAGGTTTTTCATAAAGGTGTAAATCAAACAAAAGTGAATAATCATGTGGTACTGAAAACTTTAAAATTGCTTCAAATATATATTTTAATTTGACATGATTCTTGAAACATTTTTTCAATAACCTATGTGATGATATGTGACAATGATTTCGTTATCAATTTCAACTCAGTTTTAATGCGTTTGCAAATAGCTTACATTTAATCCTATGTCCTTAGATTAATATGGAAGCCATTCTTCTTCTTTACTTACCTTAAATTCCCCATTAAGACATGTCCCTGTCATGGTATGAAGGGTGTTCACTCTGAAGAATAGGACTTGATTGATGCATAGACAATCAAGGTCGAATGCCCTTCCTAACACCACCGATAAAGCGAACGGCATTCGAGCTGCTTGCTTTCTGGTTCTCAGTGTTTCTTTTTTATGATGAGTGGAATCTGTTTTTTTTTCACAGGAAAGAGAAGCAATAGCATTGAAGTTTCATGATCTCAAAAACCAGATGAACAAATTCAGAGACCAACAAAGGTTCGATCAAACAGTGTATTGATTTCATCGCCATGACATGATTTATTATAATTACATTTTGTTGCTGTTCAACCAAATAGCACAGCGGGTCACAGCTTGAGAGAAAACGAGGGGAATAAGAGGGAGAGCGACGAGGAAGGTGTGATATAATGCTGGAATATAATGCTCGAATTAATTCTCATAATATAATGCTGGAAGTTTAGAATTAAGTATGCCAATAAATGAAAAAGAAAATACATAATCGACACGCGCAACAGATTCAATGCACTAGATGTAGAAGATGTCACCTAGTCGTCAGAATCAATCAATCAATCAATCAATCAACCAATCAATAAATCAATCAATCAATCATAATTGCACAGAAATTAGCTGGTAGAGAGGCAATTCCGAAGAGAACAGAAACGATAAGGAAAAGTCGCCACGGGAGAGCAATCACTTTATCAGGAAGTGATCAATTTTGCATGAAACCAAGAAAAGCTACACCAATAGAAATACAAGGAAAGATAGCAGCTATGAACAGAGCTCTAGATAATCTGGAAAAACTTTATTGAAAGCAAAGTTTCTCACTTTGCCTCGGCCCACATCCAAAAGAAATCGAAGCTAACACGGAACACCGAAAACGAAGTAGCGAATCACAAGAAGAGGCAAGCCGGCAGAACATCTGGAGATAATCTACAGAAAGCGTGTCTGGGAAGGCCATTTAAGAAACTTACTCGGCCAACCGGCATGCTTGGAAGAAAATAGCGAAGAAATAGCAGTCATCATACACGAGACTCTAGTAAACCCAACTCACGAGCTCATCGAAGATGACGACAGCCATAAAGAGGACGTCGATGGGAAAAGCAACTGGACTTGACAACTTCCCGGCCCAAGTCAGGAAAAATAGTCCGCTGTCTCATGAACTTCTGACGGTATGCAATAACACCCCCGACACCAGAATCTGCTCAAAAATCTATCGCAAAGCTGCCATCATACCAATTCCGCAAAAGGAAGACCTGACCAACAAACACACCTACATACCGTAGGCGTGAGTGTCTGATACCAGTTGAATTGAAGATCTAAAATGAGATGCTACTTAATCGCCTCAAATCGCATCTCGAAAAAGTCTTCAGAACAAACCAGACTGGCTTCAGAGAAGGTAGATCTATAAGTGGATGACTCCTATCCCTAAGAAGAATCATAGAAGGAATTGAAATCAACAACATACCAGCCGTCTTGGATTTCATCGGCTTCCGAAAAGCCTTTGATTTCATAATCAGAGATTAACAATTTCAGATGTTGGCTGCGTGCCACATTTCCAAACCCATCATCGTAGCCGTCAAGGCAGCCTACAAAAACAACATGGCACAAGTCGTCACTGAAGACGGCACCACAGACTTCTATGGCATCGCAGTGGGAGTTCTGCAAGGTGACACACTTGCTCCTTACCTGTTCATTACATCATGCCCACTGCTACCAAAGATGTGGAAAATCTCGGGTTTACAATCAAAGAAAGGCGAAGTCGAAGACACCCAACCACCCAAACACCCAACCACCAAACCACCCAAACACCAGACCGCCCACCTAACATATACTGACTTTGCAGTTGACATCGCACTCCTATTCAACAACATTGATAATTCCTAGAGACTAATAACGCTGGAAGCGAATGCTGCAAAGAATATTGGACTGAAAATCAATGAAAGAGAATCTGAATGCATGGTGTAAGAAATTTTCGGCGAAAATCAACTCACATCAAAGGGAAAATCATCAAACAAGTAAACGACTACGAAGATCTCGTCCCCTTGGTTGACGACCCAGCGAAAGATCTCAACACAAGTAAAACGCAAGCCTTGGCAGCGGTACGCAAAAAAAACAATGTCTGGACGTCCAACGTCAATCGGAAATTCAAAAGTCCCATTCTGCAATGCTAATGTTGAAGTATGTTATCCGGCATGGCTCAGAAACGTAGATCACAAATGGAAGAATGAATGAAGACATGGATGGCACAGATAGCCACCTCCATCGACGCATCCTCAACATATGCTGGAGACAACATATTCCCGACATTTAACTGCATGGAGACTTCAAGAAAGCCTAAAAATTGTGCGAATTCGAAACCAAAGCTGGCTGGCCACTGATGGGAGAATGATGAAGAAGCAGCAGACTTGATTCTATGGAAACCAATGCGCGAAAAGAGAAACCAGTGAAAGCCTTCGCTGAATTTTGTGATGCCCTTAGCAAGGCACTGGACTAAGCTTCCAAGAGCTTGAAATAGCAAAATCATTATCTGTGGTGCAAGTCCTCTTTTTTATTCGGTTGCGCCTGACTGGTGATGATTATGATGTTGATGATGATGATGATGATGGTAATGATGGTAATGATGATGATGATGATGATGATAATGATGATGGTAGCGATGATGATGATGATGATGGTAATGATGATGATGGTGATGATGATGATGATGATGATGATGATGATGATGATGATGGTGATGATGATTATGATGGTGGTGATGGTGATGATAATGATGATGATGATGATGGTGGTAATGATAATGATGATGATGATGATGATGATGATGATGATGAGGTAAGAGACCAAGACAATTTGTTTTGAATTAGTCTATGAAATAGGAATATAGGCGTGAAAGATCGGGGAGCAACGTAGGTGGCAGATGGATCGCTTTTTCGATCAATGATATGCCACCTCGACGATGGAAAATGAGCTTAAAACTCTTCGGCATGCTTTGATCATTCAAAATCATCTTTTATTTATTCTTGAGATGAAGCAAACAGCCACATTTGAGCTAACCGTCAAATTTTGGGTCATTTATGCCATTTTTTATCTCTGTTTAGAGCTGTTTCTGGGTGTCATGCCACCGGTACTGTACAGTGCCATGATATGTCGTATCTTGCAATTTGCATTTCATAATCTTATTGTCTTTGCAATAAGACATACTGAGAATGATTTCTCGTTCATCTGTTTGCATCGCTAATCAATAAACCACACAGTCTTGCGAATGACGCTTTTCTCCCAGATCAAATACGTGCAACATGTGTTCTATTCATTTAGCAATCTCATTTTTTAGATTCACTGATTGTGCTTCTTCGCCTCCAGGTCACGGCTAACTACTTTGACCTTGCAAAGTAACGCCGCACTTCAAGAGCTGGGCCGGAAGAAAGAGAAGGTAGATGAGATTATGCAAAACTTCCATTCGTCGTTAGCCTTGCACACATTCTGCTTTGGCTCACTTGGGGGATAGCACAATTTCTCTTGAAAGTGTTTTCGTGGTTGCAAGATTGGAATGAAACTGCATTTCCGTTCGATATATGTCCGTTATGATTGTTCTTTTTTCCTTCGGCTGCAGGGGAGATGTGATTTATCACACTTTCTGCGGCTCGTCCTGTCAATCATCTTGTGGTCTCGTGAATTCGGGAATTATTGTTTTCAAAATACATGTTTTACTTAGCTCTGTCATGTTGTTGTTATAGTTATTCCTTCGTTTAAAAAAACATCAGCACAGGTTTCATTAGAAATTCAATAAAATCTTACTGACAGAAGGCCATTTCTTTTGCTAAATCTTGCCATAAAATGAAACCTTTTCCCCACTCATGTCAATGGAAAAAGAGTTTCATTTGAATCAGAGCTCTTTTTACCACATTGCACGTGAAACTTGTGCGTTTCTCCTCGCTTTTCATTGCTTCATAGTCAAGCAGCCATTCTATCTAGCCAATACGACTTTATTATAACACAGAAGTCTCACTTTCGTTCATACCAACATGGTATGATGCATCATGCAGTTTAAGTATAAATCTAATTGGTTCTATGCAAGGGAGAAAGAGTTTTGCGACTGGCAGAGATTTGTCGAAAACTGGAGACAGAAGAGGAGAAGGTAAGATGACAACTAATTAGATTAGCTCTGTTTAGTTTTTCACCTAAGTGTTACATTGCCTTAGTCAGAAACGAGAGACAGGGCACTGAATCTTTACTAGGACAGTGGATTTTGTTAGGTTGACTCCCGTTGCCTTCCTCGCCAATGGTGTCTTTATTGTGACACGGGCAGGATCCGAAGTCACAATCTTTGTTCTGTGCATCCGTACGCTTAAGCACTACACCATGAAAGCACTGGTTTAGCATTTGGCAATAGGACGACAAGCCGTTCGCCTTCAACATGTAGCATTCTATCGAAGGCCTTACCTTCCTTTATCTCTTCATCTTTCTAGAATCCTACGATTTATCTTCTTTCAAATGAAAAATCGACAAATTTGGTCTTGTCCACCTCGCCTCTTAGCGTTTCTCTTCCTTTATTGAAGCTTTGTTAGAGACCATCTTTTCCCAGTTTGATCAACAAAAAGGCGTTTATATTTTACTGCAGTTGGATAGGACAATGACATCATCGAATCTTTCCACTTAACTACTGAACTTCCTATAGAACAATGGAATGAAAAGCTTTTTACTAAAAGTGCATGCTACAATCAACGTTGCTTTTCTTCTGCTATTCGCGCGAGGCGTTGCTTTTCTAACTTTATCATCTCAAAATTTATTGATTATCCTTTGAAAAATCTTGTTCAACTCAGGTGCTCCCGTTTTATGCTTCGACATTATCACCTGAAGAAGAAAGCGATGTTGCAACTGCAGTTGAAGAACCTGCCGTTGAAAAACTTTCAGAGGTGATTTTCACTATTCTACTTGTGTTTGATACCGTGCGTGGAGTGATTACTTTTTTAAAGTTCCCTTTTGCAGGAATAATCTATCAAAATAGAATTGCAGATCTTGTGGAATAGATTGCTTACAATGAGCTACTTGATGAAACAAAGACTGGAGGAAACTAGAAACTTTTGAAAACAATTAAAGTTTGGGATGATCAAAGTGCTTTTTCAACTCAAGAAAAAGTAAGGCAACGTCTGCATCACGATTCCAGCTTTTTCCGTCAAAGTCCAATGCTTTTAGCATATTGAAGAAGTTGACCAAGGATTTCTCAACAAATTCAGCTTTTGTAGAACCACTATCCATTTTGATATCCACTGATGTTGCTCTTTCTGCTTTTCCGATATATTATTTCCAAGACGAGTCTCAAACTCCACCTTCAGTTTACGAAAGTAAAGCAAATCGCCCGAAATAAAAAATGTAAAATATCTATGTATTTATCTGGATGTAAGAATACCTTGGAATTCTTTCATTCTATAAAATGTAATGATTTATCAGTGAGAATCGAGGGTTTACCAACGTAGGGAGGTCAGTATGTTATAAAAACAGTAACAAAAAACACCAAAAATAAGATTAATGATGATCATAATAATTATAATAATGATAATAATGTGGCAGTAGAAGATAACAGCTCCAGTTGTCTTCCTAGCATTGGGACTTAATGGTGAAGGACTTGAATGGTATGACAACGAAATCCCAGGCAGAATTCACGCCACAGAAATCCAGAAAACAGCCTTCAAGAGGAATCAAACTGACAACCCCTTTGTTGAGAGTCCGCATGCTAAACCACTACGCCACTGCACCACTAAAAATATGCAGCAAAGCTAAATTTGGCCTTGCTATTTTGAGTGAAACACTTCCATTTTTCTCAATTACAGATCATGCACGAATACGCCCCACTTGAAAATTTCTGGAAGAGAATGAACAAGGTTAGTCAAGAATGTCATTCCAAATGTATTCGAATTTCTGTCTGATATAGCATAAAGGTAACGAGAGCCCCGTAGTGTATTTCTGTCCCTATTTATATCATGAGTTATTTTGGTGGTCGAAGGCTTTCAGATGTTCAGAATTCGGAAACGAGTTAGTGTAAACTTCATGTGAACCCCGCCCTTGAAATCCACCTCATCTTTTCAATCATATATCGTTGGACTTGAGTTTCATGGTCTTCTACATTGTTGATATCGAAGATTTCCTATTTTTCGTTTCGACGCAACTCTCTCTTTGGGAAGGCGCATCTTATCGGCACTCGATTCTGTGCTTTGCAGGTTGATGTAAATCCCTTGGTTCGTTGTATTTTCAATTGTTGCTCCGTTTGAATTTCTAATTGGTCTGTAATGTTTGCCAGGTGCTGCTCGACAAACTCGCACTTGACAAAGAGATGAGTACGCTGCAATTGGAAAATCAACAACTTCGATCGGTTCTAAAACAATACCTTGATGGTATGTCAACCAAACAGCTTCGTACTTCAACTGCGAGCGCTAACTCAATCTTGCCACTAACCACAGGCCTCTCGTTGTCCCTTGCCGTAGCCCTAGCTCTAACGGTGACTTTGCATCATAAACCTTCTCTTACCACTGACTCAAGCCCTCTTCAGAACCATTGGCTCAACACTATTCGAAGTCAAAAGCATTATATTACAATCCTTAACTGAACTAGCACCGGAAGAACTAGAAAGCATTTTCAAATATTTGTCTGATATTTGCCCGAGGGTTTTACTGAACACAAAGCGTAATCTTGCTTTTCCAAAAATGAAAACACCTGATGGAAAACAATGATTTGGGATTCAAGGAGCCAACGATTAGATTAGATTCACCTCAGAAATGAAAGTAGCCCCTTCGATTCAGCCATTCAGAAAGAAACTAAAATCTTTGAATTGAGAACATTCAATGTAAGCTGGATCTTTGTCTTTATTTTTCTTCATCACGTTTGATAGCTATTTTTTTTATAAAATCATTGTAAATAGGCTAATACCTTTGAATTTTCAGGTTTTTAACTACTTCATTTTATTTCGCTGGGACAACTAAAGCGGCTGCTCAATCATTTTACTGAATTATTCTAATGTTTAATCATTTTAATGCTTAATTATTTTACTGCTTAATCATTTTACTGTTTATTTATTTTGCTGCTTAATTATTTTACTGTTCAATTATTTTACTGCTTAATTATTTTGCTGCTTAATTTATTTACTGCTTAATCATTTTACTGCTTAATTATTTTACTGTTTAATCATTTTACTGCTTGATTATTTTACTGCTTAATTATGTTACTGTTGAATTGTTTTACTGTTTAATCATTTTACTGCTTAATTATCCCAGTTTGAAAGCGTTAAACGTGGATAAGAAAACTAAAAGTCATCTTGGCCTACTTTGCCTACTGCCTTCTATTGATTGCCAATATTCATGGAATCCTTTCGAATCTTTTCAGGAATTTCTGTGAACGATGAAATACTCAGTCAAACAAATCCATTGTTCGTCGTCAATAATCGCACCAACGTATCGTAAGTTGTTCAACCAGTTTCATTTGCAATCTTTGTTGGCGGTTCTGCAAAGGGGGAAAGGTTTTACACTGAGTTTGATTATAAGACAGTATCTTTCTTCCCATTTTATGAGAGATTTCAAATAGTAAACTGTAAGCTTTATTGCCGCACGGGTATAAGTTAGAAGATGATTAATTTATCCTAAGAAACGTGTGCTCTTGAAATTTTGGTTGTCCCTTTGAACTGAAGTCTCATTATCCCCTGTAGAAGCTATGAAGTTATGTCCCATACCCGAAATATGTGTCAAGGAGCACTTTGTTAGAGAAAGAAATCACCCTGAACCATGGCTGCTTGTTGTTGGGTGGGCAGTTTGCTCACTGCTCGCATTTTACCCGCAGGTTTGAACTATGTACTGTTGGGTCCACGCACAAGCGTCGGGCACAAGCGCGCTTCAAGTTTTTTTTTCGAATTAGATTTATTCGAGTTCCCTGATTTCGAATCTGCAATTATTTTCTGATATCTTGTACCGCTTTAATTATATAAGAGTTTAGAATTCGTTTTCGAGCTCAGAATTTGCTCAAGAAAAATTATCGGGGATGTACTTAGTGACGTCAAAATTATGAACAATACTTTCTTGGCCATTCATTTTTCTCACGAGAATCCTACGATTATGAACAAAACGACGGATTCAATTTCCAATACACTGACGCCACCTTCAAATGCAAGTCGCTTAAAATGCCGAGGTTCACAAATTCTCGTGATTTATCGTGATATACTTGATGACGTCACTAAGTAGGTTTTGGTGTTTTCGTTTTTTCTCGTTTTTTTTCGGTGAAGTCTGATTTAAAACGCTTATGGCTTGAAAACGGAGCAAGATATCAGAAAGTAACCGCAGATTCGAGATCAGGACACTTGATTATAATATATGTTCTAAAATAGAAATTTTTAACTGGAGAGACCTTATCAGCAAAGTAGACTTTTGATCGAACTGCTATGTCAACTTACTTTGTCTCCTTGTAACATCTCATAAAATCTCCATTTGCGGTCTACCTGTTGCCATTATCATCAATACCTCAATAAGTACCTGTTGCTGTAAACAGGTATCTTTGATTCTAATGTCTAATTGACAATATTGCGTCATTTCGATTTAGTTAAGTCATGGAATTATGAAGTTCGTGTTTTGCTTTTTATAGGATTCCAGTACCAGTCGTCGACTCAAGGGTACAGACTAAACCAACGCAGACTGTTATTGAGGCTGCTCATGTTGCCAAATACACCTTATGACGATGAAAATCTCCTGTAAATATGAGCATTTTCCCTTCAAATTTTTCATCAATATGATGCCACACCCTAATTCTTCATATTAACAAATCTGATAGTTCATCAAACACTGCCAATCTCTCTTTGACTGACGCCCCTTATAGCGCTCAGACGAGCGAAAAGTATCGAACGACCCAGTCTCGGCTCTGCTCGGATTGGATTGGATCGGCTTGGATCGGATTGGATCGCATTTGATGGGCTCGGCTCTGGTTAACTGTTCGAGCCATCACCTTAATCTATACTTCCACTTAGAGTAAGGAGAGCCCGTGCACTCTTTAATTCCAGGGATAGGCATTGCAATGTATTTTCACACCGCGACAAAGAACCAGAAACATTTTCGGTAAGCTTCTTAGTGGCCTAAAATCTACCTGCGAATGCTAGGTAAGATGTAGTAGAAAATGTCTATGCAACTGCATAGCATGGAATAAGTAGCTGCAGGAAAACAAATGCAGCGACAGTTGCTGGTGATTTCAGTGATAAAATTTCAATTACAAAAACGCATTAGAGACTTTGAGGTGTCAGGGCATCTGGCAAAACGTTTGTTCACAGGATGTCGCGTTCAATGCTATGTTCAAAGAGGTGTTCAAGGCTTGCGATTACGATGATCTTATCAGTTCACTGACACCGATCTTAATGATTCATGTTCATGAGAGTGATCGGAATTTCACGTTCGATTGCTTGCAACCCATAATAGATAATGCCACCATCAATTCAAATGGTTTTTTGTATTTCTCAATTTCAATGGTTACTTGGGGTCTGTGGCACTGACTTGTCCCCCAACTGATCTCTCATTCCAAGATCTTGCAATCTATGTGGCATCTTACCTTCTTCTTAATTTCCAGAATCCTACAACTTTTCTTGTTTCAAATGCAATATCGACTTGATCGTACCATCTCCATCTTCTCTTAGCCTTTCTCTTTCCTTCTTTATTGAGGTTTTGTATTGCAAAAGTAATTTTAACGCTTTGGTATTAGCTCTCTAGGGTCTGAAACTACCCTAGGGTCCGAGGGAAAATTCAATATGGTCCAAGCAATCGGCCCGATATGATGATGATGATGATGATGATGATGATGCTGATGATGATGATGATGATGATGATGATGATGATGATGATGATGATGATGATTGTTAGCTCCCTAAGATCTGTGGCATGGGATTTAGCGGGAATTGAAATGAAATAACGCAACGATTCCAAGACGTGCACAGACAGCACTCAATTTCCTTCTTTTGTCACGAAGGTTCTTGGTGCTTACTATGGGTGCTCACGAACGAGCACCAGATCGAATCTTTATTCCCTCTTGTTGGTTATGTACACGCAAACATTGAACTCAAGTAGAGACACCCATGTCTTTATTCAAAGGACCTAAAGCCACAGCAATGGGAGTAAAAGCGTGCGAAGTAACTTACTGTCGGTATCAGTTATGCCAGAATCTTCGAACAGGCAATTTCTTTCTGCAGATGTAAAACTTTAGGCTGGTATCGTACCTGGATCCTTTAGGTTTCTAGACAAACGGTCTACCGACTGATAACTAGAGTTTTTCTATTTGATTTTGCTATCAGCCGACCCATATTGTACACGTTTTCATGACGATCCGCAAACACTGAACGGATAGCAGTGTTACATGTAGCCGACGACTGAAAGTTTTCCTAAGCGCAGAATTTAATGCTATGCAAACATCTGAGTCAAAAAGCTGGCTACAATTAATCTATTCAGCAATTCCACTGGTTTTCACCAACACGGTCTGAGTTGGCGCGTCCTCGGAACTGCTTCGCTTTCAATCGATATACCGGCTGCAGTTTCATTCACGGCGAAAGAAGACCGAGAAGAAAGGATTTTTTGTGAGTGTTATTCATGTGAGGCATGCCAACGCTGCTACCTGGAAGCTTCTCTGCTTTTGCAGGCATAAATCTTCGGTGAGAAATCAAACCTTATTGTACCGCTCAACTACTTTGAACTTCACTGACTTTCTCGATTCTTATTCGGCCTCTGGTTACCAAAGTTGCTGCAGTTTTACGACAACAATTCGATTTTTCAGTAGGGAAGGAAAACGAGAGATGCATACTTTGTGTAAAATCTGTTTTGTTGTTCAAGTTTGAAAGCATAGAAACAGGTGTTGCTGATAGCGTTTGATACATTTGTCAGTTTTTGTGGCTTCTTCCTCAAGATTGATGATGCAGTGCAAAATCACGAACTGTAAAATGCCTGTGTGAAAAATTTCTGTCGAATCTTATCATCTAGATCATCTAAATCTTGCTTTGTAGCACCAATGGAACATGCTCTGTTTTGAGTCAACAGATTATTTTTGATCGCATGGTAGAAAGATAAGTTGTATCAAGACAGATGCGACTCATTTTCGATAATCTCACTGCAAGGCTCGGATGATTTCTACAATATCGTGGAGACAGATCTATGCACCTATTTGTAGTTCTGTGATTTCAGCATTTGGCAGGTCTCTGATGTACTGAGTTTGCAGAGCCTGTTACATGACCACTCAACCAGGTGGAGCTAAGAGTCTTCAGTACAGGAAAGGATGGCGGGGTTTTTTCAAGCAAGCTATTTCATATCCGAAGTGATTGCGCTTTCCGGTGTAGGACTGAATGCATTTCAGATTCTCAGTACCATCCGTGGTGGGCGCAGGCGGACTCCGTTCGACTTGTCCATTCTCAGCCTGTCCATAGCAGACTTTCTAAGCTCGAATTTTACGTTCTTCTTCATGGTTTACTGGCACCTTGTCCACAATTCGATCGTCCACCTCGTTCACAGCATCGATATAATCGGCATGGTATGCATGCAATACGGAATCATATCATCCATGTTCCATTTGGTTTTCATTGCAGTTCAACGCGTTTTTGCCGTCACATTGCCTATAGAATTTCGATTTCGCTTCACGCCCAGATTCTGCCACATCTCAATTACGTTCATATCGATTTTGTCGTTAGCGTCTAGCGTTCTCAATGTTTTTGTCGCAACTTACGACATCATTGGTTACGTCGTGCTAGCGTCTGAGGTGCTACTTGTCGTAACATATTCGATCATTTGCGGCGTGGTGAAGAAGCGAGATTCTGCAATGAAATTAATATCGGCTTACTCGCTGGAGAAGAGAAAGATCTTTCGTCACACCTTCTCGTATTCCATGTACGTTAGCTTTGCGTTCATATTGTGCACGCTGCCCGCGACACTCTACTCCGTTAAGTGGATAAAACGCGTTGATCCAAGTTACGTTTTTGAGTGGGTACGCTGGATGTTTTATTTGAATCCAACAATCGATTCTATTATCTACTTTCACTTCAAAAAGAAACGCGCAAAAATCAACCTTTTTCGGTTCAAACTTACGAGTCAACTGAACTGTGAGATCTACAACCTTGTATCAGCCCAAAGGACAATTGCCTCGGAGCTTACAAAAAAGTTGTCAGGACAAAGATTTTCGTATTCGAAATGTGAAGTGAATCAGGAAACATCAAGGGTTTGAAATTCACGATTTCCGCTTGATTGAAGTAAGCGAACGCCTTAAAATCGTAAAATTCTTAACTGAAGTTAATCGCGGAATGGCATGGTTTTTAAGACGTTTCACCCTACGAGAAGACGAAAAGAGCAACGAAAAGAGCAACGAAAAGACTTCCAGAGGTGGAGAGGAAGGCCGCCGTTTTCCCTTTTAAAGCACCCTTAAAAACAACATGAGAGTCGACGGCTGACCACCCAAGATGCAAACATAAGCCGTGGATCTAGGAAGGGACCATTTTGATGACGATGAATCCTTGGCTCAACTCCTTGGCTCAACCTTTTCACTGGAAGCCAAGATGTATATCAATGTTGATCATACAACGGACTGAATCACGAATGGAGTCACATCAAGCGTAAAGACTAGAACTCTGCTCAGTCGCTGTAGTTTTTATTGCTGAGAAATAAAGATAGATTCTTATTAAAAATTAAAGCTCTTCCCTTCGAATCTCATTACTTATTTCAATATAACCAAGTTTATAAACATTGAAGGATGTAGAAGTTATTAGCAATAATATTCTTAGGAATGCAGGCAATATGTAAAGCCATCAACGTCCAATATGATGCAAGAGATTCCGAATAAAGAAGAAAGAAATATGCATCATCATTATCGCCAAAGTATGTGGCAGTTGTCGAACAGAATATTTTGATTAAATTAAGGACGGTAGCCCTTCAGCTGACGTTGATTTACAAAGGGGACGACGCTAAACAATCAACATCCCTCCATGTATGTGACTGCCGAAACGAGAAGACAATTAAGAAGAGATGTTGCACCATCAAGAATATATGTTCTTGCTCTCTACAGGATGATTGACTGATCCCCTTCGATGTCATATTACATTCAGGCGCACGTTGCCAAGAAAATGTTGATGTAACAAATCCACAATCATCACCAACTTACTTGCCACCTCATAATTGTCACCTCGATATCATTCGTCTATTTCTTTGTTTGTCTTTTTATTAATTTCTCCTTTTTCTGTTTCGTGTCAATTTCCCCTTCGCCTGATGCAATCTTAGGTTGCGTTTACACTGTACCGGATCACTTCTAACCCGATGCAATAGCGCTCCTTTCCCTCGCGCTTTCACTGTACCGGTACAGTTTCGGAGCAGTGCAGGTACAAAACTGTTCCTCTTTCCTAGCAGGTACAAAACTGTTCCTCTTTCCTAGCAGGTACAAAATTGTACCGGATCACTTTATCTAGTGTAAACGCACGGCTGATCCGTAACACTTATATCGGTGCAAAAGTTGATATGGTACAGTGTA
This sequence comes from Pseudorhiza aurosa, assembly GCA_964026355.1. Taxonomy (NCBI): domain Eukaryota; kingdom Metazoa; phylum Cnidaria; class Scyphozoa; order Rhizostomeae; family Lychnorhizidae; genus Pseudorhiza; species Pseudorhiza aurosa. The sequence goes on from OZ032120.1 coordinate 7,063,425, forward strand.
AACGCAGTTCCAATGGCTAACTTCGTGGCTAATCACAGTTTGACTCCGTAAACCATGAAATGCTTCAAAATAATTGCTGAATCATACAACCGTCTTCTCAATAGGGCAGAGCATGGAAGCCGTCCTACATGCATCAAAATTGATAAGCACAAAACTTTTCTTGTATTTTTGGACCTACAGAGCTTCCAAAGTAACCTATGAGGTCGTCATCAAAGCAAAATGTTATGCGCTTCAATAAACGGGCGCGAGCATGAATACTGCTAAATGAAATTTTGTGAAAGTCAGCTCATTACAAGGCGTTGGAATCGAAGCTGTCAAGCACAGACTAACCGTATGAGCATATCCAACTTTCATCTGCTTGCAAATGATATATTGGACTCGGCTAAAAGATATCTTTATGCAAGCTACGGTAAAACTTTACCGTTAACATGATGATAATTTTTTGAATATGCCAAATTTTTGTGCTATATTGCAATTTCTTCTGTTAGATCTACCGCAATGATCATCTATTGCGGTAAAAATTTCCAACACTGTTTCTGTTGGGATGTAGCTATGTTTAATTGCTATCTGCTCCGTTTTCGTCTTGAATGGATTGATAGAAACGAGTCTAAAGCTAAATCTTCTATCACAGAGAATTGGAGATGGTTCAACTTTTTTTATTGCTACCTGTTTGTTTGCGGACTAATTGCGGATAAGGGAGCAATTATTGCAGGTTACGATATAAGCAGTCAAAGTGAAAATATTTGTCTACAATACGATTTTAGAGTCCTCATCCAGCCTGCCTTCAAATGCGCTTTGATGGAAAGTGGTTGAAGAATCGGCCACGAGCCGGCGAAAATGAGTTGAGATCACTCAGGGACACGAACGTCGTGGGGGTTTCTGCATTGACCCCAGAGAATGAAAAAGCAGTTGAAGTCGTGCCCGTTTGAAAAAGGAGACAAATGGAAGCATGAGGAAGGTCTCATCGAAGTCACAGGAAGGCCGTAACTGACGAATGATCACACGTGCAATGTCACCTGAACAGGAATTATGTCAACATGGTATATCGTGTGTACGTTGGATTTAATATCAGCTAGCATTTCATTTAAACCAAGTGCCTTTCAAATATCTTCCTGGATCCTTTATTAAAACGGTTTGTTTGAAAAGCTTCAGTGTTGCACGGAAAAGCTGGAGTATAATTTCATCACACTGAACATGTTCTTGTTTGACACTTGTCAAGTACGAGGCCTCAGATAATTGCCCCAATCGGGCAGTGATGTTTATACCAAGGTGCGGATCGAATCGTGTAGCAATGGGCAGCTGGTGCAAATTGTAGGCTGCATCTTTGTTCATCATCTGGTGCTTCATCCTCTGACTACTGTCTGAAGAAAGGATGTTCGGTAAGACGAAATATTGTTGCCGCTATTTTGCGCGACGGTGATGTTATTTATATCAAAACATTCTTTTCAATACTAGTGCTGGCTTTGAATCCAAAATCTACGCAACCATCTCGATGAAAGGGATATGTTTTGAAGTCTTGAAATTAGGCGTAGATTCATAGAAATGAAAGACGTGCCTGAAAACTGGAATGAAATTATCACGGACAAGGACTGAAACCAAGAACTTAAAAATGGTCTCGTAACAGCTAGCATCAAATGCCCTCGAACCGTCTTTTCGTACAAGCTCAATATCGGCCATGCTTCGCAATAAAACAAGGTAAAGTAAAATGAGCATTTTTTGGGCGTGTTAGCTTAACCTTGAGTGGTATGTGCTGTTTCCATGTGCTCTTGCTGACGTAAAATGACCATAGTTTGTCAACATGCGAGGATCTCAAGAGAAGGTGGCCTTCTTCAACTGAAGTCTCTTTAATTGAGAACCTTTTGTAACCTCATAAGCAGAAATTGTGAAATACGAAAGCAACGTGTTCATCTATTTATAGCTGGAGAGAATACTGTATAACTTGGGAGGTGCGCAGCGTCCTGGAGGTTTTGTCATTAAATATTGACGTGAGCTGGTGAATGATTAGCTGCGTAATTCCTTCATACAATTATCATGACTTTGGAAGCTGCGTTCTTTAATCTTGTGAGAAATGATTACATAAGACTGGAATTGAGACCGTTTATGTAGCTCAAGGGTCGTACGTTCAAATAGGATTCCCTTCTGCTATGGCTACAAGATTACGGAATTAATCATCACTGCATTCGTAGGTTGAAGATGAACTTCAATTACCAAAAGATGTGCAACAGCCAAGTCATTCATCGTTTCCACACTCGCATCTTAGCTAAAAGGGGAAAGCTCATTGCCTCAATCAAGGAAAAAAGGCAACTTTAAGGAGCATTATTGCCGCCATCTGGTTTACCGAATTTTGCCCAGTTTTTGCAATCTTCAACCTGCTGCCATAGCTGCCATCTAGAAATCAAAGCTCAGACAGCAGACATCCAGACAATGTCAGTATTCTTTCAAGCAAGCTATTTCATATCAGAAGCGATAGCTTTATCTGGTATTGCTTTGAACACATTTCAAATCGTTGCCACGTTCCGTGGGAAGCGGAAAAAGGCGCCTTTTGATTTGTCAGTGATCAGTCTATCAATTGCTGACATATTCAGCTCGTGTTTCACTCTTTTTTTCATGATATATTGGCATCTTATTCATAACGACTTCATTCCTCATACCACAGCTGTTACTTCTGTCAGTATAGTTTGCTTGCAATTCAGCTTCTTCTCCTCAATGTTCCACTTGGTTTTTATCGCGGTTCAACGCGTTTTCGCAGTAATTTCGCCACTCGCATTCAGGTCGCGATTCACGACGAAGTTCTGCTATCGATCGATGAAAATCATATGGGCACTGTCGCTAACGTCTAGCGTTCTCAATGTTTTCGTCGCGACTCATGATATCATTGGTTACGTCGTGCTAGCGTCTGAAGTGCTGCTTGCCGTAACATATTCGATCACTTGCTGTGTGGTGAAGAAAAACGATGGCAAATTCAGAAGCATGCGCTCCATAGAGCAAAAGAAGTGTTCAGCTTTTCGCAAGATTTTTCTCTACTCCATCTCCATGACTTTTGCGTTTATCTTGTGCACACTCCCAAGTGCACTCTATGCGACACGTGCTATTCAGCGCGTTGACCCGAGCTACGTGTACGAGTGGGTTAGATGGATGTTTTACTTGAACCCGACTGTCGATTCGCTCCTATATTTCTACTTTAAAAAAGGAAAGGCTCAGAGTTCACGCCAAAGATCCAGCAACGATGCTGCGAAAAAGACTAGCGCGTTGGGCATGCAATTACAGATGTTTGGTTCCAAATATCTGAAGCAGAGGAAAGCAGATGTGCTCGTCACATCAGTTTTCTAAAATAAGGCTCTCAAACTCGCTCAGATATCACATGCGCAGAGTACCATCTAAGTGTAGCTAATTCCTATGGAAGTATTAAATGAACAAGTGCAGCATAACGGCTGGAAGTCAAAGCTTGTAATACTAGCTTAGATACTAGAAATGGTCTGGCAAAAGTACTGTTATAGCTGTGAGGGGCATTTAGCATGGTGATTAGGGCACGTGTCTATTGGAGGAAGGCTTCGGTTCCAAAAAATGCCCCTTAATGCGTCTCTTTGTCCTCTATCTGTCCAAGTTTTTGTCACGGCCCCCTGAAAAGCGGCCTTCGCCGATGGGGTTACCGTGGGTAAATAATGCAAAATGAAGGAATTCAAACTGAAGGCTGTAACTGACGGATGGTCGCATAGGCAAGCGGCAGATTTTAGAAATCACCAGTTGAGATATATCTAACTGGGCGTGAAACACGGCTGCTTGTTTCAACCTCCATGGACAGTCTTTGCCTTTTGCTCTTATTTAACGTGCAGAGAACACAGAGCTAGACAGACGATGTGCTACGCTGTAGTCTAACCGAACTAAATTCTTTGATGATAGATACGTGTTTATTTAAATGATGATTTTTAAGCAGCAATTTGAATAACAGGAAGACTAAATTTGAAGCAGGAAGTTGAAAATGTCAATTTATGGCAGAAAATAGGACAAGTATCTGTCGTTAGCTAATAATAGTAATAATGATTTATGAATCGCCTAGCATAATCTCCCTTCAGTATTGAGTACTTTTTTAGTGACTTATGGTAAGGAAAGGCCACAGTGACCTATACTATGCCCCAACAAAACAAGAGAGTGGAAGGCTACGAGGAAAGGGAGAAAATAGCAGTTAATCGATTTTAGAGTCGCTATAGATAATATTGATCTAATTAAGGATCCTGTGCAACAAAAATCGTTAAAAATGATGCACAAAATGATCAATATAATTGTTCATAAATACTGCATGTTGAACAGATTAAGTTCATTTCTTAATTTTCCGGAAATGGGTTAAAATTTCTTCGCCTTAAATGGCAAACAATTTTCTTCCAGCACTTCTTGCGACTTTTGAAAGCAAATTGCATGTCGCGTTTCCACGCATGAATTTCCCATGATTAAAACGACTGAAAATGCCAAAAAGTGGTCGACAATTTGGAAACACCTTTGCGGCTCGTCTCTTCCAGACGTTTTTTAGAGTATTTAGCTGAAGATCATGAATTTGTTAGAAGGAATAATCTTATCAACTCTATCTTGGATAGACTGGAATTGGTTCTTGGCATTTTACTTGTGCTCAGGTGTATCCAGCAACCGTAGAATAGTAACGGCCTTGTCATTACTCTGAAGCTTTTATTTGCAACGAATGGGAAGATGCTGGGAAAGTTTCTTGCACGAGATCTATCTGATTTGTGGCTGTTTATAAATTTTGTCAATTTTCAGTTTCATCGCTAGATGATCGTCAAGAGTAATTGATAGATTACCAAGTATTGATAGCACGTAGCTTGATTTATCAAATTACCATTCAATGAGACATCGCAGGACAATTACTGTGCTAGATTTGACTTTTACCGTAGAGGGCGATTCAGTTTTGCCTTTCTCGAGATTTACCAGCAAGGTAGTGTTCGCAAACTACTTATTAAGTTTTGATTCAATGCGTATTTAGGCTGCTGATCTGCCCGAAAATCTATCATGACATCATCTGCATACATAATAATTTGGCATTTGTCCATTACCAGGTGAATTTCATTGATCAAAATGACGAGCAAAAGTCCCCCAAGGATTAACCCTTGAGGTATCACATGTGTCATTTATTTAGCTTGTGACGAAAATTGATTGCAGCAAGCAGATTACTATCTCTTAAGCAAGAAGTCTTTAAACGAAGCATACTTTTTTGCAATAAATACCATAATGTCTTTACTTTTCAAGCAGAGTTCCATAGAAAACAGTGCTGAAGGCCCCACGTGGGTTCATTCAAAATGGGCCTGTGCAGTAAATATGTCCCATGCTATTAGGGATGTGCTCGGCGAAGATTGTAGCCTTTGCTGCTTTAATGAATCTCGTCGAGAGCTCTACTTGGCAAGCTAAGAAACTATTGCATAGAAGACAAATGCACAATTTTGTGAGCCCCTCAAGCGAGCTGTCCTCTCCATGAATACGTAACGAGTACGAAACTCAACTTATTTGTCTCTGCTCTGCCAACTCATGCTCAAACAATCAGTTTATATGGATTTTGCAAAGGAATCAATGATTTCAGAGAAAGATACGGCTTTGTGTTTTTATTTGACGACCAGGGTAGTTAATCAATCGTCTTTTATTTCTTTGTTCATCCGTTGATTCTTAGTATAAATGTTATCTTACTCAGAATTATGCAAATATTTTGATTGAGATTTAGTGCTCCCTCTTATTAGAAATGAGTTTAGAATGAGCGATTAAACCTTAAATGGAAGCACACGTGTTCGGTTTTAATGCCTTTCCCCTTCAATTTATTGTCCTTTCGTATAGATCTCAGTTAGATATGAGTTTGTAGGAAGTTCACAAATACATTTGCCTCTCCTCTGACAATCTTTCATCTATTATCAAAACACGATCTCGAGGTTTCAAATCGCTGTGGAAACGAGGATGGCCTATGTGCCTTTTCTAAGAATTTCAGCAGGAAGATTGGAAGATTGTGAAGTTCCTGCCAAGATGTGCGAAATAACTCGATCAAATTATGAACTTAAGTATGATGAGATGTTAAAAGCGATCGAAGATGCCAACTTTATAGGTATGTACTTGGTTTTATTCCTTAAATGCGTTTGTCCGTTGATATGCTAAGGTAGCCATTCCATACTACAAGCGTTGATGTTAGATAAGTCCAATTCTTGGCATCGCAATGAAAATCTTTCCATTTTAGAACAGGCTGGTATTTCTATGGTCCATTTGATTCAGAAAAGCTATATTTTCTACATTAATCGTCACTGCCTGTCTGAATTCATTTGCGAATAGTTGCCAAGTGACAGTGAATCTAGACTTGCCTTCAAACTGATAATATGCAAGATAATGGTATGATTATCATGAGCATTTTTAGTCAGATCTGATATTTTCATTGCAGCATTTGATGCTGAATTTACCCTATTGTCGGTAAATAATGGCCTAGATCCAAGGTATGTTGACTTAATGATAACGTAATGATCAAATCTAAGATCAATAAACTTTATCTGATCTCTCTCTTCCTTTAGCCTTTTGCTTTCTTCTTTATTCCTCTATTGGGGCTTTGCCACCACGGCCTTTCCCCAACATAATTCCCTATAAAAGAAATTAATTGCAATAAGAATCACCAGAATCAGTTACCATCATCCGTGTCACAATTTTTGAAACTTCATTTAATTGATTATGGTCAAATTTGACAACTACACACCTCATTAGTAACAGATGGTGCACAACTGGTTACCTGCTTTAAATGCTATATCAACAGTTATTGGATTAATTGAAGTATGTAATGATAGAAAGGAATGAAATAATCAAATGTCCAGTTTTTCTGGAGTAGTCTCCGTGTTTTGTTTCTTGTGAGAATACATACTATTTGCACCTCTGGGCAATGCTTATGACTTCCTATGATATGTAATTTTGTGAGTTCTTGTCCAAATCAAGATCATTTAGCCAGGACTGTTGAGAAGGGGGGTAGGTGGGGTTGGAAGTCCAGGGCCTGATCCCCAAGCATCTTATCACAAACAGTTTCAGCCGCTTTGGAAGGCTACTGGAGCCAGGTGCTATGAAATACGCTGGAGCTAGCACTGGCAGCACTTATTGAGAGATTGACGGCACTGAAAGTAGACTCTCAGCGGCACTGCATTTAGCACTGAAAGTAGTGATACAGAAGATCTTTCCATAATACGTGGAGCACTTGTTGATAGATTGACAAATTTGATATCAGAATAGTTAGTATGGAGATCAGCAATGAGGGCTCTGTGTTTTGAAGTTTTGTGATTGCTGTCCATTTGCATATCAGATTGGAATCCTTGATTTGGTTTCAGAATGTGAAGAGAGGAGTTTTTGGTAATCGATGCAAGGTATGATCTGAGAGAATAGCCAGTGATTTAAGCATAGAGATAAAGAAGAAGGGAGATTTGCATGTAATGAACAGTCTGACAAAGAGGATAAAGTTTTAGCAAGTTAGAGAAGGACCAAGCTATGGTGCCAAGTGCTGGCCATCTTCAAGATGTCATATCAATAATGATAGCAGTTATTATTGTCATCTTCATAATAATAATACTAATAACTATCATCATCATCATTATCATTGTAATCATCATCATGATCATTATCATCATCTTAATTGTGAGCATTATTGTCATCATTATTGTCATCATCATCATCCTCATCATCATTAGTATCATTATCATCATGATTATAATCAATCAGAGATCATGGATTGAACTTAGGGCTTAATAATGACAAAGCCTGCACAAAATTGCTTTGTTTGTGATCTTATCTCATTAAATGTCAAATTATGCTTTATTCACATAATCGCCAATCCCTCATCAATCTTTGTAGCTTATCTGACACTGCAGAAATACGCTATACGAAATTAAGAAAAAGTGTTGGTCAATCAGTTATGAGTCAGTTTGGTATGATCTTCTATATTTGCAAAATTTCCCTACCTGCCATTGTAATTTCTTGGAGATCTGATAATAACTAGCAAGCCGTATCAACAGACATGTTTGATAGAAGAAAATTTTTCACCGAGTTGGTGTTAAGCTTCCATTGCTTGGATAAATTCTGTTTCCTCAGAAATTTGAATCAAGGAAATCCATATAACATATCTCCATTGATATGCTAGAAAATGGCAATGGTGATTTGAGAATTTTTAAGAATGGCATTAATTTTTGTAGTCCTAAGTTGCTGGAGACCAAATTTAGCATTAGGATTGTTGTCTGTAGTTTCAGCTTTTGCTTAAAATCTGAATTGCCCTTTTCACTTCCCTTAGGTATAGCTGCTTTTGTTCCAAATAAAGAAACAGATAATAGGTATTTTTTAATTTTCCAATTAATTTGGTGGCAAATATTTCAAATGAAGATATGAAGCTAGGCAGAATTGAAAGGGTGATAATTAGAAAAGCATTTGAATGCAAAAAGTCTCACAGTCATTTAGAGTTGGTGAGGAGACAGATCATCTGCGATTCAATATTACATCTTGGATTAACAAGATCAGCAAGGAGCCTAATCTTTCTGTGTTTAAGAAACTAAAATGTATTATAATCCCAGAACTCATCAAATTGCATATGAAATGAACTAGTGGCAATAAATAATTTTAAGACCATTGTACCAATTTTAAGCCCATGTTTTGTTTTTGCCTTCAACCTGATGGCAATACGTATGTCTTATCTTTTCAGCTACCTTGTCCGGACATTTAATTGCTTTCTTTTCCCACAATCCTATGGTATCTTTGATGTAAGATTTTTCTGCCAGGTATGACCATATCCTCATTGTCCATTTTTGCTTGATTTTCAAACTTGGTACATATTTGTCACCCATGTCCTATTTTATAATGGTTGCTCTAGTGTAGTAGGAAGTGCTACAACTCACAGTCAAAGATGCGTGTCAGCTCAAAGCCTGTACGGTTTCCAAATAAGAAGGTATCAATGATGAGGGCAATGGAGAGGCACCTTATATATTTCTGTTACCCTAGAAAAAATACTATGCCACGTCTTTTGCTGTTGCTCTGTTTGGAGTTGAGTATGATATGCAGTCTGCTTCATGCACATTCTTATATCCTTTTCATTGCACTAAACTCGTGACAAAAATGTGCTGTTTCGTAGAATTAGGAATAAAGCCCTTTCTAGCACAATAGTGATACACAAGGTTTAGTTGACACTATTTTGCCAGTTGTATGGCCATGTACACGTATACACTACAGGTTACAGGCTAGTTATGCATACCTGACGCTTCCTCTCAATTCCATCAAACTGCAGGATCTCTATGCCTGGAATTGCATATGGCTAGCAACTATCCTTGCTCCAAGTGGAAGTTATGCTAGAAGTGAGGCTTGAATCACTGACCATAGAGTCTGTTAGTAAGTGCTCCACAGCTTCCCTGCAATTGGGTTTTGCCTGCTCTAAACACTATGCAAGGGTATAATTTGGAGCACTGAGACTTGTGAAGACTTTTAGTGAACCACAAAAGTGCTAAATTTACAATGAAAAATTGTAAAGGGTGATTTTTAAGAAAGCATTTTGTAATGGTGTGCCGACATAATAATAAAACTGTTTCCTATTGTTCAACCTGCCTCTTATAGATTCCCATTTCTAAGCCAATGAGTTGTTTGTTTGATGGAATGAACAGGAATTAAAAACACAGTAGAATTCGCTTTGTCAATACTTACGATTAATCTAATCACTGTTTAAAGATGGATTAGGTGAAACGTGTGATTTTGAAGTGGTTATGTTGATTTTTGGCTGGTTCTTACCAGACAATTTAATGCTCCATTTCCGTGGCTATATTCGGTATCTAGCAATATCAACGCGTTGATATTGGGTAAGTGTTGATATAGTGATCTCAAGAATGAAAGTTTGGATGATCCATCTTAAGGACCGATTTTTGTCAGTGCAGATGAATAATCAATGGTTAATGGCTCAAAGAAAAACCTGCATAAAGATTAGGTGTATGGATTAGGATGTATGGGTCTCATTATAGAGATTCACTGCATGCGTGAACAGAAAGAAGGAATGCAGTGATGAAAAATGAATAAGTGAATGAGTAATGAATAAATGAAAAATGAATATATGAAGGAATGAATAGACGAATGAATGAATAGATGAATGAACGAATAACTAACTAAATGAGTAAATAAATTTTTCTAGTTGAATCGATAACTAGGTGTATGAATAAATGAATGAATGAATGAATGAATCAATGAATCAATGAATTAAGAAGAACCGTGCGAGAACCCATTACATTACAACTAGGGAATCGATAGATAAATTAATGAATGAATGAATGAATGAATCAATGAATCAATGAATCAATGAATTAAGAAGAACCGTGCGAGAACCCATTACATTACAACTAGGGAATCGATAGATAAATTGATGAATGAATGAATGAATGAATGAATGAATCAATGAATCAATGAATTAAGAAGAACCGTGCGAGAACCCATTACATTACAACTAGGGAATCGATAGATAAATTAATGAATGAATGAATGAATGAATGAATGAATCAATGAATCAATGAATTAAGAAGAACCGTGCGAGAACCCATTACATTACAACTAGGGAATCGATAGATAAATTAATGAATGAAAGAATCAGTCAATGAACCGATGTTATATGCTTGAATGAATGAATAGATAAATGAATATAGGAATATGGATTATTGAACAACTAAATGGATGAATGAGCGAACAAACGAACGAATGAATGAACGAATGAATGAATGAATGAGGGAAAGTTTTAATTGTCTAGCTTAGATTTGGTCATAGTTTCTATCCCTAAATGTTTATGTTGAAGAAGCAGATTAATCAAGAGTTGGAACTTTGATATGAATTCTCAGTTGTTATTCGCAGGCATCGTCGATTGAGTTCCTTTGTGACAATAATTTCAATTTCAACAAGGTGGGTACGATCTTTCAATGATATTACAGCTGAAATTATCAAGTGAACTGTTTTGTGCTATTTTTTTATTCGTTTGAATCATGACGTTTACATTTAAAGGAAGAAGACCGAATCGTTGATCCTCTCTAAAACCAATTTCACCACGTCCTATTATCGTTCCGTTTCATGATTTTAATTGATGAAAAAATAAACCCGAATTTCGCAGAGCTGGTCTTGCTGATTGGCAATGAATTTCTTGGAAGTTTTGTTTTTGTGTCAAAGTATAGTTTTCAGAATGCGAGTTTTTTCCAACAAAAAATTGCCGGTCCAAGCACCAGTGGAGAACCATATTATAGATGTACGGAATCCGTTAGCGAGTTCACATATCTCGGAAGGGTGTTTTCGACGAATGACAAAGACCTCTGGGACGTAAGACGACGAACAGCTATGACCAAAAAATTACCATCAGAAAGTTGATGCCTCTACCGAGATCACACACCATCACCACCAGCACAAAGATCAACCTTTTCCAAAGCCTGTGATCCAGCATCCTACTTCATGGCAGCGAACCCTGGAGCAGTTGCATACAAGAAGAGAAGAATATCGAAGCAGTACAGACTAAACTATCTTCATCCGAAGCATGCTTGGTGTGTCCTGGAGAGACAGGGCGAGCAACGAAGAATGTTACCGGCGAATTGGGAACGCTCTACCTCCGGAATGGCTCATTGACCAGCTGCAAGAAAGAAAGCTCCGTTACATTGGACACATGAGCCGAATGAGTGACAATAGACAAGTCAAACGACTTTGAAGGTGGCGGTGGAATGAACGAGCGACGACCAGGACTCAAGCGCGAGGCCTCTCATCGGTCTACTTCCAAGAGACAAATCTAGACCATCCCACCAACCAGGCGAAGCCAACGGCTCGCTATCCTCTTAAGGGGGTCCCCATTGAATGGTGCTGAGGCTACGGGCATCGCCTAACCTGATTTATGTTATGTTATGTTATGTTATGTTATGTTATGTTATGTTATGTTATGTTATATAATTTCTCGAATTTTTGCAGTTTTTCTACGAAGGAGTGCCATATTTAAACAAGGACCAGGTTCGTTGAACATCGATTTTCTCCTTAGAAATCATCGTTTAAAATGTCCTAATGCATTCTATTCTACCGTGCTTCTGTCATTCAGAATAATCTCCGTCTCAAGTCCATGGTTTCTTTTTGAGGAAAAAGTCATTCGAAGAGCGCACCAATTTGGAAGATTAAAACATACATTCGACTCAATGCGTATGAGGTATCTTGATTGCTAGTTTCAATAAAATGCCCTGGTGCATTAGAATTTGCCTTCTTAAACGCCATATGGTATAAATTTGTTATTCATCTTTGTATTGCTATGAACAGCATGTGCAATCTAGAGGAGGGTACAAATGAGAAAGTTGTTAAGAAGTAATTCGAATAACTATCCGAATAATTCGAATAACTATACCACCTGAACTAGTAGCGCGAATTTTGATCTGCCTACGTACAGAAAAGTGGGAATACATGGGAAAAATTCCAATTAATGCGAGGCTAATCAATGTCTTGTAAAATTGTGACCTTTTTTCGTGTTATAAAGCAATCCCCCAGTCTCATAATGAATCGAATAGGAGGCACCAATCGGTGCCAGCAGGGAGGCATTAGAATCGTTTGATTTCGCCTATCTTCTACCAACTTTATTTGCCAATCTAAGGGATGCCTGCAAAGATTGATCCTCAAACAATTTTTTCCGTGTTTTATTGCTTCTACCTACAATTCTAGCGAATATCTTAGGACAATTGGAGGAGGCTATGTTCATGGCTTTTGATATACATGTATGCTTTGTATATGGGCACTGAGAAGCTTCTTCCTTATCGAACAGTGTCCGGGTCGTTCTTGATATGACAACATGAATCCTACGCCTGGAATGACAGAAAGGTATCGACTCGCCTCACTCTGAGTCAAAGTTAAGCATCAAGTCGACTCGAATCATTGACCATAAATCCTACGTGCAGGCATGTCAACCAATGAGCAATCCACACACTCGCATAGGTATAGTCATCTTTTTCACCATGTCTGTCATAATCGGCTTCTGTTTCCCTGTTGCAGAAATGTGGATGCCAATAAACTGAAAGACTTACGCGACTCGATAAGTGTGTGGAGGTCGCAAGTACGATTTGGCGAAGCGAAAGAGTTTACTGTCCCTGTTGAAGGTGATCTTGTTTGAATTGATTGCATATTCTAGATTTACTCTTAACAGGACACTCAAAGTATCAAACAGAAGCAAAATTGTGCCCAAAGATGCATTTGCAGGATGCAGTATGGTGCCGTAGTGTAGTTGTTAAGCTTTCGTATTTATTTCGCAGGGATTATGAGGTCCAATCTTGCACTGTTCACAAAAAATTCTACCGACATAGAAAACAGTAGGAAACCGCCTCACTAATTTTCCTTTCCTTGGATAAAACTCAGAGCCCTGTCTCTGGTATTTTGTCCGCTTCCCTAGATAAGGAGAAAAAAAAAAGAAGAAAAGAGAAAAAAAAAGTCCAATCGTTTTCACCATGAAAAGGATATGTGGTATTCTAGAAGACTTGAGCAGCGATAATTTTACTCTTCATATTGCTCAACTCCAATTTTGAATATTAGATGATTATTGACGAGATAAACCTATGTGAGTTGGTGTTTTTTCGAGAGAAAAATTGAGAGAGTGAATGAGAATGGCAAGCCCCTTGGGAATTAAACTAGGAACGCATTGTTCTACGGAGAAAAGAGGTGTGAAATATCAGAGTTAGAGAGATCAGACGCAGAATCCAGAAAGCGAAGAAGAGAGCAAAGCGAAAGCTGTAAACAAGTTAAAGTGTAACAAGATATCCGTGGAGACAGTCCACTTTTTTTACCGCAAAATTGAAGAGCCGATGCTGGGTGAAAAAAGACCGATTTTCAATGCACTTCAAAAATATCCTTGGAAACGAACCTTAATTGTTTCAATTCAAACAGAGCATTCGTTGTTTACAATAAATGCTTCTGTTATTTTTACGCGGTATTTCAATGCTTTTTTGGTTCCACAAGGTCCTTATTCATCGAAGTAATTTGATCCTGAAAATGCTATCCATTTTGAATGTGATTAGATTGAAATTGTTATTGTCGTTGTTTGTTAAAATTGTACTGAGTAGACATTTTATTTGATATGCATCAATTTTTCTTTCGGTCTTAAAGGTGCGTACAGGTACATTTTATTGGCAGATTTGAAAGAGAGATTTGACGATATCAAATGCAAATTTACAAACTATGATAAGGTTTGTTAATACGTATTCCAAAACTCATATATCATAATTTTTTTTGCACCAAGAAGATCTAGATTTTTCAATTCAGATTGAAGAATATGTATTTACAAATAAATTTCAAGCCAGTTGCGTGCTACGGACGTAACCTTCAACTCATCTCTCAGCGTCGAAAGCCAACCACTCAAGAAGGACAGAGGAGGGATAAATGTACCAATATAGAAAGGAGGTGACTTGGTTGTCCGTGTATAAATTGTAAATGCCGGAATATCAGGACCCTATTGACAACATTACTTCATGTTGTACTGATAGGTTATCCCGTTAAAGCATTCGGATGTGATAATTCTTAATAGACAGGAACTGGCTTATTTTTCCTGTCATTGTGTATTAATAGAATCCATTGCATTGATATGTCGAACATTAAGATGAATTATTGCTGTCAATAGTGGAGTTGTTTTTTACCCCCCAACATTTCACGAATCACGATCATCATTGTTCGGTATAACCGGGATTAATCCAGTTTAGTCACATTCTTCCACTCTTCTCTGTTTCTGGCAGCAGCCAAAATTTCTTGAAGTTCCATGCCCGGAAGATCACTGAGAATAAGCTTCTTGTACGTCATCTTCCTCCCCTTTCCTTGCATAGTGGCTTGGGGGCCGCCTCACAGCGGCAAAGTTTCCCCACTGGTTGGTTATCTACATGTGGGATAAGGATAGGATAGGGATAGGGTGGTTGCGGATGCAGTGGCCAACGAATGTGAACTTAAAGATAAATTATCATTTGATGTCTTAATTATCAGATTTGTGCAGGACTGCTATAATCCAAATGACGATGAAGCTCATGTGGAGCCCAACAAAAGTCCTTACGGGGCTATCGGTCGCATTTCTGACTAAGCAGTTCAGTTAAGGTCGATTTTAAACCTCCTTTTTTCTCTAATTTTCACATAGCATCGTATATCATAAGTATGGAAATTGCTTTCACCTTGATGAAAGAACACGTTTTGTTCTGCTGTTGTCGTAATCTTTGATACTGCATTAGATATCGGCATCGAAAAAATATGTTTATATTTGGTTTATGTAATCATCGTAATCATCGTAATCACCGTAATCATCATAAGCATTTCTATTTTTAGATTCGTATCACCAAAACGAACGATCCATTGGAAGTGAAGCAATCCTTCAAAGAGGAATTAGAAAGGTAGGCGTTGAGCATCTGGACTACTTAAATAAATTCAGTGCATGATGTAAGGCTAGGACTATTAGTATTATTATAATATCTGAGTTCTCTTTGCTTTATTTTTTCTTCATCATTAGCGCCGGATCAAAGCCAGGTTCTAGGGCTCTAACGGGCAGTCATTTTTATTCAATAGACAAAACTTTTCGAAGGAAATTGGCGGATCCTATCATTAGTATCATTATTATCACCATTATCTGTACCACCTATTCCAACTTCTGTTCCAGAAATAAATCATGGTTCAACGTAGTATTCCTTCCTTGTTAATAAATATTTGCTTCTTGTTCTTTCTTTTCTACATTTTTAATGTTGTTTGTAGCTGTATGCCAGCCAGGTAGACGTTACTTTTTTTAATGAGATTCGTATCTGTATTGTTTAGAATATATAGCGGAAAGATGAAGTTTGAAAAAGATATAGCATTATCATTATTCAACTCTTCTCATGTTCTCACTGACATGCCAATATCTTGTCTTTTCCCATGCCACATCCCATAACTTATTATGGCCGAGTGGTTAAGGCGCAGTGTTTCGAATCATGCGAGGACTACTCGCGTGGGTTCGAATCCTGTCGTTGGAACCTCTAACCAAAAGCCAACAGTCAACTCAGCTGTCCATCCTTCCGAGGTCGGTAAATGAGTACTCAGAAGTAACTCTGAGGGCAAAGTCACTGGACACACATTGATAACAGCTCACCTAAAAAGCTGAAGTGTTTCATCCAGTATAAATATTCGAAAAAATTAAATTGAAAAAAAGTCTTGCTAAACAATCTTCTCTTCTAGTGTTCTATTTCTTCCTATTTTCTGTAGTCGAAAACCTTTCTAATTATTCTAGCAGTGCCAAAGAATAAGCTCTCTGCAGAGAATCTAAATCTTGTTTGAACTCAATTTGTACAAGATGTTTTGCAACATTCTTCGTGACTAATATTATTAGTATTGCTAACTTTTTAGTTATTTCTATTTCTATAATCATCATCGATTTATTTGCAGGTGGCTTTGCCACATCTGATCTACCAACCTAATTCAGGCCAACTAGTTAGAATGTGAATGGATTATTCTCGTTTGATTTTCATTTTAAACTTATCCATGCAGGATTACAATTAAGAGTCAGACATTTCTTCACGTTGACCCTGTGAAAAATAACTCACTTACAGCATAGACTTATTTATTAGACCTAGTTAGCATATTTGTATCTTATTTGATTATTTAATTATTTATAATTACTAATGAATCCAAGACAGGGAGGATGAGAAAAAGAGAGAAGAATGGATTTATCCATGTGAGAGAGCCTCATGCATTTTCACTCTCGATTTGAATTCATGGCAACGGTTTGCTTATTTCTTGTGAGTCAAGATCACTTCAAATGATCTGCATCAGTATTGTTGCAGACAGAGTTCCATTTGCACTGGACCCTGTATGTCCATACCCATTTGAATGTGCTATCTAGACTATTTCGGTATCACTGTCTATTGTGTGCTCACTTGAATCCGTTTCCTCGTACGTTTAGTGTAAACGCAAATGAAATTTATCACGGGTCCACATCGGATCCGCACCTCTTTGGATCCGTGCTAGCGTTAACTTGGCCTCTATCCATTCAGAAGTGAGTTTATTCATGATTAAATCGCCAATAATCTTCAAGTATAATAATTGTTTATAGTAACATGTGATGAATTCATTTTTAGACTATTTCAAGCTCATTTGGGATTTCAAGAATCATCCAAGCGATATCTGCTTTAAAGAAGGTACAACGAAATATACCTAGGCTCTTTGGCTTTTTTTTCTTCTATTCTTCTCCTGTCTCTCCTTCCTCTTCTTCATCTTCTTCTTTCCCTCTTTCTTCTCCTCCTTCCTCATCTTCTTCTTCTTCATCTTCCCTGCCTTCCCCTCCTTCCTCTTCATCTTCTTCTTTGCCTCCTTCTTCTCTTTCTTCTCATTCTCCTTCTCCTCATCTCCTGCCTCTCCCTCCTATTCTCCTCCTCGTTTCTCATCTTCCTCTTCTTCATCTT